>PVJA010000251.1:122159-198282 GCA_004027025.1 Myocastor coypus
TGGGACTGCCTCTGGCTAAGAAGTTTTTGCACCTTAAAAAGAAAAATTACCAACAGAGTGAAAAGACAACCCGCAAATTTCAAAAAGATTTTAACTAATAATTATTAAGACAAAAGTCTTCTATCTAGAATCTATACAGAACTAAAAATCATTGGGTCTCAAATTTCAAAGACCCAGTCCAGAAATGGGCATCTGACATGAACACACACTTCTCAGAGAAAGAAATTCAACAAGCCTACAAATACATGAAGAAATGCTCCACTTCACTAGCCATTCATGAAATGCAAATTAAAATAACACTTGGATACCATCTCCCTCCCAGAAAGAATGGCTTTCACAAAGAAATCAAGCAACAACAAATGTTGGAGAGGCTGTGGGGAAGAAGAAACCCTTCTTCACTGCTGGTGGGAATGCAGACTGGTGCAACCATTATGAAGAGCAGTGTGGAGACTCCTTAAAAAACTAGAACTGGAAATCCCATTCAATCCAGATATCTTCCTACTGGGAATTTTCCCAGAAGAACTGAAAACATCATACCATAGTGATCTCTGTGCAACTATGTTTATGGCAGCACAATTTGTAATAGCTAAATCTTGTAAACAACCAAAATGCCCATCATCTGAAGAATGGTTAAAAAAGATGTGGTATTTTTATACAATGGAGTATTACTCAGCTATACAGAATGATAAACTAGAAGACTTCATATATAAATGGATGTATCTTGAAGATATACTCATAAGTGAAATAAACCAGACCTACATATGCAAATATCATATAGTCTCCCTAGTATAAAATCTGCACTTTGGATTTTATAGAAGGACCCAGAAACCAACTAAAAAATGATATTGTACACCAACAGGCTGTATAACAACCTTTTCTGGGTGCTCTCTATTTGCTTGGCATTTTTTTATAGGTTATTTTTTCTCATTTTCACACGGATCCCATGAGGCAGTGTATGTAAAACATGGCACCTAGGCGACCAGAGCAGAAATTGAATGCCTACAGTGTGACTACTGTTGAAATCCTTTGCTGCTCAGTAAAAGGCAATAACACTTTCAGATACTCATGACTCTCTTATCTTCCCCCTTCCTTTCTTCCTTCCTTCCCTCCACCCTCCCTCCTTCCATCTAGAAGACTTTTCCTATCAGATCTTGTGACCAGAAATTAGAAAGCCAGGTTGAACACCTCTTTCTGCATGCAGGATGGAAAAAGGCTTGCCAGTTTTGGCAGTTGGACCCTGGGGCTCATAATCTCCCCAGAAGTTCACTACTTATTTCCCTATGGTTTATCAGAACCCAGAGGTAATAAACGTGCTGGCAACAGACATTGGGGGGCAGGGGGTGCACTACACTGAGACAAGTGTTTCTGAGGCTGGAGGCAGCAAGCTCTTCTCAGATATCAGTGTGTGATTACTTGGTATTTAGGTAGAACTTTTCATCCTAGGAACTTACACTTTCATAAGGCAAAGTCAACAAAGCTGTCAGAATTTTGAAGATTGAAGTCTGTTAGATTGTTCGCTGTGGAGATCAAAAGATGAACCTAGAAACAGGCTGCCCTGAACAGACAAATCCACTTGCAGATATCAAAGCAATTCTGCCTGCTCTGCCCTTCAGAGCACTCTCTATGCAGAGTCCTAACCTGAGGGGAAGCAAAAACAAGGCCCGAGCCCTGCAGGTCTCTGGGCCTAGAGCTCACAGTCTAACTTCTGGGAGGGAAGAACAGGTAGCAGGATGACAAGGATATAGAGCTGGGACCGAGCACAAGCCCTTGCCTGACAGCACTTCCGTGCGCCTGTGTGCACACAGCCTAGGCAGCCTGGCCTCAGGTCTGAACTGTAGGAAGATGTTATTTCAGAGCTCTCAGCAGCACGCCACGCCCTTTCTATACAGATAGTGCACCTTTTGAATTCTTTTTCATGTCTCAAGTCTTTTCTTCAGGAATAAGAATTACACTATCTCGTCAAACTGGAAAAAAAAGAAGGATAAGTACTGCTACATTTTTATTTTAAATTCAAAAAGGCCTATCTTGTAACTACCAAGAAGGCACTAGCAAGAGTTAGCATGGAGCTCAGCTTCTCAGAGGAATTTAAATGGATCCAGGGTGCTCAAGCAAGAAGAGAGGAGACAGACAGGCATGTGTGGTGGCTTTATGCTGCTGTTCTCTACCCTGGTTGTGGTAGTGGTTCCACAATTCTATGCAAGTGTTGTCTCTTCCAAAAGTATACATCCACACCAGCAATACCAAGTGGTTTAACAGGCTTTGAAAGTGCCCCAATTAGAAGACATGTCATCTCAGACCTTGCAGTTAACACAATAACCATATAAGCCTAAATCCCACCCTATCTAAATATCCCTTCATGGCACAGGCTTGTGAGGAGAGTGCACATAGAACATGACAATCACCTGTAAACCTGGAAAGACATTAAACCCAAGTCGACATGACTTACAGCTTATGCCCTTTGTGGGGCTTTCATGCACCACTGGAGTGTACATGACAGTGTATTTTCACAGTTTTGCTGCTTCAACAACAGCATAGTTAAGGAAATTCACATGATATCTAATACTAGAACTTAGGAGGGCAAGATTTATACCTTAGAATCTGAAGATTCCTTGTGCTGTGTATCATATTATACTTGGGTATATTGGCAGAACCAAAACACGCTAACTATATAAACATGTAAGTCTGTATGGCAATAAGTAAGAAAAATCAGATATGCACCCAGATAAATAGCTTAAGTATTGCTTTTGTAGCAGAGTAAAGGAATGTCACTCCACCTGGCTAACACTGCCCTACCTCCTCAAAGTTTTCCTTACACACACCTGTAAAAATAAATTCATAGCTTACGGTGAGGAATCCATCAGGTTAAATTAATTACATGAAAAATACTCAGAGCAATATTCACATACAATAAGCACCTAATAAATGTTCACTGCAGTACTGTGTTCCTAGAGATAACAGCCACAGGATTAAGTGGCCTGCCCACAGCCTCTCCATCCTCTTGCTCACGGTGTTGTCCATCACTGCATATTCCACTTGTTTACAAAGCTTGTAAGAAGTGTTGATGTCAGGCTCCAGCCCTAGCTATTCAGATTTAATTAGCCTGGTAACCAGTCCCAAGCACTTTTTTTAAAAAATACTTTTTATTTTACTTTATTTTATTTATTTTTTCTTGTTTCAGAATCTTTTGTTTGTTTATTCACTCATTTTTATGGCCGGCTCAGCCCGTCCCGAGGGCAGGGTTGGCGCAGCATGTGGTGCCAGGGATTGAACTGTGGTCCCTGAAGCTGCCCAAGCCTTCCTAAGCAGGCGCTTTAGACCACTGAGCCATCCCGCCGGGTCCCCAAGCACTTTTTAAAGTTCCTCTGGTAATTCTAATGTCTAAGCAGGGCTTAGAATCACTGAGGTAAAAAAACTAATCAATGTACTTTATAACTCAGTCCAGACCTAATTTTGCCGCAGTAGAAAATCACATCTCTTATCCAGGATCATCTTAATTCAGGGGTCATTTCCATCATTTGTGATGGGAGATTTCTACACCAGTGTCATACCAAAGAAGAATGCTGATGGAGAGAAATAATGGCAGAGCTCCCAGGCACACAGGAGGCTGACCATGCAGCTCTGCCTGGCACCTGTTCTGGGAGCAAGAGGAAACTGTAAAGAGTTGGTTATCAGGCACCCAGAAGGGTACTGGTGAAGGGCGGACATTCCTAGGCATGGGGCTTACCTCTTCAACTACATGGATCACCTAAACCTTTTGGAGTCCAATTTTTTTTGAAGAATAATTTTTGGAGCTTGGGGTTTTAGAACAATGTACTGTTTTACTGAATCCCTTATGCTATGGTTTAAGACTAAAACATTCCCCAAAAGGCTTACCTGTTCAGATGTGGAACTTTGGGAAATGATTGTGTCATGAAGTCTCTTAACTTCAGTGTATCAATCCACTGAGCAATTCCAAATGTGATATCTCACCTGAGAGATGGTAGAAATTCTACTAGGTGGGGCCTGGTCAGAAGAAATGGATCATGATTGTATAACCTTGGAAACTATCTCATCCCTGGAACCTTCCTATCCAGCTTTCTCACTCTTTGTTTCCTGCAGGGGGGCACTTACATGGTGAACAGTTGTACTCCATGATGTCCTTCCAGGGTAATGTTTCTGCCTCACTTCAGATCCAGAAGCCATAAAACTAACTGACCAGGGACTGACTGAAACATCTGGCATCATGAGGCAAAAACAAATCTAACTTTCTAAGCTGTTATTCTCAGGTATTTTATCACAACAATAAAGAGCTGACTGATACATATCATTTCATGGGTAAAATAAAAAGGTAAGCACATAATCCTATGTCTGCACAGAGCTTCCCTGGTCCTACCGGGTATAACTAAGCAGGCAATACTCCATCAGTCCTGGAGACACACATATGTAATCCCCACACAGAGTCTGCAATTGAGAGGCCTCTGGAAAATGCGAAAAAAAGACACTCTCTGGCCCCATCATATGTTCTACTTCCTGGTTTCCAGCAATTGAGCAGCTTAGCTCCACAGCCCTGAAGACCACTTCTCTGGGACTATAAAACTCATTCCAGACAAGGCATAAGATACAGTTTTGCATGACTTTAAGCCATGAAGGAGTTTGTGGCAATTTGCTACTGCAGCAATAGCAAGTTAATCAGGGCTTCTTTACATTCTGTCATCTCTATAGGAACAAAATTTCTTGTTAATGGTGAGCCACAAAAATTTAAAGAAACTTTCACCCAAAAAGGCTTGCTCTAGAACTGAATGAGTCCTTCAATCTAAAAATCTCAGAAAAGGTTATCATTTTCTTTGATAAATTTTGGTATTTCTTATTGAGGTGATTTCTGCAACCTCAACATCTAATATTTTTTCCCACTACTTTGAAGTTTGTTTTTCTAATAAAATGCAGTAAAAAGAAAATGCAATCAATATCATCCCATCTCATCAGTTTACTTTGGTGAAATGTAAAAACATTACTGTTTTTTTTTAATCTTTCTGTCTTAGCACATATACAGAACATTGAAAGGCATAGTGTTTTCTTTGAAAAAGCTTCTCAGCCCAACCAAACTGCTATTGCTCTAAGTCTGGAATTTCTCTCTGGTTTTGCAAGCACAGCCATCATCGTCACTGCATGTGTGTGCACACGAGCACACACACACACACACACACACACACACACACACACACACACACCCTGATCTCAGAATAGACAAATGACTGTAAATAAAGTATAGTTCAAGCTTTCAAATTACAGGGAAAGTAACTGAACCAAAAAGAAATGAAGTGATTAGGCTAGGCATATGTCTGTTTAGTAGTACCAGGTACATGTCTGCGTAGTAGAACAAGATACATATCTAGTTCATAGTGCTAGCTATGTGTCTGGTTAGTGGTGAGCTTAAGTGATTAGGCTAGCTATGCATCCAGTTAATAGTACTAGATAAACCTCTGCGTAGTAGTGAAGCTAAAACTAGATGTAAGTGCTCATTCCACAATATAACATAATGTCATTTTGATCCTAAACGGACAAAACTTTCACCTACTTTACATTCTAAACTTCAAATGAAACAACTGTGCTTTACATAAGCAAACTCTTTTTCAATAAAAATATTGAATCATTGAGAGGCTTTTTAAAAATGTGCTTCAAACATTAAAGATATCCTCAATGCATTTTACACATGACTCCTAGAAGCTCTCAGCCTCTAACTTAGACAATCAAAGTGGCAAAACGTTTGCTGAAAATAAGTAGAAAGTAGGAGCATCAGCTTCATAAAAGCACTGAATGCCTATGAGGCTGGACCTTGCGGAGAGGAAGATCTGAGGGAAACAAAAGCATTTGAGAAAGTGCAGCAATGTGAGGAACGTGAGTTGGAAGGGAGACAGTTGCTACCTGACCCATCAAACCCACCCATCAGCCATGCCTCCTCTACACCAGGCATGGCTTGCACTACCACCCCAATTGGCACTGGACTAGACAGCTTAAACAACGATTACTTCCCATAGCAGTGAATGCTGGTGGTCTAAGGTCAGGATGTCAGCACAGTACCCTGATCTTTCTTCCTTTTTATAGGCCCCATCCCCCAGGACTTTTCTAACCCTAAAAGCATTTCAGATGCTCCAGTCCTGAATGCAGTCACACTGGGAGGGCAGGCATGGGGATTGCAGGGGGGATACAAACACTCAGCCCATAGCGTTTTCCCTTTGAAGTGTGCTATGAAAAGGGGCAACAGGCACCAAGCAAATGATTACAAAATAAATAGTTAAGCCTGGGCTAACTGATAAGGGACAGCAGTCCTGGCACAGAGGCAGTGTTTCAAGGGACTGCAGGATGTTGAGTTTGGGTAAAGATTGTCTTTGGGGCTCTGAGGGCAAGATCAGAAGACACAGTCCCATTCACGAGGCACACTGAAGTCCGAGGGGCTCTAGGCACACCAGCTGTGAGTTTCCACACTTATGTAGTGTCAATGTTGATATGCATCATCTCAGAGGTTCCTCCCAGCGACCATCGGGGGTGAGCAGACCACTATTGCTCTCCTCCTTCAGCTTGAGCAAGCTGAGTCCTTGCTCAGCTGGGTGGTGTCACAGCTGATCTTGGGCTTGGGTTTGAGCTCATAGAACTTCTGGTCCACACTTCCTCAGAACTCTATGCATGGCAGGGTAGTGGGTGGAATGAAGGCTTTCCTGGAGGCACCGTGTGTGTGTGTGTGTGTGTGTGTGTGTGTGAACACTGTAGTCCTGAAGTAGAAAGGAGGATGAACCCAGAACCTAGATGAAAGAAGCCTGTGAGGAGGGCAATGCAGGAAAGCGCAGCAGCCAGGCTAGCTGACCTTCTGTGAGGAACAAAATCACTGCAAGGTGATGGATCACAACTCGCACAAAGGTTGTCAAAACCTACGGATTTCTACATAGATAAAAAGACTTTTGCATTTCCAGCTCTGTCTTTTGTTGCTGGATGTCCGGCCATGGCCTGAGGCCACTGGTAATGAATCTCTCTGTCTTTATATTCTAAATGAATCTGTCACAGTTCAACAGAGAAATGACTTGTCAGTTGCCAATTCTTCTCACGCTTTAGAAAAATGAGTGGGAAGGATCATTCAATTGGGTGCTTCAAATAAACTGCAATGAAATGAGATGCACATGAACAGCGGATATGAAGCGTTGCTCAGGAATGCTGATTTTGATTTGGAAAGTATGAGGATTGAATGGGTCCGAAGGCCAGACCAGCCTTCCCCAGATGTAGTGGTGGAGGCAGAACTAGTCCATCTGGAATAAGCTTTCACGTAAACTTGCAAGTGACACAAGGAAGAGATGAGATCTTCAGATGTCAAAGAGGATTTTTAATAGAGAAGCAGAAATCCTGACACTGCTCAGCACAGCAATCCTCACAAAACTGACTAGCAATGTAACAAGTGAGCCCAATGGTTTCTATTAAAAGACAGTGAGTTTTAATAAATTCATCATCTCTTTTTATATCCTCCCATTCTACTTGGTGTCAGATTTAATAGGATCAGGTAAAGTTCAGTGGTAGACAGACAATAATATTGGAAGAGAAAAGCAGGATCTTTTACTTTCCCGTTACTCTCTCAACCCACACGCAATATCAAAGAAACAAAAAACCAAAATCCAAACACTATGTAAAGGCTAAAGAATTAGATGTCTACAAGTCAGAAATTCCTTGTAAGAAATGAGCTAAAAGCACAAAGGAAAGAACGCAAGAGAAATAACGGGGCTGCTGCTGCCAAACAGTCCAAAGTGACCATGCACTTAACTGGATGTGACCACAAGCAAGGAAACGATGGCAGAGCAGGAAAAATAAAAGTCACTTCTCAGGGATGAGGGGAATGGAAGCCTCATTAATAAACTGCCTATCACACATATAATAAAGTATAGGTCTTATACGTAAAACAAACCCCAAAACAGAACACAGTGTATGTTTCAAATGATCATATCCATAAACACCAGTGCTTATATGGATATAAAAATATATCCCTCATCATGCCCTAGAAAGGCCTGTCAGTCTTCACCCAGATATTTCAGGATTTGTGATGGAAAGTTATACCTGAGGGGGAATGCAAAGTATTTTTTTTGAAACCCTAGCATGATTTGGGCATTTTATACTTGCATTATTATTTTGTAAGACAAAGCATACCATGAGTCATAAATATGCTTCAGTACTACCACTGAATGACTCAAGTTTCTTTTCTAGAAAACTTCTAATCTTGTCCTTCAGCAAAGCAAGTTGGGGAAGTAAGCTTTCTCATACCCTGTGAGAGGAATCCTTCCTAAAAGCTTGGTGTCTTGAATTTACCATCACTTTAGAAATATTAACGGCTTGCTTCCAACACAGTGAGTCATTCACTCTGGAGTCATGAAAGAACCGAGTCTCAAGGTGGGTGCTGAAGCAGGGCCTGCGGCAGTAACCAACGTGAGCTTGGCTAGAAAGCATCGTGACATTCAGACAGACAGCTTCCTGACTTTTGGGGTACAACAGGAAGAATTCTGAGTACAGTGTGTTCCAACTGACTTAATATTCATTTGCTCAGTGGAAAACTGTTTCTTACTACACATTTTTCTCCATCGGCAGGAAACATCAATTGAAGGAGTCTGTGACTACCAGGAATAATTATTATTGGGGTATGAGGTGTGGCCTGACAGGACTCAGAGCACAGCATCCTCTCAGGGAAGGTGACCAGGCCAGAGCAGCCTTCTGCTGAAATATGAAGGGGAAGCCACCTGTGCTGGATGACACCAAACCCGTGGCCTTCTGCCTTTCTTTCCAGTTCTTAGATCTGGGGATTCCCTGAAGACGCCTGAAGGCAGCAAGGAAAGCAAATTCCTCAACTTTTAAAAATCTCATTATTTACTGTGTTGAATTCAGACACAAATAAATGTGAACAATATCAAAAATAGGCATAGTGTTAGTATCAAGAAGACATTCTAATGTGGGAATGACTCCTTAGCCCAGATTTTTGACAAATGAAATGAAATGGACATATAGATATATATCATATATATTAGGTTGAAGTACAAATAAATTGAAACTTCAACATTGCCCAAATAAAAACAAGAATGAGAAGGGAAAGTTAACCTATATAAAGAATGAGGGTTTTCCTTTCAGCAATGATTTTCTGCTAAGCAAATAGCAAAGTTATCATGTATTTTTTTTATTGTGAACAGTAAGAAAACATGTCATAATTCTAGCCACCCCAATGGTATGAATTCTAGATGCACAAATATAAAGTAGGCAGCCTAACTTCAAATTAGATGCAAAGGTTGAAATTAGAGTCAGGCATAGACGATTTTTTGGCAATGATTTCACAGCTAAGATCTTACGGGAAAAGCCAGTGCACCAATAAGAATTGAACTGAATGGCATAGATGCCTTGAACATTTCAGAATCCAATAAGCCATTACAGACCAAGACAGAATAAAAGATAGAAGCGAGGCAAAGAAGAAAGGGAAGGACAGAGGGAAGAAGAGAGGGAGGGAGGAAGGGAAGGAGGGAAGGAAGGAAGGAAAGAAGGGAGGGAGGAAGGAAGAAAGGAAGGAAGAAAGGAAGGTGGTTTGTGAAGGTCATAAAAGGCATGTTGTTGGAGGGCATACAAATGCATTTATATGACACAGGATAATTGGAGAAACCATGCAGCAATGGAGGAAACACATTTCATGGCAGTGCAGGGAGGCACTGGAGCAAACATAACTTGTAAGGATTATAAAAATAACAACGCAGGGCTGTAAATAATGTGAGAAATTGAATATGCTAATGAAACTGTGATGATCAAAGCTAGAAGCAGAGAATTAAATTACACTAGCTAATAGAAATATGGAGTAGTAGAAAATGGATTTATAGGTAGGGAGCCCTTGATCTTTTCCTGAGGTACAGGAAAATAGAAAAAGGAACTAGGAATGATATGCCAATCATGAATCATGCATTAGGCAACTTATTAAATATAGGACTGTCACCGAATCTTCAGGTAGATAAGAATTTCTCATCTAGCAGATGAAGGGAGAAAGCCCTCAGAGCAGGCAAAAAAACTTTCCCAAGAAGAGACAAGTAGTAAATGGCACAGAGTAGTCCAGGACCTGCTTCCTCATCCATGCATCAACCAGTATCAGAGCAACAATTTCACACAGGTGCAGGCGGATTCTAAAGAAATCTTTCAGATCAATGGTAGAATAAGGCATGAGGCCCATGGATAAGCTTTCAAAAGTTTCCACATAAAATAACCAATACTGACTAATATTGGCATGAGACAAAATAAGATTCTCTCTCTCTCCCTCTCCTCTCTACTTTCTTTCTTTACATCTATATCCACTTAAACTTGTCTACAAACACATATGTATATATGACTATATTCATCATACTGTCACATGAAGCTGTACATATATATGAGACATTTGTCTAAAAGTAGCATACTTTCTCAATTTAGAACACACAATTCCAGGAGAGAGGGGTGGGAGGAAAAAAAAAGGAAAATACACAATTCCATTTTGAGAATAATTTCCTAGCATATTTCCAAAGCCACCTAAGTAATGTTTGCACAAGTTTATTCCCTCACCTAAAGACTTCTTGTGCTCTTTCATTCACCTAAATTTTGATCATCCATGACCTTTCTTCTTTCATTAAATTTCTTTTGCAAAACTCTAAGCCACACAAATTTGTCTCCTCAGGCTCCCTATCCTGAAAGAATACATATAAGAGCTGATTAAAAAATACAATGTGTTCCAATAAAAATTATTACAGAAAAAGACACCTTGTCATTAATCCCTCTCAAAATATCCCCTCTTATTTTGTATACACTTAAACCACTATTCTTGCCAGGTTCTAAAACAGTTATGGCAGTCCTTGTTAGTGTCATTTGGTTGCACTACTGTGGCTGCCCCAGTGTACCAAGTAATTCAAGATGCTTACATTTCAAGATCATATAAACTTTGAGAAAAAGTCACAGGTCACACAGTGCCAGATTTGGTGAATAAGACACATGCAGACAAACTGTAATGTTCTTATTTGACAGAAATTACCATAAAAGTTTTTAATCAATCCATAACATTGAGGCAGCACCAGCAGCACAATCAAAGATACTCAGGAAAGGAGATTTCCAGAGCTGCTTCTGAAAATGGCAAGAGCAGTGACATAAGTGTGTTTATTTTGGAGGGGATTATTGGAAATCTGTCTTCTAATTTCAATAATTTCATTTTAATTTAAACACACACCACATTTTCATCAGTCCTCATATATACACACACATATAAGCTAAACACAAATATGCATACCTGTGTACATTAAAATATTGTATTTGGTTATTTTTCCACAAGGAGAGAATGGTTCAATGTGAGCAACAGATAGAACTCTGTGTTGAGGGTGGTGTGTTCCATTTCATTTGGTCAGGGACTGAGCTCGTCTCAGCAGCAGGTGTTTTCTCATTCATTCCATTCTCTAAACTAACAGTAAAGTGAAAATGACTTTAAAAGGCTGAGATTGAAGAAAATATCCAGATTTTCTCTTCCATGCCCCTGATGACAGAATTGCTCACCACCAAAAAATCATTTTATATGAAAGATTCACTTTTATGGGGAGTCCTCCCAAAGCTACAAGCAGCAGGACATTATGCCACAGAATGGTACTTGAAAAAGACAATTTCAAAAGTGAGCTCTATTGCAGTTCCATTCCAGGTATCATTTTAAGCATCTGTTTGGACCACTAATGTTATAAAAATACCCTACATACCAAGAGAAAAGGCTGTGTTTTGTTCCACATTCCTATTACTGCAGTCATTCTTGAATCTGTCACACCAAGCAGGGCATCACAGAAGCATTGTGTGTACCATGCACACACTATCAACACACCCAAATGACCTTTGCAGTTGAGGTCTAAAGCAAACACAATTATATTATTTACAATTACTATCACTTCTAGGCCTAAAATGTGCAGAAAATAGCTTTTTCAATTTGCCTTGCCTAGCTATTAGCCCTTTTATGAATAAAGTGAACCAGATCTATATTTTTGCTTAGCATGTACACGGGAAATACATATTCACCTTTCTGGACATGGTTTGCTTTGCATGGAGGAACACTAAGTACTGGAAGGAGACCGAAGGAGAGGAAAGACCCCTGATGTGCTTACAGCCCTGTAGACTAGACTCTAGAGCATGCTCTTCCCTCAAGTCACAATTATGTCCTTGGCTGTAATTACTGACTATGTCACTTGCAGAAATAGACAAGGGAAGCTACAAATTACTACATCAATACATGGCAGTCCCGACCACTTCTTGCAGAGTGCTGCTTGGGTCTCAAAAGTCACAGTGTACATATGCCTCATGCAGTTGCATTTCATCATGTTGCAGTCAATATACACTTACACATTTTCATTTCTACCCAGATTCTGGATGGTGGTCTGGTGAATATCCCTGTTCACCGACAGGAGAAACCACTGTGATGTGGTTTCTCACCCACCAGCCATGCAGGACTGGACCAGACAGAAAAAATAAACACAGGCAGAGGCACATTTGCAATGCTTCTTCCTCTTAACACATCTGGGGGACTGCAATAAGCGGAATGAGCACTTCATGAATATCTGAAATTTCAGTTCTGCTGCTACCATCTACAAGCTCTGTAACGCTGGCCAAATCATTTCCCTATCTTGGGTCTCATTTTCTCCTATGCAAAATTAGGGTCCAGGTGAATACAACCAAGTGTCTAGGTCAGGAGGAAGCAGAGTGTGTTGAGCTCTGTATCTCTGCTTCTGTTCAACACCCTCCAACTGTACTTACCAGGCTATGTTAATTGTCAGCAAGTACAGGAGGTCTATGGTAGGGCTTACTACGGAAGAAGCACTTGGGTTGTGCCTTACAGAAGGATGTGGTTCCACCCAGCTGGACTAAGGGGAAGGACATCTGCAGCAGAGAATGACACCCAGATTCATCTTGGTGTATGCACCTGCACTTGGTGAGCACACAGCACACAGTGGGTGATGGTTTCAGAAGCGCAAAGTCAACACGAGAGCACCTGTAGCTCTGCTCAGAGCATTCTTACAATTTGTCATCAGACTTGTGGGTGAAAATTTAAGTCTGTTTGCTAAATGTGTTTGGCAGTTTCAAGCTGTTCTTAGTAGAGTTCTTCTTATGAATTCCTAATAAAAATAATTTAAAAATCCCAAATCTTGCATGACATATAATACCTACTCTTCTTTTCTTTACATTACAAAAGCTAAATACATAAATAAGTACGTACAGACACACATACATAAAATGAGCCTTTCTTCAGAAAATCAATGTTAAGTAATTTTTTTTTTTCAGGACCAGGGTTCAAGCTCACAACCTTGCACTTGCCAGGCAGGCAACTTGTGCCACAGAACTATCTCCTCAGGCCCCTAAGTAATTTTTTTTTTCCTGAGAATCAATAGGAAAAAAAAAACCTGGAAAACAGGGAATACACCATAGTAATGCAGTTTAAATCTCAATTCTCAATAAGCTCAGTAAGAAGTCCAACCTGAAATGTAAGGACAAGTTTATACCTGTGATTTTTCCGTTCCGATCAGTTCAAAGGCAGTGTTCACACTTCATTAAATAGCTCATGTATACATACTTAATTTGCCTGGAAGAACCCTGATATTACACAAGCAATTACACAACAGCCCCAAACCTGAGCCCCATCTCTTAAACAGGTAGCCACTACTGCATTTCTGACATTCCCATAATCAGGGGGAACCTTTGGTTAAAGGCATTTTGTGTAAGTGTAGGTCTTTTCTCACCTTCACCTGGGTCCTATGAATAGGATTTTAGTCTATCTGGACCTTTAGCCATAAACTTCTGTTGCACAACTTTATGCTGATGGGTTTGATGTTACTTCTACTTTTTCAGCATTAATCATTTTAAAGTGAAATATTGAAAGCTATTTTGCAAAGTTCTAAATAACTTGCTTTAGGCTCTGAAAAGTCAAAACTGTTTCCCTAAGTACAAAGAACAAAATATGTTATGAGTCTGTTATGGTTTATGTCTAGTTGTCCCCCCAAAGCCTTATGTAGTCATTGGGTGGAGACTTCTATAGATTAAGACTTAACTCATGAGTTACTGGGATTATGTGTTTTAGTACTGATGGGATTATCGGTCTGAGTAAGGCTGAGACCATGGGTGTGGTCTAGGGCAGATATCCTAAGGCAGAGTGCCTGACAGGAATATAAAGAGAGACAGACTGGAGCTGTTGCTCTCTGCTGCCCTGTTTGGTTGGCTACCTCTGCCCCCAATTTGTTGCTGTTCTGCCACCATGAACTGGATGCTCTCTGCCCTGTTCCACTCAGCCTTGGGCCAGCCGAATATGGACTGAAACCTCCATGAACTGTGAGCTAAATAAGCTTTTCCTTCTGTCATTTTGAGTGTCGGGTATTTGTCCCAGCAATGAGTAAAAAGTAACTAAGACAGAGTCAAAGGCCTCTCTTGTCTGGTCCCAGTGCTGCTGTAGCCACTTCGTGACCGAGCACATATGACTTACACATGCATGCCCAGCATGCCGAAAGGCAGTGCTACCTCCCCACACCACACACCACACAGCACACACCACACTCATCAGCTCTCCAGCAATCTCATGGTCTCTAAGCGTTCCATTTTCTCCTGGAATATGATGATTATCAGAGAACAAAACACAGGTGGAAAACACAAACTGCTATGCATGTGCACAAAGAGATGGATTCATGTTCCACCAAAAAAGCCTTCAGCTACTCATCCTCCTGCCTCCCACCCTTCTCCCACTAAATGGAAACTATCTGCCCCTTGGGTTCCAAATAAGCTTCCCCAGGTAGGCAGTGAGCTTCTCAATGGGTGGCACTGGGTCTCTTTCTCCTGGCTTTCCCGCTTGGTCTTCACCAGCTGTGGGTATTCCCTAGCTAGAATCTGCATCGTGGCTCTCTGGACATGAATCCCTCCTCTGTGCTAAGGGAGTGCTCTGAGAATAAAAGGAAATTGTTGGAACACTGTGAAAGAAGCTTATGAACACATCCCCGGCTAGGCAAGTGGGCTGTAAAAGAGGGACTCCTCCAAGCACACTGAAAACTAGAAACATCAACAGTGGAGAATTACAGTGTCAGCTACAACAGTTGCACAATGCAGGCTTCTAAGACACTTTGCCCCTGGAGTTTTGCACTAAGGGTGACACTGTGACTTCATCATGCCATCCATATATTAACTCCAGGTAGTCTGAAGATAGCTTCCCCTACTCATTTTCTACTTCCTGCTCTCTCCCCAGCATGACATTTCTTTACAATGCAACATGTGTCATGAATTCCCTAACATAGACCTCTCCCAAAACATGGTAACATTAAAATTAAGATTTGATCCTTTGTGAATGTTACGGTATGAATGTTAGTATCCCTTCAAAATCTATATATTTAAATTGAAATTCTAAAGTGGCATTAAAAAAGGAGCCTTGGAAAATTCAGGCTGAGATTCCTGGCCTCAGGAATGGGATCGGTGTCCCTGTAAAAAGTTGGAGGCAGCCCGTTTCCCCTCACTCCCCAGCTACCACATGAGGACAAAGGAAGAAGCAACTTGCTGTCTGTGAGGATCCCCGCCCACAGCAGTCATGAAAACCTGCAGGCAGCTTGATCTTGGCCTTCTTAGCCTCCAGAACCGGGGCACCATAACGTTCTGTTGCTTATAAGACACCCTGTCTATAGTATCTTGGCATAGCAGCCTAAACCAACTAGGTCAGTGGGTAATCTTTTCTGGAAATCAAACCTTTGGACAGTTGTTTCCTTAGACTGTATACTAGGATGATAAAAATATAAGTGAATATGAGGAAAATCACTTAGATATAGTTTAATTTTCAGCTCTGCAAAAGGAAAACAGAGCAACCAAAGTCTCAGGGGATGGAAGATAGTGTGGGCCTCCCACAAGTGTGTCACTCACCATCTTGAAGTGAATTTGGCAGGTTCTCTGCCACACCTACAGTCCAAGTCCATGCCCAAAGCACCTATAGTGACCCCCAAACATCACAGCCTGGGCTCAGAAGAACAGAACTCAGTACCCAGCTCCTGGCCAAATGCCAGCAGAGGAGCTGTATGTAGGGTGCTTATTGCAATGTTTCTAAGCCATATTTCATAAATGAGAATGATCTTATCCTACAGACCACAGATTGCTTTTCATTTTAAAATGTTTGCACTGTTTTTATTTTTAATCAATTATTTATGTGTCACTAGCTATCAGAGGTAACAGTGCAGGCTATGTAGGGAATGAAGACCGAAGTTTGTAACATGGTGCAAAAGTTGCATATATATCTCACAGGGTCGCAATCGTCTCAAATCTCATCCCAAGGTTTGAGGTACGCAGGATTAGGAAGGTAACCTAGAGAGCAGAAAGTATTCATGAGAATGTAGTCGTCCCCCCAGACCCTCTTAGCAAATGGCTTTGAGAAGACAGGTACCCTCCCTCATTCACTACAAAATGAGTAACATCAGAGGGCAGGCACTGTCTTTAGTGCAGGGAATCAGGTCAGGGACAAGAAGTGTGGCCGGGATCCTCACAGGGAACCTGACATGGGAAGGGCTAAAGACAGAAAGGAGGCTCCAAAGCCAGTTATGAAAGTGGGACACCATGGAAGTCCAGAGCAGGAGTGACAGGCTCAGACTTGGGGAAGTTAGTGGAGACTTCCTAGAGAAGATGCTGGTTGTACTATCCTGGAAAAGATAATCAAGAGAGAATGAGAGATGCACATTCTAAGCAAAGAGCGCAGACAGGCAGCTCTAATCTTAAGTGGCTCGAAGCAACTTAACACTCTAAAGCTTTGAGCATTATATTTCCTAATAAAAACAGATGACAAAAATGGACCTGGCTTCCACTGTGATACACAGTAATAGAGATTTCAGTGAAATGCCTGGCTGCAAACCAGTAAGTTTGAGAATAAGAGCCTCCATGTAACATAAACAAGAGTGAGCTTTTTTCCTGCAGTGTAATAGCTTAAACACACATTCAAATCCAGGATGTGCACCCCAGGCCTTGGAAGAACAGGGTAAATAAGAGCTTTTCATTTACCCCAACACAAGGATGTGCACCCCAGGCCTTGGCAGAGCAGGGTAAAGAAGAGCTTCGCATTTACCCCAACACAACATGTGCTTTTAATAGATTCAGTATAATTCGTCTATATACATGAACTGTCACTTTTTAAAAAAAGCAGTCCTTGTCCAAATTTGTTTCTAAACATCCTAAACACAGTAATCCTGACTGTGAGTTCTTTCTTAGTGACAACATGGATATTTATCACAGATCCATGACCATGAGTGGTTAAAAACATCCTTTCTGCAGAAGGTGGAAAGAATCTGCTTTTGGTGTGCCTGGTTCATATAGCTGCTAAATAAATGAGTGCCCCGCATCATCACAGAATTCCTCCATTCTTGTATAAACAAAAGTAAAAGTCACGCATCCTTAGAGACCCGTATGTTCACACATTGGATGCCTGACCCAGGCGACCTTATAAGGACAGCCCCAGGGGCAGTGGTCACACCCATACCCTATGTGTACCAAATCCCGCTGCTTCTCCATTAATGCTCACTTATGTCCTCTGCGTCTTCTCTCCTGCCTTTTTAGCTTCATTTCTGCATGGACATCCTCACCTCCAAGAACACACAGTCTTCAAAGACTCAGAGGAGAAACTGCACAAGCCTAAGGGCTCTAATCATTCTGTTTCTGGTCATCCCCCTACACTAAGAAAGGCTATCCCCAGCACTGTCAGTGTGATGGGCTACAGTGATGATTTGAGTCAGCATGCATTAAGCATGAGATATCACATTGCTAAGGAGAAAAGTTTACCAGCAACGTGCTCACAAGGAGCAGCTTCGCATATAATTATTGGTCTACTAAGTGTGTGTGTGTGTGTGTGTGTGTGTGTGCAGAGATTTGCATGAGAGGGTATTTAAATGTCAGTTATCCCCTTTGAGTAAATGAAAGTAGTGTCCCAACTTTGTATAATGAGAATGTTTTATAATTAGCAAAAGTTCTAGTACAGAAGTTCTCAACCTGTGGGTTGTGACCCCAGCAAGGGTCAAGCGACCAAAACACAGGGGTCGTCTAAAGCCATTCCAAATCATAACTGTAGCAAAATTACAGTTTTGCTCTTTTTTGTTAATTAATTAATTAATTTTATTTATTTATTTATTTATTTTTTTGGTCTTTTTGAGACAGGGTCTTGCTGTGCAGTTCTGGCTGGCCTTGAGCTCAATTTTGTAGCCCAGGCTGGTCTCAAACTTGCACCAATCCTGCTGTCTCAGCCTCCTGAGTGCTGGGATTGCAGGCGTGTGCCACCACACCCAGCCCAAAATTACAGTTTTGAAGTAGCCACCAAAATTATGTTTTGGTTTGGGGTCACTGCAACATGAGGAACTGTGTTGCGGGGTCACGGCATTAGAAAGGTTGAGAACCACTGTATGTGTGTGTATAAATGTAGTACACATTCACAAACATTCTTTTTACTTGTTTATTTAGTTTTAAAAATATAAAGTAAGGGGGCTGGGGAGATAGCTCTAAGGCACAAGTGCCTGTTGAGCAAGTGCAAGGTCGTGAGTTTGAACCCTGGTCCCACCAAAAAAAAAAAAAAAAAAAATATATATATATATATATATATATATATATATATATATAATGTAAGCCAGAATAATGCTGAGCAGCAGTTGGCTAGACTGCCCCCAACTACACTTTAGGGACAACTGATGTACTATTAAAGACAGAAACTGTTAACTGCTCAGGATGTCTGGCAGGAGTGAGCCAACTCCCAGGACCCCCAGTGGGCAAGTTGAGGCTCTTTCTGTCCTCTCTGGTAGTGCCCTTATCAAATCTTCCAAAGAAAAACAGGTCTAGTCAGTGAATTCATAAGAATAAGCTCTAGAAGGGCATGCATGCATTGACAGATTACTCTGATACAGTGGTTTTCAAGGTTGAAGCCTAAGGCTCCAACACTGTACAAGTCACCAACAGAGAACCCATGGATGGAAGCAGGAGCCAAGTTTTTCTGGCTTCCAAATCCAATTCTGATGAAGACCTTTACTGAGTGGGCTAAGGAAATCATGGTGGGACCAAGGTATCAGTTCAGGGTCTGTGACGCGCACCAGGTCCCAACTGCACTTCAGGGACTGATCATCTCTTCTCATTTTTCTTTTTTTGGCTTCTCTTCCCAGTTCTTTGTGCCAACCTTGAAGCTACACTCCAAGACGTTCACTGAGGCATTTCACAGAGCTCCATCCACTCCTATAACTTCTAGAGTTAGAATCCAAACCACTAGGAACTTTTTATGTTGCCCATCAGGATCATAATGAGGCCATTATGGATGGGCATTTGTTTTCTTTAAAATAGTGAGGTGTGGGCTTTCTTAGATGGGCTGTCCTAACTTAGATGCTTGGGCCTGGCTGGATTAAGTGTGTGCTTACAGTTCATTTGACTGCCTTTAGCTGGAGTGCATGGATTTGTCTTTGACTCTTTTTAGTTGATCTTGTTTCCTTGCTGTCAGGAGAATGCCTGTGGCCTAAACAAACAGATAAAGAAAACAAATTCCTCAAGACCAGGCATAGAATGCCAGCCTCTGTGCAGACTGCTGGCCTTCCAGTGTTGCCTTGTCACTCGCTGGCCACAAAGCCATGGGCCAGCTTCCCCGTGCCAGGTCTACGCTGTTGGATAATAACACTGCCTATATTGATCTCATAGTTAATCAAAGCACATGTTTCCAAAATTAAAAACGTTATTCTCATTGAAATACAGACTGAGCATAAACCTAATCTTTATTCAACTTTGATGACAAGGGAATCAGCAAGATGAGAACGTTAGTTCAAGCAAAGATGCTTGAGTCTGATGTACATATATTTCCAAGTTTGGGGATGATTTTTTTTAAATGATTGCAAAAATCAAAGCAGTATATGATTGTACTTGGTAGAACAGGCCTGGCACATAGTAAGCACTACAGTGTAACTCATATCATTATTATTTTGTAATTAAAGTAAGACTACTTTTCATCTGAATCCACCAGAAGAGGCAATGCAGTCATTGCTTTCAAAGTAGAATAATGAATATGAAATAGCATCAGAGAGATTTCCAAATGTCTGCTGATACTGTCTTCTCTTTTAAATACCAAAGATAAATACCCTGTTTTCCATGTATTTGAACTGATTAATTAAGAATTGGAGCGGGTAACAGGGACTGCAGCAGGGTCTGTGCCCCTGAGTTGTGCATTCCACCTCTAAGCTACACACTTAGCCCCAGAATGCATTCAGCAAGCAAATGAGCTGCTTTTGAAAAGTCCAACTTTGTAGAGGTTAGTGTCTCAGATTTTATAAACTATTAGAGGATTATAATAATATCTTAAACTTAAAAACATTTAGGGCAGTCAAAATGTTTTATATCCAAAAACAGGCATAATAAACACACAAAGTCAAAGCAGGAAAAGGCTATTCTATCTTTCCTGGAGACTAAGTGTTTTCTAGATACCCTCTAACAAATAATATTTTGTTTGCTCCATATTTCATGTATGTGACTTACTTTTTAATTTAAAAAAATGATTTCTACAGAATACATGTAACTTAGTTTCATATGACCATTAGGTTTCTTCTTTTTTTTTTTGGTCTGGGCCAATAGCTCCATTCCAGATAAGCAAATTTATTACCAAAAAGTTGGCTTTGCACATGTGGGTGTTAGAAGCCATCCCTCCAATTTCTCTACTTCTTTATTCCATGGCAGATTTCACAGCACAGTCCAATAGCAGATTATAGAAAAGACTCAATTCATGGACACTGAATGAACCCACTGAGAAGTGTTTATCCCCAAATCACTTCATGCTTTTCTATCAATCTTCTGTACCAGAGGACATTAACTGCAGATAATTTGCCCAGAATAGCAACACTGTGGGGGAGGTTGGAACCTCTAAAAACCATTCGTTAGAACAATAAAATATTTAATATCCTCTTAGGGTGAAAATAACTACTTTTCTCATGGCATTTTTATTTTCACTTTTTAAAAAGAATTATGTAATATGGGCCAGTGAGATGGTTTAGTGTTCTAAAGCACCTGCCTAGTCAAGCTTAGGCATCTGCAGGGACTGGGATTCGATTCCCAGCACCACATGCTGCGCCAGCCCTACTACCAGGGCAAGCTGAGCCAGCCATAACATAAATAAATAAATAAAATTTTTTTAAAAAGAATTATTTAATATGTAGAGAACTATCTGTGGCAGACAGTCTCTAACAGAACCTCCCAGCTCTCCCTACATCCTGATATTTATGTCCTTGTGTAAGGTTTAAGTGGCCGCTATGCAAATCACCACAGAGAGAGGGGAGGTTTTAAAGAAGCCAAAGGTGATAGGGTCCAACTGGATTTCAAGCAACTTATGTCAGGCAGCAGACGTCCAGGCAGAAGTCAAGCAGTACACACTTATGGCAATAAGGAATGTGGGTGGCCTCCAGCTAGAAATCAGTAAGAAACTACATCAACTCACCTGGATCTAAACCCTGTCAACAATTACAGGGGCTTATAAGTGGCCACTTTCCTGGTCAAGACTGGATTTTACAGCAAACCCAATGACACCCCATGGCACTTGAGAAGCAGAAGACTTGGCAAGTTAAGCCAATCTCTCCTACAGGGGCTGTGAAACAATACAGATGCGGCTTTACAGGAAGAAAGATAGCCTCTTTAATAGATGGTGCTGGAAAAACTGGCTATATACCAAGGACTAAAACTAGTCCAATGTCTATCATCATGCACTAAAGTAAAAATGGATCAAATATCTAAGTATTAAAACAGAAATACTAAATCTAGTGAAAGAGAAATTAGGTAGAAATCTTGAAGACATAGAGTTCATAGGCAGAGTTCAAGAACGAAAATCAAATTGCAGGGGAAATACTTCAAAGAACCAACAGATGGGATCTCATCTTACTGAAAAGTATTTGCACATCAAAAGAAACCACAAATTGGGAAAAACAGAGCAGAAAAAAAATCCCTCACAAATTGGGGGAAAAAAAATAGTCAATTGTCCTTCAGACAAAAGACTTCTCTCTAGAAGACATGAAGAATTAAAAAAAAAAAAATCAGGCCCCTAAAATTCAAAGACTCAATCAAATACTTGGCATCTCAGATGACTAAACATTTCTTGGAGGAAGAAACACAAATGGCAAATATATGAGAAAATGTTCAACATTATTGGTTATTTGAGAGATGCAAATTAAAACAACACCGAGGTTTTATCCCAGCCTAGAAAGAGTGGCCATCCTCAAGAAATCAACTAGTAACAAATGCTGGAGAGGATATGGGGAAAAAGGAACCCTTCTTCACTGTTTGTGGGAGTGCAGACTGTTACAAGCACTGTGGAAATCAGTGTGGAGGTACCTCACGAAGTTAGGAGTGGAGGTCCTATTCAAACCAGCTATACTCCTTCTGGGTATTTTTGCAGAAGAATTACAAACATCGGTATATGTACACCCATGTTTATAGCTGCACAATTTTCAGAGCTAAATCTTGGGAAACAACTCAAATGGCCAGCAAGTTAGGAATGGATTAAAAAGATGTGGTCTTTTTATACAATGGCCTACTATTCAACATTAAAGAAATATAATCTTGAGGCTTTTATAGCTAGATAGATACAACTATACATACACCATACTTATAAGCAAAATAAGCCAGACACATATGTGTGAACATCCTATTGTCTCCCTAGTTTAAGAAACTGAAAGAGTAAATAAAATTCAGAAGGTACAATAGTTATTATGAAAGGGAAAGAAACTGTTCAAAAGGAAGAAACAACGAGGATAGGAGAAAGGAGGCAAAAAAGAAAGAAAGAAGGAAGAGAAAAATGCACACACACACTCACACACACACACTAGCTAAGATAATTATACTACTAATTTCCACCGGTTTATTAAAAAGAGCAACTAATGCTTAATTTTTTATCTATTTTGCATGACTATATCTGGTAATCTGGACAACTATTTCAGAGATAACAATATAGCAACCATTGTTAATTTTCTATCATCTTGTTTTGAAATTCTGTATCATCTTACAAGATTTTTAGCTGGGGAGGTAGCTCAGTGGAATAAGTGGTTGCCTGGCAAGCATAAGGTCCTGAGTTTGATCCCTGGTGCTGCAAAATGTCAACAACAACAAAAAAAATTACAAGACTTTTAATTTTTTATTCTATTTAAAATAAAACTTTTTAAAAAAAAGATGTTATGTATGTGCTTCAGTTGGTATCCAGATGAAAATATCATCCTATGAGATAGCAGATCAGAGGTGGACAAGCTGAGATGCTTTTATGTACCTTGATGTCTACACCAGCTGACCCTGTAGGTGAAGCACCACCTTCCAGGAAACAGTGTGAAGCCCCAGCAACCTCATGCAGAAGAAGCACTGCCTGGCTGGCCACTTGCTTCCATTAGGGCTCACTGCTCACCCATCTGCTACCTCAGTTTTGAAAGGGTTCTCTCTATGATTTCAATTTTATTTGTTGATTTATTTTTTGTCTTTTTGAGACAGGGTCTCACTATCTATGCTTTCAGTTTTAAAAATAGCTGCATGCTATGTTGTCCAAGCATACTGTTCTAGGTGTTCACTGCTAGAAAAGATATTGACAAGCATTTTGGCAGTTCTTCAAACTACATGTCGACTTCTATTGTACTTTCCATGCTAGATTCTGACTGAGCTGAGAATGGCAGATACAGAAATGAATGGCATGTGTTTTCTGAAAGGTTCACAGTCAACTGAACAAGAAGACACACAAAAAGGTAGCATGAGGACTGTGGAGATAGCTCAGCGATTTAAGCACCTGCCCAATCAACTGCAAGGATCTGAGTTAGATCCCTAGTACCACATGCCATACTAGCCCTGCCCTGGGCACACATAGTCAATCATTAAGACCAGGTATGGTGGTGCACACCTGTAATCCCAGTGCTGAGGAAGCTGAATCAGGAGGATCACTATGAGTCCAGGCTACCTAGTGAGACCTTGTACCATAGATATAGATATAGATATAGATATAGATATAGATATAGATATAGACATAGATATAGATATGGATATAGATATAGATATAGATATAGATATAGGTGATATAGATATAGATACATAGATATGTATAATTTAAAGTGCCATAAAATATAGAAAGACCAAATGTTGGCCAAGATGAATTCAAAGAGTCAGGCATTAGTGAGGTTATCGAAAGTGAAAGACACTTTGGCAAACTGATAGTTCTTTATAAAGTGAGACAAGTTCCTACTCTATGCCCCAGTAGGTACACACTTACGTGTTTCCCAAGAGAAAAAGAGAACATATATCCTCAGAAAGACTTGTGTACAAGGTTCTCTACAGTAGCCTTTCTGACAATTGCCTCTAACTGAAAATAATCCAAATACTAATCAATAAGAGAATGGATAAGCAAACTGAGTTAGTAGGTAATGCAAAACTGTTCATCAATAAAAATCAGTTAGCTAGGAATATGACAGATATCACTACATATAAAAGCTATTACTCAAGTAAAAAAATGAGAGTTCAATAACTTAGAGTTCAATAGTCTACAGGTCAATAACCATGAAGTTCAAGGACAGGCTGCCCTAACCATGAGTGGCTGGGCCAATAGAGAAAGGGCAGAAGAGAACTTGATGGGCAGCGGTTACATTCCAGATACCGAAGGTTCAGTGGTTAAGCAGATGTATGTATTTGCCAAGACTCACCAAACTATAGATATAAGATGTGCACTTCATTGAATATAAATTTTTCCTTGATTTTTTTAAAAAAGAAACAACTGAGAATACGGACTTTAGGAATCCATTAGATCCGGATTCCTACTCCATTCCTGAAATTCACCAACTATATGACCTGGGGCAAGGTATTTCTTCCCCCTCACTCTCACCTCTCTCACCTGTAACACACAACAATGTGAGAGTCAAGAGGAGACAATCTTTGTAGGCTGTCCAGCTTACTGCTAGGCACAGAACACAAGAAGTCATGTTCTTACTTAAAAAAAAAAAAAAAAAAAAAAAAAAAAAAAAAAAAAAAAAAAAAAAAAAAAAAAAAAAAACCACAGTAGTATATACAATGTGCTAAGTCAGATATGGATGAAAAGAAATTCTGCCTAATGACACTATGGGTCAGAGAAAGCTACTTAAAGTAGCTGACATTTAAACAAGCCTTGGAAGTGGGATTTTACTAGATGGGCAAAAGGGTGAAGACAATCTATTCCTGTACCTTTTAAAACTAGGTACTCCGTGAGCTTTTAAGTTAATTAGTTTTCATGGGGCTCAAATAATATGAAATTGATTAATTCAGCAAATATTCATCAGGTATGTCTACATGGCAGAACATCACAAGAGGGAGAAATATAAAAGGGAGCAATAACAAAACAGAAACAAGCCATAGAGGCTTTAACCATGGGTTACACTTTAACTGTGGTTAACTTTAGCTAAGCGGAAAGGCTAAATAAATTGCAAGTGTATTTGAGCTTAGTAGGCTAAAATGTATGAGATCACATCTAGGGAGGTATGTTAAGGAGATGCCATTGCTCTGGAATCTAGAACCAGCCAACTGTTTGCTCAAGTCTTCTAAAAATTATGTCACCTCTAGAACTTCACTGTTTTTATCTACAAAATGCTTAGCTTAGGAAAATTATTGGGAATTAACAAAGCTCATCTGCAAAACTGCATCCTATAAAGAACAGAACAGGAAAGAAAACTTGGAAAACTTTAACCTACTATGCAAATGGGTATAGGGAACAGCCCAGGGAAAAGGGAGCCCTCGACCTTACTCAACCAGTAGTGGTAGTGCCCGGATTGCTGCCACGCAAATAACTAGTTAGTGAGGGGAAAATCATTTTTTAAAAAAAAAACTTATTTTAAGAGTTTAAAGAAAGCAATATTTTTAAATCAGAAAAATATTTAGCAATAAAGATAAGTATCTTTTGAAGGAGTCAAAAGTCTCCTAGTAGAAAATAAGCAACAGCAGAGCAGGGTAGCTACCTTTATGTGTGACAGATGGTGGTGGGCACCACTCAGGACGGGGTGTGGACTTTGTAGGCACCTGTCTCATTCACCATTTGTTCCTCACCTCTCCAATGATTGGTCGAACATTTAAAAAATATTTGATCTAAATAAGACACTCCATTGACGTTTCTTTCCTGAAAATTTAATCTGGGAAGCAATGTTTGTTTATCTACCGGAATTTTCAGGTGCCTACACCACATTCAAATTTAAGGTTTCAAAATTTCATTTCTGGCAATAATTACATAGGTGTGTTCTTCGTTTTATTTAATATCTTCTTCCTGTGTTTTATTTAGCTTTTAGAACCACACTGAGTATGTCATCACCGCGGCAGAGTGGTTAGTAAACCCTCTAAGTGCTACTCAGCAGGACTGCCACAAACCAGCCCCTGTCATAAGAAACCTCTTAAAATACACAGACGAGGGCCACGCTGTGTTTGCTGCCTCTGAGGGTATGAATTAAGGCTAAGTGCAAGCATATGCCTACAGAGGAAATGGTCTTACACTCTTTAAACATATCAAATAGTGAAGCAAAATAAAGAAGTACATGGCTTAAATAATATTCTCTCTTAGCTAGAACAACCACAGGGGAAGGGATGTGCAGATGGCCTTCCCCTGTCCCTTGACCCCTTCGCCACTTCTCAAAGCCATACTCCATTCTCAGCAAGAGCAGTGTGCACCCACAGAGATGCTGATGAGCCGGCTCTGTGCTCCTCCATGCTCGTGTTTGTAGGACTTCAAACAGTGGAAAGCCAAAAACAGTATCTTTTGCAGTGATATCTCTCAAACAACCATACTTTGTAAATAAGTTCATGGTTATCTTAAAATAATTACTTGCCTAAGAATGGGCATGTAACTGTCTTACTTTTCCTCCAAACTCAGACAAGAAAGAAATAACCAATTAACTGAGGTTTGCCTCTTTTTCTTTCCCCCAAACAATTAAAACCAATCTCCACTATTTCACTGACATTTCCTGTACTCTAATGACAGGTTTTAAACATCCTTCGGTTGACTGAAAAAACAACATGCAATGTTCTGAGAAGCCCTCTGGATTTTGGAGTGAATTGCAATTAGTTCACTGATACTACAGGGATAGTTAGTTCTCATCCTGAGAGACTATTATCTGTTTTAAGTGGAGTAGATGAAATAATTCACAAAACTGCTCAGATTCATAGAGAGAGATAGCAGAGTTCTCTCAGGAAGAGCTGGCAACCATCTGCTATCTATCCAAGCAAAAAGGAAGAAAACCAGGTGCTCACAGGCAAATTATAAAGCACAGCTAAGGAGAAAACAAAAGGTACTTTAAAATGTTTACATGCTGCCAAATAATAATTAAACCAAAATATTACAGGAAACACACAAATCTATAAACCTAGTGGGATTCTCTCTCTCCCTAGTTTCAAGAAATAGAACTCTGGCAGGAAAAAAATTCAAGTTCTTTCTTTAACTATTAGTCATAAGAGAAGAAAATTATGTAAATAAATGCAGATATGGGGATTTCTTTTATGGTTCTAAGTTCATTCCTGCTGCCTTAAGAAATTTTAGCTCAGTTTCTCAACGTATTCGCTAATAGAGAGGCAATCCTTTTTCAGTTTCAAAAAATATTTTCTTTACAAGTTGTAAGAAATACATTTTGTGCTGCTTTAAAATTTGCCAGGAGCCGGGGAAATAGCTTACTAGGATAAGTACTTGCCTGGCAAGCACAAGGGCCTGAGTTCAATCCCTGGTCCTGCAAAAAAAAAAAAAAATAATAATAAAATAATAATAATAATAATAATAATAATAATAATAATAATAATAATAAAGTAAAATAAAATTTGCCAGTTTGGGGATTGGGGAGATAGCTCAGTGGTCTAAGTGCCTGCCTAGCAAGAGCAAGGGTTGGGGTTCAATCCGTCCGATACTGCATAACACGCTTGCCTTGGAACCCCAGGAGGACAGCGCCAGTCACCGAAACCAAGAGTGGCGGTGCATGCCTATAATCACAGTGATGAGGAGGCTGAAACATGAGGATCACTATTAGTCTGAGCTGCACGGCGAGACCCTGTACTAAATAAATAAATAAATGATTTTTTAATTAAAAAATAAAGTTTATCAGTTTTTATTTTTAAAAAATTCTTTCAAGATATCAAGAAGAGCCATAATAATTTTAGTGGGATGCTATTTGTTTGTTTGTTTTCACTATAAATTGTGCTCAGTCAGTGAAGAAATGGAATTAAGTTTCACAGGTGGGCCAGCCAGGTCCAAAAGCAACTTTTCACTAATAAACACTGAAGGCCACCACAGACAAAGCACTGACAATGGGCAGCAGGGCAGGGGTTACTACTACAGGGGACACCCAGACTTTGAGACCAGGGAGTGAGACCTGCAGGGGACAACACTCTGCAGGTGTAAGACTCGCAGCAGGTGAAAGTCAGGTACAGAATACCAAAGCCAAAAAAATTTGCTTCTTTTTTTCTCTTTTTTGCATTTTGGTGCTGAAGTTGGAACCCAAGGCTCACAAATGCCAAGCCCAGGTTCTGCCATTCAGCTACATCCTTAGCTCAAAATTTGCTTCATTTGTCTTTTGTTGCAACAGACCAGTGAGCCAAAAAACAAAACCAGTGGGCATGTGGAGCACCTATTGGCTTTCTTGCACATTCTGGCAAATGTAGCCTGTAAGCTGACTGCCTAAGACATTCCCCATTTTCCTGGTAAGATCCTTTTCAAGTAGGGTGAGGTTAGGAGTCCGGAAGAAGGGTACCTGGCTCCTGTGGTTCCAGCGCAATGCCTGCCCCACCTCCCACAATGTTTTGAACAGCTCAGTCCTAGGTAGGAGCTCCCAGCACCCAGTGCAGGATCAGCGTGGTGTGCTGATCTCCACCAATACATACTGCCTCCTTTCGGTTCCTTCTGCCACTCTCCCATCTGCCCATCTCCCCTTCCCAACACCACCTGAAGCATTTTTTTTCTATTATATGCCTTCTAGATGAAATACCTGGTGACTTCTTGTTTCCTGATTAGACTCAAACTCAAAGTTCTGTTCAATACTTAGCATAGGGGACTTGGTACCATGACAAACACAGTAAATTTGGAACCGGAACTCAGTTGAAATCTCTAGTCTACCTACCATTCTCTGGCCACCTGACCTCTGGTAAAATAGCAAATCCCTTTCTGTTAGCGCCTCTGTACAGTATAGAAGGCAGTACTATCTGTCTACCAGGGAATTCAGGTAAGACATCCATGCAGTGGTGCTGAGCAAGACCACATGCTCCACAGCTGGGTATTTGTTACCACTGGACTTCTAGAAGGTTCACCATCACTGATTTATAGCATGGTCTCAGCTACACACACACACACACACACACACACACACACACACACACACACACATCAGCACACCTGGGAACTTCAAGGAGTCCACATCCGAGCTCCTACTGGGAAGCCCAATACCTTGCCTCAGGTGTGATCTATACACAGGCAGTTTTAAACCCTTGGGAGGGTCCACCTTTCTGTGTGAATTCCATGAAGCATACTCACAGAAGCAATATCATCTGAAAAGCAGACCCAGGACTATGTAAGACTAGTTAAACATGCCCAAAGATAAACATACAACAAACTTAAGTGGCTGATTTGTCATCCTAGGATTGGTTAACGTTTCATTCTATAAAATAAGTTCTGAGCTGCCCAGAGGAGGCTGGCTTCGTAGATCAAAAAGAGCTAAGGAAAGTAGAGAAAGGGCAAAAAAAAAAAAAAAAAAATTATCATTCATTTCAGTTGTTTTCTCTGAAAAGGGGTTAAAATGAAGGCAATTACTTTACTATTCTGACTTGGGTAGACAAGGATCCCCTGAGCTTTCATTTGCTTCACTTTATAAACTTGGCTAGATTCAACAATCAGTTTGATGGCATGTCACTGAGCTGGGGTGACTCCTTTCTTGCTTGGTTTGGTCTGTAGGCACGTAGGGCAGGCACCTTTTCCCTAACTGTGGCTTCTCATGAACTTTAAGATGCCATACAGTACAAAGCCCTCTCCCCACCTCGGGTGGTGGAGGTGCACCGATGGTGCGTGTGGCGCAGTGGGCACACATAGCCCTCTTTATTGGCACACAGACCTAGTATCCCTAGCCATGTAGCATTAGCTGATGATTGTTTTCTCCTAACCTAAACCTCAGAATTCAAGCTTAATAACAGCATTGGCACTTTGTGATGCAGTAGATTCGGGGTTGCAGTTTGGGTGCTCAGTGTCTAAAAGGTTTGCCATCAGTGCCCTTCAGTGTGGCAGCCCTTAGATACCTGTGACAATTCAAAATGAATCAGCTTCACTGTGACTTTCAAGAAAGAACCTTGGTAGTTATGTCAAACACTGCCTGATTCCAAGTGGGTCCTATGGTATTCATGTTTGTTTGGGTTTTCATGAGATGGAGTTAACACACACTAACGTGAGCCAGACATAAAAGAGAGAGAGAAAGAAGGATGAAATGCAGCCAAGTCATCGTGGCACCAATACCAGCGATAGCTAAAAAAAGAAATTCATGACTCAGGATAAATAATTTCCATGCCAGTTGCATTAGCATTGGCTTTTGGCAAGAATTTGAGCACCGTCTTAGCTGCAGGGATAGAAAGTGCTGTCAAGCAGATGTCCCCCCACCCCACAACATCCCAAGTTGGCTGGGGGCAGCTTCTCACTGGCTAAACAACATCAAGGATTCTGAGATTTCAAATAAAGAAAGAATGAAACTTCCCAAAATTCTGCTGTCAGTCACCACAATCTAGACCCATACCCTAGCACTGCCAGACAATACACAAGGTGGTCTTCACTAAAATTGTGTGCCATCAGGAAAGGAAAACAGACCCATCTATATCAACCAAAGTTCCCAATATCCTTTTTTGAAAATAGCCATAACATTGAACATGAAAAAATATTTTTCAAGGACAGCTGACTGTTCTGAACTTCCTATCCAACACACTCCCGTAATTTTACACAAATATCAATGCTTAATACTCAGGAATAAATCAACCAGGCGTCACTTAGGAAAACACTGAAGTCCCCCACATAGCATGCAGGCTGGCCAAGACTCTCAGAGCGCCAGAGAGACAGAAACCTCCCTCTGTGCATTCAGAACACCCATTTCACAGTAAATGCTGGCCTGGAGACTTAGAAAGTGATAGCACTTGAGCCCCCTATGACAAGACCACTTTGCTAAGTCAGCTAAACCTTAGCAAATGATGACAAGCGCTAGCCAGTGAGCAATCTTCAGTATTAGAAGCCCAGAGGTATGTTTGATTCAGATACATTCTTTGTGAGAAAGCTTCCTAAGCCAGAGACTTTCCTAGCTAGAAAACAGACCACCTTCGTGCATTTCAGAGGGATCATAAAATGTTTTGTGTTCATCTTTAATTCAGTAAAGAGATTTCAGAGTTTTCTGGGATGGATATAGAATTAGAGCAAAATTGCCTCAGAGATTCACTTGTAATACTTTCGGCATTGGATGCTAATAGGTCATGTTATGTGGCGGGTTTCTAGTAGCAAGCTTTGCATGGGATTTGTCTTTAAAGCAATCTGAACTGCGTGATTGCTGGCTCCATGACTCACTTATTTGATGATCCCTGCTAAGGCCCAGGGAGCTCAGCAACTGCTTTGTAGATGAAAAGACTAAAGACACCAGGGACTTCCTTATTGGAAATAGTTTCAGCAAAAAGAATACTTTCTCAAAAATGCTTTATGTTCACCTAAGAAATCCAAAGGTTATCCTGTGGTGTTTTCCTACAAGAAGTGGTGATGAATGGTTATTTTCTGAGAGAGGTCAAGGAATTAAGACTGACAGTGGATTTTTTTTCTCTGTTTCAAGTATTCAAAGCTAAAATGAAAGAAATCTTACAAATACATACAGTACCTTTTTTCTTCCTGAGTGTATTTCTGCTGCTCTTTCAAAGTTTGGGCTGTTAGACAATGTAAAATCATAAACAATAGATGGGAAAATTCATGTGTGAAGCCATTTCTCATCTACAGTTTGAGTAAGAACATCAGTTTATGAACAAAAAATAAGAAGGGGGGATCAGTACTGTTATTGCCTCTCCAAAACCCAGACACTTCCCAGGATGCTGTTATTAATAATAATAAAAAAAGATACTGCTCTTAAGTATCAGAGTTTACACAATCCTTTAAGGTGGCTGAGCCTTGACAACTGTTTCTCCCTTTTACCTGTTTGATGAAATGGCTGGTTGTAAAGTTGTGTGCTTAAAAAAATAATACTCAGATGTGTGTGTGTTGAATTTCAATCGCTCCACTTCTCTGAGCTGGCTGTATGTACCGCACACAAGTCTGAGAAGCATGTGGGTGGATGACTGGAAAAGTGACAATATTTCCAGCAAGGCTGGAACATCTATAGCCTGTTTGTCCTCTACCTAAATTTCCTTAGCCAGAAGGTATCCTTTTCATCTTGGACATACCTTTTTTCTTTCTCTTTTAAAAGGCAATGTAGGTGGCTGGGGAGATAGCTCCATGGCACATGTGCTTGCCTGACAAGTACAAGGTCGTGAGTTTGAACCCCAGTCCCACAAAAACATAAAAAATAAAAATAAATAAAGGTAAGATAGCTTGGTGTGTTAACATATATACTTGCAGTCGCAGCCCTTTTCAAGGCTGAGGTAAGAGGATTCCAAGTTCAAGTCCAGCCTGGGCTGCTTTTCAACCCTATGAGGCCATGTCTCAAAACCAAAACAAAACAAAAACAATAAGATAGGAAGACATGAAGATGTAGCTCACAGCAAAGGACCTGGATTCAACTCCTACTAGAAGATAAAAAGGCAGGTTTAAATATTCTTCTTTTTTCTATAGGATCCACATTTTAATAAAACAAAACAGCAACAACAAGAAAATGTGTTTCCCAATCATTACAAAGAACTGTTTTGTTGTACCCTACTGGTATAACAATGGTGAGTCATCCATGGCCTGGGGCTTTTTCTGTGAAGAGGGTGGGTGGGGGATCAGGTGCTAACTGACAAGATAACACACACTATTTGCTTTCTTGTTTTTAAAGACGCACGGTATTTTTCTAGTTTTTTTTTTTTTTTTGATGTCAAGGTGCCAGAAGAAGGGCTGGCTTGATAGCTCAGTGGACTGAAGCACCTGCATAGCAGAGTGCAGTGGCTGGGGTTCAGTTCCCAGCATGTCATGCTGGCCTGCCCCCAGGGCACGCTCAGTGGGGACTGAGACTGGGCATAGTGGTGTGCAGCTGTAATCCCAGGGCTTGGGAGGCTGAACACAGGCAGATCACTATGAGTAGTCCAATCTGTGTAGTGAGACCCTTAGACCTGTAGACCCTGTCCTAAACACAGAAAAAAAAAAAAAAAAAAAAAGATGCCAAAAGAGTAGTATGACATTGAATTGCACTGTTTGTTACTTTGTAGAAATAAAAAAAAATATAAATACAAATAATAAGAATATAGATGGTTGAGATCTATATTTTTGCCTACATGTCAAATCAAACTAACAAAGGTCCAAATACAAACAGATATTTCTTCACTAGGTATCCCAGCCCTATAAGGTATTCATAATAAACTGATACCACTGAGTTTATTTTTCCAAATTTACTACCCAGTACAGGATTACTTTGATGTTTGCATCAGAATGTGCTCTTCAGACCCAGTGAAAGACCATAAAAGTCACTGCCGTCTCCCCCTCAAGACAGCCCAACACCAACACATCACCCCCCCCACATATCACAATGCCCTATCTGTGCTTCACGAACTGTCTCAGTCATAAGAATACCCTGCGACTTTGAAAAGATACTTCCTGTCTATCTGAATTTTTTCAGCAAAATAAGGGAACTACCCTACAGTGTTGTCTAAATATGCTAAATATTGACATGTGGCTGTGGACAAGATGGTGCTCGTCTGGTCTGAAAAAAGGAGAAAATGAATGATAATTGATTATATATCTCCAGAATGTATTGTATTGTACTGTATTATTCTGTACTATACTGTACTGCACTATATTGCATTTATTTTGCAGTCCTAAGGATTAAACCTAGGACTGGGCACATATTAGACAAGTGCTGAACAATATTCCCTGTCTTATTTTTCATTTGTTTTATTTTGAGTAAAGGGTCTCACTAAATTATTCTGGCTGCCCTTAAATGTGCTATCCTCCTGTCTCAGCCTCCTGAAGAACTGGGATTATAGGCACACATCACCACATAATTAACTCCATAAATAATTTTAAGGAAATAGTCTTTAATCTGAAGTAATTCCTCTCTCCATCTTCCCTCTCTCCCCATTTCTTTAGTTCCCTCCTTGTCTCCTTCTTCTGTTCATTACAACAGTAGTGAAAGAGATGCTGGAATTTTTATGTAACATAATACACATAACATTTGGCATCACAAATATTCAATTCAGTGACATTAAGGACATTTTCACTGTTCTGCAGCCATCACCATCTCCGGAATCTTTCAGGGGCCCAAACTGAAACTCCACGCTCATTAAACATGAAATTCTTTTTCTCTCTAAACCGTTACTCTAGTTTTCTTATGAATCTGACCACTTTATGTACTTTACAGAGGTGGAATCAAACAATATTTGTCTTGTTGTGTCTAGGTTTTTCTCTTAGCACAGCACCTTTGAAGTAGAATCTTATTTTACTATTCTTACTTGATAGCCCTAAGCAATGGTCTTAGTTTCACATGGGAAAGTCAGAAAACTGCTAGAGTAGAAAGTATCTGAGATCTCATATATTCTACAGTCCTGTGATGAAAGGCAGTATTTGTAGTACAATTCACACAGTACCCAACACATTGTGGACAGTTGCTCTATAAATGTGAAAGAATGTGCCAAGATGCTGGGTCACTCCTCAGTCATCTGTATAGTGACAGAACAGGGCTGGACATATATCAAAGCCATCATATCTCATATCACTTCTATGCTGTAACTATGTAAATTCCACATGTAATGGAAATAATAATAGAAAATAGCTTTTTAAAACTCATGCCTCCAGATGCTAGAGAAAATCTGGCCCAATCAGCAAGAAGTTATTGGGTGTGGTCCTATTTTTGTCAAATTCTACAAATCGCTTCCTCATGTCTTCCCTTCAAATATTTCAGAACAATTCTAGAGAGGCATTGATTCTTCTAAATTATTGCAAAAACTTAGATCTCAAGTCTTATTTATCATGCATTCTTCTTGAAGAAACAGCCAACTTTCCTTTCTTTTTTTTTTTTTTGATACTACGGATCAAACTCAAGACCTTGCACTCTCTGAGCAAAATCCCTGACCCCTAAACAGCGAACTTTGCAGACAAAGTGCCTTGTGATTCGTAGCCTCTATGTGACAGTTGATTATGTGTGTTTTAAGTGCAACATCCAGTGGTTTTTAAGTGTTTAGGAATAGTATGTAAATGTTTACTCACAATAGCAACTGGAGGGAAAGCCTGCAGTTTAGATCACAAACTATGAAATTACTTTGCTTAAAAAAACTTCTGAACAATATTCTCCACATCATTACACTACTTGTAGAGAAATATGCAATGATGGAATAGTGACTTATGATGTAAAATTGTTCTTCATTACTGGAAATCAAGCTATGGGTAACTATTGAAGAGGCATACTAAAAAGAATTACAAAAAAATCTTAAAACAAGTATTCCAATGTATAACACTTGGCCCAGAATATTTACAAACAAACCCGTGGTAAAGGGGAAAATGCAAGTGATCACCAGGGAGAGGCTGGTGCAGAGCCCAGCAAGGAAGTGATCCCCAGAAAAGGGCAGGTGAAGATGGCAAAAACAGGATGGTTTCTAGGGATGACACAATGTATCTTGGGAATTTCAAATCTAGGGTTAGTGCACATAGCTACACAAGTTTACTATAATGCCTGGATAAAGCCGGCAAAGGCTGGATTTTCCAGACAAGGAAATCAGGTACAGAAATGGTTATGAACTCAAAAGTGGCTCAGAGGAAGCCAGGTATGGTGGCTCACGCCTGCAATCCCAGCACTTGGGAGGCTAAGGCAGGAGGATTGGTGTGAGCTCGAGACCAGCATGGGCTACAAAAGTAAGTTCAAGGCCAGGCTGAACTGCATAGTGAGACCCTGTCTCAAAAAGACAAAAAAAAAAAAAAAAGTGGCTCAGAGGTGGTGAAAACGGGGCAGAGCAGGTAGCACATGCACACAGGTAAGGGAGAACTGGGAGCAGAGAGGTTGACACCCACAAAAAGACTGCCAATGGCATCCATCTTCTCCAGGGATTTGAAACATTTCATTTTTGTTCTTGATGTTACCAGGGATTCAACAGAAGTCCTTGTGCGTGCTAAACACATGCTCTACTGCTGAGCCATGTTCCTAATCTGATCTTAAATTTAACAACTCAAATCAACCAATCCATCTATCCTATGGCTTAACTGGAGCTTTCCATTTTCTTCCTGGGTATCCTCAAGTAGATTGGGATATATTTCTTTTTAAATAGATCTTCCAGTTTTATTCAAGGGAGTTAGTGTTACCCTACTTACCATGAGTGATATATATTTGAGTAACATCTGCTTATCCCCTCCCAAATAAGTAGTATCCACTATTTATTTATTTGTTTACTTGGTACAAATTCTCACTACGCAGCTTGGCCTCTATAGTGATCCTTCTATTTCAGCCTCCCCAGCGCTGGGCATTTAGCTATCTTCCCAGCCTGCCTTCTAATTTTTAACAAAGAGGTAGCATTCAAGAGTGGTTATTTAATGAAAACTACGGCTCTAAAGCCTAACAATCATCACTATCATAGTACTGTTCCTAATTTACTGTGACCCGAATGCTTCAGTATATTAGCCATTTTCTTCTTTATCTTACAAATGACAAAAATGAAAAGTAGTTAGGTAAAGAGACTTGTCCAGTGACATGGATCTAACAAGTGACAAGAATTTCAACTCAGGCCATCTAGCTCCAAAGTCCATCCTCTTAATAGCTGATTAGCTTTTTTCTCCTAAGCAAATAAAACATTTTTTTAAATCTAAGAAGCAGACTAAAATTTAAATATAATATAGAAATAATACATTTTTCTTTTTAAAAAATGGAATTACACTGAAGCTTGATGCTTCCTATAGTAAACAGATTACAATAAAACTGTAGTTGTTCAGCCGTTGAGATAGCTCAGAGGTTTAAGCACCTGCTTAGGCAAGCTTAGGCAACTGCAGGGACCATGGTTCGATCCCTGGCACCACATGCTATGCTAGCCACACCCCCAGGGCAAGCTGAGCCATCCATAACATAAATAAATAAAAGTTTAAAAAAAAAAAACCTGTAGCTTTTGGTTAAGTTCTATTAATTGTTTTTAATTCTCTTTGACTTCTTCTCCTGGTCTTCTGTTACCCTTTCTGCAGGTCGCTTCTTCAATCCCTTCTTTTCCCTGGTATGTTGTTTGCTTGGGTCTTGTTTCTGCATATGAACCCTTCCATAAGTTATAGCAAAAGTATCCTGGGACGTATTTTTCTTCTTCTTTGGCTTGAGAGCTTTCACCATTTTCATAAATAACTTATAAAGGTCATCTGAAGCCTGGTGTGTCCTCCTCAGCACCAGGTCCGGTGAAGGTCCCCTCTCTTCCAACTCAATTCATGGGGTTCTGCAACCAGATTTCTTCCAGAGCAATTTAGAGTGTGAAAGTAAAGCTTCCCCTTCAGAGTAGTGAAGTGCAGAACATACTCTAACCCAGACAGGTGGACATTTGCTACCATGGGGCCTCTGAAGAAATCAGTAAGAAGGCTTTTCAGCCTTCTGTAGTCTTCTGTCACATCAAAACCATTGTCAGCAAATATTAACATGGGTTTTGTTCCCTCAGGATGTTTACTATTTTTAATATCTTTTAGAAACACAGATTTCTCAATACCTAATTCAATCATATCCAGCACATGGCAGTCATACATAAAACCTACTACTAGGTTATTAGGATGCTTCTTATTATGGGATCCAAACATGAATAAAGAATAATATGACTTCTTTGAAAAGAATACTAGTTATGTCTGATCCTCAAATGGTCTTCTAATTTTTTTTATACAGAACTCCATATGATTTTTTTTCAGTGCATACTGTAAAACGTAATTTGTAGCTTTCAAACAAAACATTCATGTCTTTCAGGACTTGGGTCACTGTTGCATTTGCATTTCTCCCTTTAATCAGCATGGCATTTTTAATATTTTCACTAACTTTTGGTCCTCCCTTCTCAAGGAATCTTTTCTCTTTTTATTTTGGACTTTACCATTCAGTCCAAAGCTTCCATTGCTACCACAGCGCAGTCCAGCCAATACATGTGCACTGCACAGATGCATGAAGTAAGTACCTCAGAAATAATATATTTCTATAACTAGTTCTGCAGGCTTAGTCTGAAAACAAAATAGCATTATTAACTTAGGATGTTCTTTTTTCTTAGGTCTTCCTACTTATAACTCCTTTTTTTGGGGGAAAAATAATACACAAAATTTATTATAGGCTTAAGGCCTGGGAGTATTACATTTCCCTATACATAATAAGTCTTGATCTCAAATCGAGTACTAAGAATAACGAATCATGTCTAAACATTACAGTGTCTTTGTTTAAAAAATCATATATGAACAGTATTCAGGAGCATCAGCCGTCAGGTTTAATCAAATAACTGAAGGATTCACAAAGGGCTGAAACCCAGGAAGTGAATGGTTCAAAGTCATTCCTAAGCACATGACGTTTTACATCCTCTATGGAAAAGCTTTCTTTCTCTTAAAACTAACAACTGATAATGGATTTTGACAAGAAGGATTTTCTGCTGTACTCAATATGATAATGTCAAAAGTCAGAAAAACACAGAAATACTTTTGTGACTATAGATTTTAAGACAGACACAGTGGCATATACTTGTAATCCCAGTTATTCAGAAAGCTAAAGTAGGAGGATCACATGCTCAAGGCCAGCCTGGGAAACATAGATTCTGTCTCAAAATAAAAAGGGTTTGGGATGCAGCTCAGTGATTGAGGATCCTTGAGCTCAATCCCCCAAATTGCAAAAAAAAGTAAAAATTGCCTTCAATCTATTTTAGCAATTATATATTTAAATGAAATATGACATCAAGTGCAGGGCACACTGAGACAGCAACGGAGACTAGGAGTGGTGGTGCGCACCTAGAATCTCAGCACTTGGGAGACTGAAAACAGGAAGGCTACTACAAGTCCAACCTGTGTAGTGAGACCCTGTAGATCTTGTACCAAATAATTTTAAAAAAGAAATATCACATCAAGATTACGTATAATAAATAGTGAACTCTAATTCAAAAGCACATTGTTTTACAAACTATAGCAATTATAAAATTGAGAAAATGGCACAGCATCTAGGATCACAACTAATATTGCTGCTGAGATTCTCTCTTTTGAAATTTAGATTCTTTTTTCTTTTTTTCAGATTCCTCTCTTTAACTCCTCTCTTAGAATGAAAGAACAAATTTTATTTTAATAAGATAATTTCTTTTAAGAAGATAATTACCTTTATTTAGAATCCAGTTCTCCTCTCCAGTTAGATTAAATTAGTGAACCTGTTTTCACAATAATGACAATGTCCAAAAGTCTGTTTGCCAGCATACCTCAAAGTATGTCTAAGGGACAGAATTACTCACATTATAGAATAAGAAAAATTACTTGTACTTTAGTCATCACCAATAATGCCCTTATGTGTTAGTGTTTATTGCTAAACAGAATAATAGTCATCACTGATGTTCACCTCCTAGATACTACAGCCTGTGAATAGGTTACCTCACACGGCGTAAGGGACTTGGGGATGCAATTCTGGATTTCTCCATAGGCACAATAAAACCAAACAGAGGCATGACAGAAGTGCAGGGATGGAGATGCGAGGACAGCAATAAGGTCCAGGGCTGCTACATGTGAAGAAAGACCTAACCTGACACTGGTGGCTTCAAAGATGGAGGTGTTGTAGGCAGCTGAATTAGAGAATGTTATAGGCAGTCAAACAGGGTCAGGCCTTCAAAGGAGACAATACGGAAGAAAAGGTGACTTTGCAACTTTGGAAAACACAGACACTCCCTGCTGTGGGCCAGACCTCAAGACAAAAGAGGAAACAAATGTAGCCACATACTTCCCTAGGAATGGGCATCAGTGATTGATATTCTAAATAAGTATCAATCACCTTGAAAGAGCCCAACTGAATCAATAACCCAACCCTCAAAAGAGACCTTGCTCTACATTTGTGCCCACTTGCTACAAGACTTGCTTCCCCATTTGATTCTGATTCAATCAATTTTACCTGAGCAATGATGCTTGTAAGCTCATTGGTTGACTATAATTTTGTCCAACCTCATGCCCACCTAAGTGAATTCCCACGTTTTCTACTACCTTAGACCGCCTCACCGCATGGTTTTCTTCTATAAAAGTCCCTTGAAGAGAGAGCTTTCTGAGAACCACCTATTCAGAAACCCCCTTCTGTCCTTCTCTCAGACAGAAGCCTTTTTTCCTCCAATAAATATATTCTGCTTATAACTTTCGTTTGTTCCTAAAATTCATTCTTTAGTTTTAGAGAACACGAACTTGTCCTAAGTACCTTTTCATGTCGAGAGTTTCATTTCTCCCTTATATCATTTTGAGGTCCTTATATCAGAGGAAGGGCACCAGCCCAGGAGGGCAGACACCTGGTTATGGTGTAAAAGCCAAGGAAATGGATTCTCCCTAGAGCTTCCCAAAAGGGAGCCAACCTTGCCAAGCCCTTGATTTTGGCCATGTGAGACCTACCCTGGACTTGGAACATGCAAAAGTACAATAATTTGATTTTATTTGAATCCACCAAATTTTAACGATTTGTGAAGCATTACAATTAATATAGACACACTAAGTTGAAAGCTAGGTCCACCCCCAATGACTCAATAAAGAATTGAAGTAGTGCATGACATATGGATATCCTGAAAGCATTTTGTTCAAAGTGGAATGAAATTGCAGCAAATCCAGGGGCCCAGCAGGATGGCTCAGTGGTCTAAAGCGCCTGCTTAGGAAAGCTTAGGTGGCTGCAGGGACTGCGGTTCTATCCCTGGCACCACATGCTGCACCAGCCCTGCCCTCAGGGCAGGCTGAGCCGGCCATACAAATAAATAAATAAACAAACAAACAAAAGTTCTGAAACAAGAAAAAAAATAAATAATATCAACAATCAAGGGAATGTTCTGTAACCTATGTAGATAATTCATGAAAAAAAAAGCACAATGCATAAAAACTGGATTCTCTTTGGCCTAACTTATTTAGCTACCCGCAGTCAAAGACATGCTATTATCTCTGATTTCTAGGTCTCAATCTTGTCTCAACTCCTAAGTGATACCTCACAGACCAGCCAAGAGAAGGTGTGTCTCTCAGGTGTCAGTGACTCTTCCTAGCACCTCTTAGAAGATCCGTAAAAGCTGCAACTATGCTTTCCAATTCTAGTTCCTACACCTCTAGCTTTACTCCACTTCTCTGCACTGAACTGAGGAGTGTTTCCCCCTGTGGAAATGCACACTGAGTCTTTTCTTCCCTGGTTTTCTTCCTTTTCCAGATGCTCCACTATTCTACAGGACCTTTTCTTCTCCCATACCCCTCCCCAACCAGGGTAGCAGGGAGAAACAGATTGCTCTCTTCTGCACATCAGAGGCTGTGAACTCTTCCTCTGGCATAAAGGCACTACACAGTTGCCTTCTGCTGAGCTTGGGCTAATATTATACCAGTGTTCTGCCCAGACCTAGTGTGCAGGATGTGCGGATACCAGCAGGCTAGTGAAGGAGGGACGGTCCCATAGTATAGCACCAGAGGCTTTTCTCAGACAGTTTAAGGTCCCTTGTGAGGTGTAGGAGTGCTTTCAGTGAAGAAAGAGAACATAATGAGCCATAAAACATTTGCTAGCTATGCGCAATTATAGACTTCTTCCTTAAGTGCATAAATGGCCAGAATCATAGTTTAAAAAAAGGAAATGTTTTGTATCAATTTTCACTTGTACTTGGGCTAAGCAGGCACTAATAGCCTAATTAATAATGTGCCCATCCAAAAGGAGTACACAACAGACTTGTAGCCCTGTTTTGGTCACAATTCAAGTGAAACAACCAACGTGAAGACAGACTGCCTCCCAGAGTGACTCAGACTCCAACAGGAGTAGCAGAAGACGCTGGCCTATCATCAAAGTCATGTCGCGTCCACCTGCTGGTCATTCGCTCCCTCTTGCAGACTCCCACTGGCTGGCTCTGAAGTCTGCAAAGACGCCTTTCTGCCTTACTCCTATGCCATGCTGCAGTGACTCAAGTGACCTAAGACAGGCTTAATCAGATTCTGATACAAAGAAAGCACTGTCTGTCACCATCAAACTTGATCCAGGGAAAGTAAAGATAAATGAGGAATTTACCTTCTACAGAAACCCACTTCCCAGCTGCCTATACTCAGTCCATGTTGTCAGTGGCCCCTGCCGATAATAGTGATTGGATATTTCAATGTAGCCATCCCACCCATGTAGCCTAATGCACAGAGCTCATTGTCAAGAGTTCCCCAATTGCTTATACTGTGCTATATTCAGAGAACTCTTACTTTGCTGACCAAATAGAGCACATTAGTCCCAAGAATGCCAAGCAGGGGACTAAGGGCTGTCTCTAACTCCACCTATGACAAAATAATCATTTTGTAGCTAATAGCCATCTAGTGGCTTAATCTGATGAATCTGCTTTTCCAAATGAGACAACCGCCATTTAGCCAATGTGTTCCTGTGATTCAGCCCCTGAAGCCTTACTTCTTGGTGGCCTCTGAAGCTAACTAAGCTCATTCAAATGCAACAGCAAGCCCAAGACTGGTGGTCAAAAAAGTCTCAAAATGTTAAATATGTCTTCAGATTTCTCTGGTAGTTTTTGCTTGTTCAGGCTCACTTCCTCTCTACTTCAGCTTATCTCTGTTATCCCCATACTTGTCTCAGACTTCTAATTCTTTAGCCCAGGCTGGTCTCGAACTCACACCGATCCTCCTGCCTCAGCCTCCCAAGTGCTGGGATTACAGGCGTGCATCACCACGCCTGGCTCAGGAAGTCCTTTCTTGATCATTTGCAAGTGATAGAAAAGTTGTTTGGTGACAACAGGAAAAGACTAGAAATCTACCTCAAGGAATAAAAACATCAAACATAAGTGATGTGAGCACCTACAAGGTGTTTCTTCCTCTCATCCACACTGCACTGAAGTTCTGTAAAGCTCTCTCATCTTGGTCTAGCACACAAGATTGAATCCATCAGACAGCACTGTTAATGGATATTTTAAACACGTACTAATTGTTCTAATTATGGTGGGAAGATTTAAGAAAAGCTTTTTATTTCCCATCCATCCAAATGAAGGTGCTCTAATAGCAATCCTAATGTCTCATTTCTTTTTCCATGCTATGAACTAAATGATGAAAAGGAAATGTGGGTAACAGGATAAGGTGGTACCAGTAGCTAATAATTTAAGGGAGAAAATACAATCCGCTTCTAAATTACATTTATCACAAAAAATGCATAGTTTGTCTGTAGCTTCAAACACAGGAGAGCAACTGTTCTCCACAGGCAATCAGATTACAATTGATTTCAACAAGGTCTGATGTTAGCTGAAGATATAAAGACATTCTTATAGCAAAGGACTACAGAGCAATTTCAAGGCTATTTTTTCCCCTTGGAGTAATTCTTACGTTGTCAATGTTAAGCCGGGTTTTTTTCAGTTTGCTCTACTTAGATAATAACCTCCCAAAAGCACCCTGATCTTGATTTGTAAATGCCATCCCCTGCTAAAAGGAACATGATATCTATGAAGATGACCAATTTCAGGGCAGAAAACATACAAGGTGAGTCTGGAGCACTGTGTTATAGATCACGTAAGAGAAGAGCTTAAAGAATGATGGGGACATGTCAAAAGAATGCAGGGGCCAGTTTGATGGAATTCTTACTGGCAAAATCTGAAAACTTTGAGCATGGTAATGAACAGTGATGGTAATGGATCATAATCCATAGACTCAAATGAGATTCCATGAATGTTGATAAAAATGAACAAAACTTTCTACCTTACAGTAGAATGCCAAGTTAAAAAAAAAAAAATACTAACTGGGTATGGCAGTTCAAGCCTGTACCAGCACTCGGAGACTGAAGTAGAAGGACCACTGTGAGTTTGGGGTCAGCCTGAGCTACAAAGTGAATTCAAGGCCAGGTGGAAAAGCACAATTAAACCTTGTCTCAAAGAGTGCAAAACAAAAACAACAACAAACAAAAAAGAACAAGCAAGCATGAGAAAGTAGAAAAGGACCATTTGTCACCAATTTAAAAATAACTGCTTTAGTTTAACAGTAACTGATTCTGTCATGAATCATCAATAGATGCTAAAATGATTGGAGAAAAGCCTAACAAAGAATGGAATAGGTGTGGTTTTCAGGTCTCAGTACAAAGCATTTTTAGCCACCTGTTAGTTATTTGTCTTACCTACTTCTGGCTGGGATAAAATATACAACACAGTGTACAAATTAAAGAAGGGTTATTGTAGCTCATAATTTGTAGAGGTTTCAGTCCATAGTTGGCTGGCTGAGAGACAGGGCAGCACAGCAGAGGGGCAGTATGGAGGAGAAACAGCTCATGGCATGGCAGCAGCAAGCAGTGAGCACCAAGGATGGAGAAAGGACATGCATGGACACACACACACACACACACACACATACACACACACACACACACACATCTACACCGTGCTCACAGTGACCCACCTCTTCCCACCAGGCTTCACCTCCCAACATCACAGCCACCTAAAACCCACCAGTGGATTAATCTATTATCGTACACCCGTGATCCAGGTTCACACACCCATCTAGTGACCTCCCACAGCTCCACCCATGAGTGCATGAGGTTGTATGGGACATTCAGATGTAAGCTAGAATATTACTACTCGCTATATGAAAAGTGTAGAAGCCCAGAAGGCATAATCTTATGGAGGTGTTAAAAAATAGTATCACCAATGATGACATGAAACAATGTCACGTCACTGTGCACTTCCAAAAGAAGGCACCTATGTGGTGCTCATTCTTACCCATCACAATAAAAAAAAGCAAAACATGGATTTAACCATAAGGTAGCATCAGCAACACCAAATTAAGACCCAGTTATTGATGTGGACTTGACCAATTAACCAGCCAAAGAAGCACATAAACTAACTAGGCCAGGAAGAGACAAGACAACTTAATATAATACATGATCCTGGACTGGATTGTGGACCAAAAGAACATTATTTGGACAGTTGGTAAAATTTTCAAGGAATCCATGCATAAAATAACAGAATTACATTTGTGTTACCCTGATTTTGATATACTGGTAGCTGCTCTGTCATTATGTAAGACAGAATTCTATATTCTTTAGGAAATGTGCACTGTAAAAGTGTTAAAGGGAAATGAGGCACTGTAGGCATGACCCACTCTCAAATAGTTCACACAATTAAATGATAAAGATATGTAGAGAGAATAGGTGTGTGTATGTGTGTGTGTGTAAAGCAAGTGTGATTAACTATTAATTGGTGTATAACTTAAGGTATATGGGCATATGGGAATTTTGAAGGTATATGGAAAGTTTTGTTTAATTCTTACAACTTTCCTATAAGTTAGTCATTATTTCTTGCACAAATATTTTTCAAAAGGAAAGATTAGAAGACGTGAATATAGTGGCACTTCAACACAGTGCTCTCTGAGCAGCTGTTGTATGCAGCCTCCGATACACAACGGGAACACACAAAGAAAGCAGGTGTGATGTTGAGGCTCCATGTTCTACAAGGACAGGACACTAATCACGCACTGTGAGCAACCTGAGATTAAGCTAGCACTTGGAGCCAAACCCCCGCGGGTAAAGACCACCCTAAAAGCATCCTAGAAGGAACAAGCAGTACATGGGGGAAAAGCTGAAAGATGGAAGACCCAGAATAGTTGGGAAACTGGAAGCAGAGTTTCTTGGAAGGAGCGGTGCATAATAAGTCATTCTCAGTTAGAACTTAAAGGAGAAGGTATTTTCCTCTTTTCATATGTTAAAAGGTCCTGAGAAGGCTATGTTTGTTTGGATCAGAGAAAGAAACAACTGTGTGGTACTAATCTTGACCATCAGCATATTACTCTTTGACATAAGTAACTGCTGCTACAAAGACAAAACAATGCTCTTTAACATTTACAACATATCACTTTTAAAAACAATAGGCTTGGGGTGTAACTCAATGGTACTCACTTTCCTGACACAGCCAAAAGGCCCGGTTGCATCCCTAACATCACCTCCCCCGCAACAAGAATAACAAAACAAAACAAAAACTCCACTTTAAATTTTAACTGCTTTAAAACCATAATAAACATCATGTTCCATCTGGATACCCATCAGAAAATTTACAAAGCCCGGAAGTTGCCATAGGCAAATAAGAGTCTTAGTATATGTCTATCTATAAATCAATGGATTTCCAGGTCCAATTCAAGTCACAGACTTGACTACTTTTGCAAATATAAGACATATGAGGTAACAGGGCTTCGTTTTCTACTCCAGGATAGCTACACGATGGTCATTATGTCAAATCATATTTTGTTTTACTGAGTAATGGCAGAGTAAGTCAAGAACCCATAGCACCATTTTTACAAAATCTCTCCCAGCATTTAAACCATAGATGTTTTGTATTTCCTTATTTTTGTTAAAATGATTAGTGATAGAATTCAGACTATTTTTCAGACTGAAGAGCAACCTAAATTGAAACCTATTTACTGGTCTTTTGCAAACTTGCCCTACCTGTGTGATGTGAAATTTACTCATAGAATTGAGCCACAATCTGCCTTCAGTATAGCCTGATAGGTCTTACTGATCTTTTGCGGGGGACCAGGGTTCAAACTCACGACTTTGCACTTGCCAGGCTGGCGCTCGTGCCATGGAGCTATCCCTTGAACCCCTAACATACCTGCTAGGACAGTAAAACTTTTCTAAGTGTTAACCTTTCATTTCTTGACTCCAACATGCTTTCTCCCGAAAGAAATCTGATGATACACAAGGACCTAGATTTTGATAAGACCCAATACCTAAAATGAGAGACCAGATGTGTAGTATTTTATGGGTCTTCATACATAGCTAAGCACTGGGAGGTAGGAATGGGGAAACTCCACATCTTTTCCTTTCTCATGTCTTCCTCTCGTTAGCATGAAGTTCAAGTACAAATACACAAGCAGGAGCATTCACGCCACTTGTTAATTTATCATGCCAATCACACTCCACTAACAACATAATCCTGTTCTCAAATAATACAGTATTGCTTAGAATACTTCAAATTTTTCTTAATATTTGGCAATTATCCTTCCAACTTGGCTACCAGCCTAAAACATCCTTACAATCGCAGAATTTGCCCTGGGGTTAAAAGCCAGCCACCCACGCTTGAAACATTTATGTCTGAACTTGCAATTTGTTGGCCACCCACACTAGCTCATTAAAATGTTGGAATTGAATTTGCTTTGCCAGCTTAATTATCAAAGCCAAGAAATCCATTTCCCAAAACACTGAATTAGGGATAGAGTTCTCCCTCAATACAAATGGGAAGACCTGTATTTTACCTCTTTTTCATATTCTTTGAGGCACTTATCTCCTGCCAGTGACAAATGATATTATAACTATTCTTCTGTTCCCACTAATTGCCTATCCCAGCACAGGCCAGATGTCACCCTGACCCCAAGTCACACCTCAATAAATGAAATAAGTAATTTATTTTTGGATCCTGAGATTTCTCTTATGCTTCAAGTTCCATGCCTCTGTAGTCTTCCATTTTGATCTTATTTCATCCTGGGTCCTTATAACTTTGTGGTTACTGGAAATGTACTTCTGACTTGACTTGCTCACTAAAATCTTCTGACGCAAATCTTATTTCTTCTCAGGAAAATAAATACAACATATCAGGTAAATGTTATCGTTTAACAGGCAATGACAAGTTCTCTGTAAAGGGTCAGATAGTAAATATTTTAGTTTGGCAAGTCAGATGGTCTTGGTCCCAACCATTCAATTCTGACTAGAATGTGACAGCAGTGGCCACAGACTACTTAATTCGAGAACATGGCTATGTTCTGGTAAAACTTCATTCACAGAAACAGGAAGAAAGCGAAATCTGGCCTGCCAGCTATAATTTGCTGACCCCCACTGGCACTTCTCCGCTCTTCTGTCTAATGAAAGTTAGCCTTTACTTAACAAACAAACAATCCCCTTTGGAGCAGGAATTTTAAAGAGTAGTTCAAATTGTACTTTTTGCATCAACATCTCCTAGTATGTTTGTAGATCACTCTTATTTCTGGGCTCCAATCCCAATATCCACATTAGGATCCTCAGGAGAATCTGTCTGTTTACAGGTTTCCTGGTTAACTCTTAACAACACTACAGTTCAGATCATAAAGGGCACCAGGTCTTCAGAATAAGACAGGAAATAAAATTTTGTATCTGGTGCAAAAGGTGGTGGTTTGGTAAATACTCTATTTTTTATTTTTGTTTCAGAACTTTCATTTGTTTGTTTATTTATTAGTTTTTATGGCCGGCTCAGCCTGCCCTGAGGGCAAGGATGGTGCAGCTTGTGGTGCCAGGGATCAAACCGCGGTCCCTGCAGCTGCCCAAGCTTTCCTAAGCAGGCACTTTAGACCACTGAGCCATCCTGCTGGGCCCGGTAAATACTTTATTATCAAAACTTAAACTCAAGCTGGGTGTGCTGGTGCATGTTTGTAATCCCAGCACTTGGAGTTTGAGGCAGGAGGATTGGTGTGAGTTTTAGACCAGCCTGGGCTACAAAAGTGAGCTCAAGGCCAGCCTGCACTGCACAGTGAGACCCTGTCTCAAAAGGAAAGCCCTGGATCATGCCAAGGAGTTGTATTACTCTGTGTATGTGTGTAATGGGTAGCTATGTGTTTAAATATTTGAAAACTACAAAAAGAAAAATACTTCAAGTTCTAATGTGTTTCCTACACACAACGGCATTCACTCACCTTTGGTTTCTTATATGTAAAACAGCTGGATATAAACCTTAATTACTCAGCACTGTACAATCCATTCTTCACATCCATGTAAACACTCAATAGCATCGCTCTTGTTTTGCTCTGTGTGATTCTGTCTGAGAACTTTTAATTGAAATCAGCTATATAATATACACAGGCAGTGGTGTGGAATTCCATGAGCCCATTAACACATCAGGCTTTGTAGAAATGCCCTATGCCGGGGTCACAAAGTTTACACTATGTCTTCTTTCAGTAACATATGCTCTGTTTACAATCTAATTATCCTTTGTCCTGCAGCTCGAGAATCACCCCTGAAGTGGGTGCAAGAATGCCGCTCTTTGCACAATCCACTTGTCTGCCTGGGTATCTTGGCACATTTCCCAGAAAGGCTATGCTGCTATCTGCTGTCTTTCATCCCTCCTCCCATACCCATGTTAGATATGTGTCTGGAATTCACTGGAACCCAGTAAGGAACCACGGGGCATTAGGGGACTATGGACAGCTCATGAGTTTACTATTCTTATCATCACTCAAACATTTTGACTCAAGTGTTCAAAGTCATGGGAAAACAATATGGTACCTAATTTCAAATACCTTCTTCACACTCCAGCTAGCCCACATCCAAGTACTTAAAGCCCAGAAGGATGCAGTGTGCAGTGATGGTGCCCTGTAGGTCATGGCCACTGCCAACCCCAAGGAGGCTGTTATTTACCAGAATACTACCAGGTCTGCAGCTCTAACAGTGCAATGTCCCAGAGAGGAGGACAGAGAGAAACATGGGGCATTTAGTACAATGGAACAAAAACGGACTCTGTCTGCCTTTACCATGAAGTCAGTGAGTATCCAATTAGCAATACAATTCATTCATTCTATAATTTCACTTCATGTAGCCAACTATTTAAATCCAAACACAAAAATTTATACAGAATCAGAAAAATGTTCAGAATCAATGACAAATATAATGTATCTAACCCCAAACTCTGAATTCCTTTGTTTTATTTTATTGTGTCCTTGGTTTTTGTTTCTGGACAAGATAATTTTCATATTGAATGGCACTGTTTTTAAGTATGTAATACTATGTATGCATAAAAATTTAAATGATGGCTTATTTCCCACTTTTTTTTTTTTTTTTAGTTAATGAATATTTACTGAGGTTCTCCCATGTTCCATGCTCTATGTATAATGGAATACAATGGATTTTTGTCTTTATTTTTGTTTTCTTTTTTGGTATCAGGGATCAAACTAGGACCTTGTGCTTCCCAGGCTGGTAGGTGCTATACCACTGAGCTACATCCCTGGCCCCACAGTAGCTTTTTATAAAGGTAGTTTCGGTGTTTGCTCCCTTAGGGTTCAGTAGTCACCTTCAACTGAAATCTTGCTTGCCCCAAGCCTTGCTTCAGCATAGTTTTCTTTTATATAGAGGTATACATATAAATGCATGTATAATTTCATTTTATTTAGTTAGTTCAAGATTTAAAAGGCACAAAGGCTACATGATGAAAATACATATTTCCACTTCCGTTCCCCAGCCAACCATTTTCTTCCCTAGCTGTAATTGGATGTAACTGGAACTACTGGCTTCTGGTTCAGGCTTCCAGAAAAATGTTCTAGTTGTGCAAACAAGTCCATATTCCTTCCTTTCCTTAAGTACTATATGCACATACATAATATGTACTGCTTCGCACTTTGATTTGTATGTGACAAGTCTTAGAGCTCATTCCCTGTGCATACATCTTGCTTGCAGCTGTGTAGTATTCTGCTGTGTTGATATATCACCATGTACTGAACAAATGCCTCCTGTGAACTGCTAGGTTGCTTTCAGTCTTTTCTTATCACAAACTGTGAACATGTACTCCTCATTCACACACACACACACACACACACACACACACACACACACACATACACACACACATATTGTTAGACACAAAGCCATGTTCTTATCACTAAAAAGAATAAGTCAGTTTAGTGTATGTTGAGGGCATCCTGCCCCTAAGCAGAAAACACTTGTCCTACCTCTGGCGTCCATGCTAGTGAAGTCCCTACCACCTCCAAGTGACATAACACAGTGAAGACAGAGTCATTTAATCCCCACTGTGAGGGGCTGGGGTGATAACTCTGTGGCACAAGTGATTGCCTCGCAAGTACAAGGTCATGAGCTCGAGCCCCAGTCCCGCACAAAAAAAAATTAAAAATAAACCCCATTGTGCTTTGTGTCCTGAAGGGCTTCCTCTGAGAAAGAGAAAAGGAAGACTCCAGGGCAGACTCTGCAAATCTGTAAATAATTATGTTGATTCTGCCCTGAGGGTGACCACAGCACACTGTCCCATCCCTAGAGAAGCCAGAAGCTGACTGGATGGGCTGCTGGCTCAAGAGCTTACAGAGCTGTGACCCTGGTGTCACACCGAGAGTTCAGGCAATGAAGATCATAAATCTGCAGGACTTTCTCACTCAAAGCCCTCGTTGGTATGATTTGTTTTTTCAAAATGCTATTAAATGATTTAGCCTCCTATGCAGCTGCAAACCCTGGCTGCTCACATGCCCCTACAAGAAGGTAAGTGGAGGGCTGCCTTTTAAATCAAACACCTTTGCTAGGTGCTCTGGCAGCTCTGCTAATTCCCCTGAAGCAGAGGGGGCTGAGAGAGGACCACCCAGGCACAGCTAGGGTAAGCCTAAGCCTCCTGGCCTACTAGAAAGGCCAGCATCTTCCCACATACTCCTGGCACAGGTAGTTCCGGGTGCCCTGGGTGGCTGGGACTTCATTATAAATGCAAACCCTGTTATTATAAGAACCAGGGTCCTTCCTTACTACCTCATCATTTAACTGGATGATGGCAATTTATTGAGTGTCCACCACATGGAAGGTGTTAAAAACATTTATTAAATATGAAAATGATGGATCAAGTGCATCAAGTAAATGAGTCCAGATTTCTCAACGGGCTGAAAAATATTTTTAAAGATGAAAATGAATCAGTTACCATAGAGAAATGACAAAGGGGGTATGAATTCATAAGATATAGGAATATTCATTTATAACATTAAATTAGTTCACAGATTGTAATAGTCTTAAAAACTTGCCTGGCAGAGAATGACTCTTCAGAAGCCATGGTCCAGAGTGTGCCTCCTTCACCCTGCCTCAGTAACAGCGAAGACAGTGCCCTTGTAACCCAGCACAAGTGAGAGCGGACATGCTCTGGCTTGTACCGAACAAGATACTCAACAACCAAAATTCCCTCCATCAAAGGATATGAATACAGTGGTTCATTTTAGGTTAGGGGCAGTGTGGCCTGATTTATGGAAGTCAGACACTAATTGCTTTTTAGAAGGTTATGACAGATGATGCCCTTTCTCAGCTTTTTCTCTTCTTTCTCTTTCTCCCAAACCACAGCTCAGAGAGGGCACTATCTGGAAATTCACCAGAACCTCCATGAATTAGTAAATGTATGTATATGTATGTATAATGCACTGATAGAACATATAGATCAAAAATAATAATTATATAAGTGTTATCTCATAACATGAAAATGTATAATGTATGTATATCTATATATATATGCCTTAAAATGAAAATGTTATTAAATTTTAACCTTTATGATGTGATAATTCTGCAGTACAGGGATATGCCAAAAGTCAATATTATCTTCTCATTACCAAGTACAGAGCAGAAAGATTTTTATGGCAACGGATGCAACCAGGCTCCAAGATAACCCAGTCAGAGCTTCTTCCTAACTCCTGGCACTTACCCTCATGTGTGGCTCCCTCCCAAAGGGCATCAAGGTTGGTCCATGTGGACAGGAGATAAGGCAGACTGAGGGTGTATCATTTCCTAGATCAGGCAATGAGAAACCTAGCTTTCATCTCTCTCTGTCTCCCTCACTCTCCTTGTCTCCCTCCCTTGGCCCTCCCACTCTCCTTTTCTTCCCTTCTTCCTCTCCTCCTCCTCTACCTCTCCGTCCCCCTACAAAATCCATATGACTATATAGTAAACCTCCTGCCTGATGCCCCATAAAGAAAATGGAAAGCAGATCCATCCCCTGAGCCACGCCTGGATTCCTCATTGATAGAAACTGTATGAGGTAACCAGTGCTACTCCGTTAGCAGGCTAAATTTGGGGAAATGTGTTACAAAGCAACAGATAACCAATACCAGATATTATCAAGATAGTATGACTATTGTAGTAACAGAAATACCCACCCAAAAAGCCACTAAGTTAATCATGATTCATTATCCTAATAGACTCTTAGATAATTATTTTAAAAACTAAAGGCATCTTTATATTTTCTCTAGAAATGTATATACAAGATGACTTAAAAAACTAAAGCACAGTTTTGCACTGTGAGAGACACTTGGTCTAAGCAAGAAAACCTGTGGCTTGTTAACTAAGAGAGAAACTATGGGGCCACTGAAGATTGCAATTTGGAATAAAGGGAAGAGGAAATATGGACTAAGAAGAGAAAAAGACAAACAAACGTGGATAATGATCCTGTGAAGGAGAATGTAGAAAAAGCTGAGAAGAGGTGAGGCTGCCTTTCAGCAGAGAAACTGTCACCAAATCTCCCACCCCAAACTGATAAAACAGCTGAACACTATCATTCATATGTGATGAACTACAAAGATAGTTCAGGGCGGCAGCTCAGTGATGTCTTCACTCAGTTACCTTCAGGAAAGAGTTACCAGAATACTGTGAATTAATTAGCAAGCCAGTGGATGTCAAAAAAATAAAGGAAAGAATTCATAATCGTAAGTACCAGAGCCTGGGTGACCTGGAGAAAGATTTCACACTTCTGCGCCATGATACTGAAATGTTCAACTTGAAGGTATCCCAGATCTATGAAGACTCCAATGTCTTATAGTTGGTGCTTAAGAGTGTGAGGGAGAAATTGCCAAAGAGGAAGAAAGTGAGGAGGAAAGCAATGAGGAAGAGGAAGAGGAAGAAGAAGATGAAGAGGAAAAGGAGTCTGAGGCAAATCTGTGAAGGTAAAAATCAAACACAATTAGAGAGATGAAAAAGGCCGGGACAAAGGAAAAAGCAAGAAAAGGCCAAATGAAGGAAAAGCAAAGCCCGTGGTGAGTCTCTTTGACAGCAACAAAGAGCAGGATGAAAATGAACAGTCAGAAGCAAGTGGGACTGATGAGGAGTGGTCTCCATGGAACTGAGTATTCTTCATCCCTCTCCCATTTCTACCCATTGAGTTCCTCCTCCTCATCTTATAAACTAGCTTTAGAATAGTGCCAGACAAATGTATGGTATCATGGTATAAAAAACATGCATTATTTTTATTTTAAAAATTTTTTTTTAAATTTTTTATTTTTTTGTCTTTTTTGAGACAGCGTCTCGCTATGCAGTTGAGGCTGGCTTTGAGCTCACTTTTGTAGCCCAGGTTGGTCTCGAACTCACACCAATCCTCCTGCCTCAGCCCCCCACCCCCACCCCAAGTGCTGGGATTACAGGCGTGATCCACCACACCTGGCTGCATTATTTTTAATATATTATGACCAAATAAGCCTCAAAGATTCAAAGATTAAAACAAACAAAAGCTTTTGATGGAAAATGTGGGTGGACAGTATATTTTTATGGCTAAGTCTAATTTGGTAAAGGTTTTTGCCCAGTTTTATCACTTGGCTTGTATAAGATTTTTGTCTTTTGTAGCACTGGTAATCAGAAGCCATTAAAAACCACTGATTATTTTATTTGTCATCAGGCAATTTTCGAGATTTTTATTTGTTTGGTATTATTTTTTATACTGTGGTACATATAAGCAACTTTAATAGGTGATAAGTGTACCGTAGTTAGATTTCACCTACATATACATTTTTCCACTTTATGCTCTATGATCTGAAAAATGCTTTTATATTATATAAGATTTATGCTTACTGTAAACATTGTTTCTTGGAGGTTTCAAAAAGTGTGTTGAAAACATTATGGAACATTGTGATCTAGTGTACTGGATACCTTCTTCTGTCCCCCTAGTTTCCTGTGTCACCAGTGTGTATTTCTCCATCTCCCTACTGGGTACTTAATCTTTGCACAGTGTCTTTGTTTGCAAGTCATAAGCCCAACACAAAATTTCATAATTTCAAAGAATGTGATGTTGGTGCTTAACTAATAAACATAATCTTGCTCCAGAAAAAAACAAAAAAACTAAACTAAACTAAAGCACCAATACATACTCTAGTTAAAGAAGTGTGTAAAAGTACACATATACACATTTTCTCAAGAAGCACTGGGACATTTTGGAATGGACCAAACCAGTATCCTGAACCACTAGTTTAAAATATAGAACGTATAAAAAATAAGGAGAAAAATCTTCGTGTGTGAATTATAAATGTACTGCTAAATGTGTTTTTTTTTTTGTGGGGTGGGTATTGGGGTTCGAACTCATGATCTTGCACTTGCCTGCCACTTGTGCCACAGAGCTATTTCCCTAGCCCCTTAAATGTTAAGAGTGAGTGCTGATGATATAAAGACAACAGCACTGTGACCTAGCATCCTATGTTAAGGGGGAACTTACAGCTCTGCTTATTAAGTGAACTGATTTCTCTCTCTGAATAGCTGATAGATATGCAGAGATTTGAAAACTTAGCTGCAAGGTCTTCCCTGGCCATGTTCCAAGAGGCAGGATGAATTTTGCCTTTCCTTGAATGGTAGCCACATTAACAGCTTGTTCGTTATCACAGGATTTCCTTGAAGGGAAGTATTGCAACTTCCCAAGTAAAGATATCTGACCTACACCCAACCCAAACAAGTACGGGTCATTACGTGTAACTGAGCCTACCCCAAGACCAGAAGAACATCCCAGCGGACCTGCAGATCAGGAGCAATAATGTATGCATCTTTCTGTATGTCAGTGAGTTTCTGTGTTGTTATGTAGCAGTATTTTGGCAGTAGATGGCTAATGTAAAACTCATGAAAACAATGTCTGTAATAAACATTTCCAATTTTATTTTAAGAGTTATAACAGCTTTTTCTGCCAGCCGGCCAAGACGCCTAAAGGAAAGAAGGCCAAGAGCAAGAGGGTGGCCTGGGCCAGCCCCTGCTGTTATGAGGAAGTAGGAGGCCAAGAAGCTGGTAGATTCCCTATCTAAGAAGAGGCCAGAGAAATTTGGTACTGGACAGGACATCCAGCTCAAGAGAGACCTCACCTGCTTTGTCAAATGGCCCTGCTACGTTCGGCTGCAAAGATAGAGGACCATCCTATACAAGGGGCTGAAGGTGTCCCTGCAATTAGCCAGCTCACCCAAGCCTTGGACCTCCAAACAGCTATCCAGCTGCTTAAGCTGGCCCACAAGTACAGGCCAGAGACCAAGCAAGAGAAGAAACAGAGGCTGTTGTCCTGGGCAGAGAAGAAAGCTTCTGGCAAAGGTGATGTCCCCACTAAGAGGGTACTGGTCCTCAGAGCAGGTGTCAACACTGTCACCACTCTGGTAGAGAACAAGAAAGCTCAGCTTGTGGTGACTGCACACGATGTGGATTGAGCTGGTGGTGTTCCTGCCTGCCCTGCCCTGTGTCACAAGATGGGGGTCCTCTTACTGCATTATCAAAGGGAAGGCCAGGCTGGGGCACCTGGCCCACAGGAAAACCTATACCACTGTCACCTTCATACAAGTCAACTTGGAAGACAAAGGTGCACTGGCTAAGCTGGTGGAGACCATCAGGAACAACTACCATGACAGGTACAATGAGATCCACCTCCACTGGGGACGCAATGTTCTGGATCCAAAATCTGTGGCATGTATTGCCAAGCTGGAGAAAGCAAAGGCTAAAGAACTTGCCACTAAACTGGGATGAGTGTACTCTTGAGTTTTCTGTACATAAAAACAATAAACTGTCCTTAATCCAGTGTGAAAAATATATATATAACTTAGCTGATGATCTGAAACTCAGAATGTTACATCTAAGAAGACAATAGTTGAAAACAAAACTCAGAATGTTACATCTAAGAAGACAATAGTTGAAAACAAATGGTTTACCCCCAAAGTTAGACTCACTGGCAATGTGTGATGTGGGAAGTAACAATTTTGTAGATTTGTTTATTTTTTCAGATGCTTTTCTCTCTGGTGGCACTTCCTACATGGTAATATGCAAAGAAGATAAAGTTGAACTCATCTTTGAAAGGTCAAGGTTAGAACCATAGTGGTATTTATCTTAACCCCACATTGCTTACCAGAAGGGCAGGAAGGGCAGACATGACCAAATAGCAGGGTGGATTTTGCCCACACAATTTTCCTAATAATAGACATGTAGTAATTATGTACAAGGCAACTATGTACCAAACTACTGTGGTAATCTATTTAAGAAACAGAAATGGAAATCTTTACATACAATACTTTTTACTCTTTTGAAAAGACAAATTTGAATACTGTTTGCATCAATTGAGGTAATGCCCTATACTACAGCCAATAGCAAAGCATATAATGAAATATCCAAAGGATATTTTTGGAACCATATTTATGGCCTTTATTCTAATTCTGATCTATGGTTGCCTACCAAAAATTGCCAAAGGCAACTGTAATTCTCAGCAGGCCAAAAATACATAGCAACTCAGTCCACCCTCTTTCTAACTTTTTAACCCCAAGACAATCAGTTATAAGGCTCAATATGGAGGTCAGAGTTCAAGAGTTTTAATGACTGGGTAGCTTCCGGCTACTAAGTTTTCTAAGTATTCATTTACCTCAATTATCCTCCAAACTGACTCTGATGAAACACTAAAAAAATGTGGGAAAAACAGACAAGATGGCTCTGTCTGCTACCTGTCACCCAGCAGAGAATATCCTTTCCCAATCAAATACCGACTTCTCCGTATTTGACACACTGCAGCCTCCAATTTACACACAGTAGCAGAGGTGGGGTGAAAATGGACATGCAGACATAATGAGTTGGACAAAAAAAGACTTAACTACAAGGTCACGACAGGGTGGGTGAAACGTGGCTCTTCCGACCCTGCAAGTCACTGAAGAACATCTGCAGGAATGCCAAAAGTGTCTGCAGGGCAGAGAAAAGCTGCCTCGGGCAGAGGCATTTCAGACCACTGGAAATACTGACACCCCAGGAGCAATCAGCACACTAGACTCGCAGCCTGTGCTTTCTAAACACCATTTCCTGGGTCCACTTCTTTTGTAGCTTTCTGTATCTGTCCAACCCTTATTCTAATCAAGCAAAAACCAGAGGAACCTGCCCTGATTTCACCTCTCCCTGCTTTGACACTGAGAAAATGCAGTTTGGTACAGGGGTTGGAGACAGAAACTCTCCAGCCAGAATTCCCTGCATGGGGCAAAGCATAACTTGATGCCTGGGCAGGGGGAAAACTTACTTCCCTTACTGGACAAGGCAAAAAGCCACCCCATTCCGTATGGACAGCCACTGCTGCCACTCTGATCCTCCTAATGCCTGTCCCTTAGCATGACCATGGGAACTGGGTACACACAAGCACAAGGTCACCCACCCTGGCATATCATGACCCTATTCGGATGGCTTTGACCCCAGCCAGCATCAGTCCTGCCAGCTGTCTTGGCATCTCACTCTATGAGGCATCTCACTTCCTCTTGCTGGTTGGCATCTTCTTAGGTAGAAGGTGAGTGCAGCAGGCCATCCACAGGTCTGTAGGAAGCCCCCAAACTGTCAATGATCTCCCATCCTGACACCTCTCTGTATAACCATCATCCAGGGTAATTCTACAGCACCTTGCAGAGATGTTACATGTGTCACAAGTAGTGACAAGCCCAAATATACTTTTCAATGGGGAAGCATTCAATTTTCTTAGTTCTTCCCACCCAACCTGCCTAAGTACCCTGATCAAAAATACCTACAACCACATCTGTCACAATACAGCATACTGTCTCACCTTGGGCTGCCCTTGGTTGAGTTCATCTTGCTGCCCCAGCTCCGGTTCCTGCATCCTGCTTGATATTCCAGAGGGAAGACAGAAGACTGGCATTCACTGCACATACCAGGATAAAATATAGTCCATTTTCTTAATTGCATTCCTGTCCCACCATAGAAATAGTCTGTCACATGACTGGTAAGTGATAGGTTCTGGCCCTAGCATAAATTGCTAAAATTTTTATGGTGGCCATCTAATGTGGCTGATGCCCTTAAAACAAAGGCCTATGCTCTGAAGACCACCTCCCCCCTTCTTCTCCAACTCAGCCCAAGACACAATTTACTTTCATCCTTCCTGCTGCCTCAGGAAAGACCCCCAGTCAGCTCCCTCAGGTATATCTAAACATCCCCTCCAAACTCCACCCCTGGCAAAAGGCATTAAGAGCCTCAGCCTCCCTTTGTCTAATCAAGAGGGAGAGAGAAACACATTTCCTCAGCTTTCCCCACACTCTCCCGTGTCCTCAAACAGAATAAAACACCTTTCTCCTTTTTCCTTCTGCCCATTTCTCTGCTGCACCAAGAACCTCAGAACTGGAGTTGAAGTCCTACTCTCCATTTCCCTGATATTTCCCTCCATTCTGTGAAGGCTTGAGACCTAAGGAAGTGAGAATAAAGACGGGAACATAGCATCTCTCCAGCTCAGGCAGGTAAGTGGTAGAAGCAGTCTTCTAGCTACACCCTTGTGGGCACATCAGGGGGAGGTCACAGCTTGGCCTCTCTGTAGGCATCGCAGGAGTGGCTTCCAGGCTTTGACAGAGGAATTCTCACTCCTGTGGAAGCTCTTTTAATAGCTCTCCTTAGAAATTTTAGTATTACTTCATTGTACTGAGATTAACAGAGAAACAACAAACAAACAGACAATAAACTTGAGAGATAAGGAAAGGTCAATCCTGTCCTTTGTTAATTTCAAAACCAAGCTTGGATGCCAATAAAGTTTAAAACCATCTAACTATGGAGCAAATACCAACAGATTGGTTCTATTTAGTGCAAGTCTACAATAACAAAAAGCTTAATCAATTTCAGAATTCTCCTCAAAATTCAATTTGAATAAACTTGGTTCTGATTAAAACACTGTCACTTCCAAACTAAGCAGCACTTACATTGTAAACATGGACAGGAGGAAAACTTGTCCCTTGGATTTCTCCAAATGTATATTTAGCCCAGCAAGGAAACTGCTCCTCCCAATTCCTGTAATCTTGAGGCCTCATTTTTTTTTTTTTTTTTTTTTTTTCCTTGAGAAAGCTTTAGAGCATCTGTTTAGATAAAGGGAAAAGAACTACGTTGCTTAAGACACCTACCAGGGAATTCTGCAGTTGAAGTCTCATGGACTGCCTCCATACGATTTCCCTTTAGAGATAAGGAAGCAAATGTGTTTTGAAGTTTAAACATATGTCCTAATCCTCCTCCTAATCTGGGTATTTTGGGGAATTCATCTTTTTTTCTTTTTTAAGTCACAACAGACTAAAGTAAATCTAAGATTTAGGATTTGAAATAATATGTTTTTTTAAAAATGCAACTTGAAAGCCTGTATTCTGAATAGTGTCAGAAAATTACATCAACTTTCAATTTCCTCACCAACATATGAAGAGACTTTAGAGAAAAAAAGGTACTTTCTCCTTTGGGAAACACACTCCTCAAATTTTCACTTTGTCATCTTTACTTACAATGGGATGACATTTAAAGCCGAGGGTTTTAAGATAAAATTTTCTCCTTTTCTACCATGCCTTGGCACATATTCAGAAGAAAACAAAATGAGACAAAATTCCACTAACTTTCCAATGTCTCCAGGCTTTTTCCAGTTGACTTTGGAAAGCTGATCATGAATAAAATCTGCAAGGAGATTATTCATTTCCTATTCTTTTTTCAAATTAGCATGATTTAGGAACATTTCTACACAACATAAGAAATAGTGAAGTATTTCCTCTGCAGAATCTCATGGAAACATTTACATGAACAACCAAACTGCATCATAGCTTAGTGATATTCACAAAAATCCTTTAAAATAAAATAGGAACTACAAAAAAGAAAATAATAATAATAATTTGGGAAAACAATTTGAAGTCCTTAGCACAATTTGAAGTCCTTAACTATACCAAATAATCTATTTCATGCATACACTTATGCTAACCTTTATTGAGAGTTTTGGTCATGTAGAAATCAAATAAATAAATATATACATGCATAGATATGCAGAGAAAGCACTCTGGAAAAATACTATGCATAAAAACTACAAATTCATTTATTTTTAAGTATATCCTCATTTCATGTATAAATGTATACAAACTGAAATAAAGCAAATTAAATTTTCATATATTTTTTATTAAATATTTGTTCTATAAATCTGAACTCAGATTTCAAAATCATATGAAATCACCATATTTTCTGTATATTATGCCCTTCACACAAATTCTTAGACAATAAATGATAAGGTTCCAGCTGTGAACCTTATCTTGCCCTTATGAAACCCACTTTGAGAAAGTGCCAGCTATATAGGGATGCAATGAAATAGTCCACGGGCCACATTACACACTGTTTCCAGGAGTATTTATGAATTGAGCCTAGCAAAGAACAGAGCAACACCAGGCCACTTCATCCTTCTTAAAAGAAAAGAAAAGAAAAGAGTACTGCTCCCTTCATCTAACAATCTAACATGAGCACGTGCAAAGCTCTGTGTCATCCATTCCACTTGATCCCTTCCCATGTCCCAAAGGCTAAGAAAGCTTCTATTTGAATGTAGAGGGAATATACCAAATGGAAGCAGTGGACCTGTCTTCAGTTCCTGCATTTCCTTCATTTATTTTAATTTATTCATTTGACAAACACTGATAAGAGTCTTCATGGGCTCAGATTGTGTCGAATATAATACAAGTCAAAACCTAAATTCAAGTAACATAGAAGGACTTTCCTATGGCAAGTACTGCATGTGCAAATACCCCATGGCAGGGCAGAGCAGGGGAAAATCAAATAGGTCAGTGTGGCCAGTATCAGAACAATGAAGTGTGGAGTGATGTAGAAGCAGGAGAAGCAGGTAGGGTCTCTTCCATCATGCTAAAAGTTTCAGAGGTCATAAGAACTCACTGAGGCCTTGGGGACACAAGAGGAGGTCTGTAATGCTTGATCTTATTCTCATTTTAAAAATTCATTTTGACTCCATCCAGAGTGGAGAACATTTAGTGAGAAACAAGAGTAGATATAAGTAAGCTGGTCAGAAGACTACTACAGCAGTATGAAGCACAGAGTACTGCCACTTGCATTATGTGTCAACAGTGGAGTTGGACAGATATAATAGCCCTGAAGATGAGCTATTAAAAAGGTCAAATCAGACAACCCTTTTGACCCAGCAACCAGGCCCAGCATGTGAGTGAGACTGCCCTGGGCCTGCCAGAAACTCATTATACAACAAGCAGGCCCAGTATGTGAAGCTGACCACCCTGCGCCTGCTGGAAACTCATTCAACTCAGCAACCAGACCCAATGTGTCAGGAAGACCACCCTGGGCCCGCTGGAAACTCATTCAACCCAGAAACAAAGCCTGACACATGAATGAAAGTTCATCCATCCCACAGGCCCATTGTGGAAAAAAAACTACCACAGAACTCCTTACAGAAAGACTAGACCCACCACCTGATTGAGGAGCAGAACATCTTGCCAGAGTGGCACAGAAGGTTCACCTCCAAGGGCTACAGCAGGAAGAAATGGAGCTCAGCAGCCAGACCCCAGCCACACCCACCTGGATGACTTTGTACTTGGTAGATCCAGATCTGGTGCTAAGATAAGAATTCTACCAAAGCTCTACACTGATGGTCAGAAGGCAGGGCTATATGAAATGACAAAAAGAAGGAGAAAAATGTGCCCTCAAGCCCTGAGCCCACCAAAAACAAATACGGGACACAATATCACAAAAGAAATTGGAAATCACACACGTGAAATCTCTGAAATAATAGCATCCGAAGTAAAGAAACAATTGCGGAAAGATATAGAGGAAATCAGATCAGAAATAATTTCTGAAGTAAAAAAGAATAATATCTATAATAAAAGAAGTTCTAAGTGCTTCTAAAGAAGACACTGGTTAAAAAAATAGAGGAGAATAGAAAAATGTTAGAAACCTTGAATGAACAATATAGGAAAGTAATAGAATGTATGAAGCAGATTCAAAGTGCTATACAGGAACTTAAAACCTCAATCACAAGCTGGCAAAACTGTATGAATGAAAGTGAAAATAGACTTTCAGACCTTAAAGACATCATTGAAGCTAGTGAAGAGGTAAGAAAAGATCTCTTAATAACAACTAGGATGCAAGAAAAAATAATTCAACATCCGTAAGATGATGCAAAGATGAACAATGTAAGACTAATAGGCATCAATGAGAAAGGAGTCTGTACAAATGATATAAAAAGAATATGGGCAGAAGTAATAGCAGGAAACTTCCCAAATATGGGGAAACAATTTGACATTGAAGTAAGTGCAGCATATAGAACTTCAAATAACATCAACCCAATTACAACCACACCCAGACGTACAGTAATCAAGATCCCAGAAATTTAGCACAGGAACAGTATACTAAAAGCTGCTAGAGAAAAGAAACATATCACATTTAAAGGAAAATCCACTAAAATAATGGCAGATTTCTCCTTACAAACCATCAAGTCGAGAAGAGCATGAGCAAAGTACTTCAAGTCTAGCAAGAAAACAAATTTCAGAACAGACTGCTATACCCTGCAAAACTCTCTTTCAAATTTAATGGAGAAGTGAAATACTTCCAGGAAAAAGAACAACTAAAGAATTTCATGATGACAAAGCCAACCCTGCACAGTTCACTAAAAGATATTCTAGAGAGGGCCCAAAATGACCACAACTCCCTGAAAGAGAATGGAAAGAATCCACCAAATAGGGCAAACAAACACAAGTGAAAAAGAGATATACAAAAGCAATCTCCAACTATTCTTTTGTATACAGCAGCAGAATATGTCCATCAGCATATTCTACAAAAGGACTTCTCGTGCACTCTATGGGCCATGATTCTGTCTGGTTCTACAGGGTGGATATCAAAGAAATAGCAGTAGCTCAGTCCCACAAGTGACACCTGACCACCAGTAAGTGTCATGGACACTGTCTGTGTCCATGACATACTAGAACTTTATGTGATATCCTATCCCCAAACTGTTAGAAGTTCTGGTCATATATTTGCCATTTCAGTATTCATGTTATGTTTTGCTCTTAGTAATTGTTTATTACCATGGAAACTTTTTCTTAGTTGACATCTTTGTATATATTAACCTATTCAAATACTATGTGAGTACACTGAATTGATTACAGATTTGCACAAATGATACACAACATAAATGGCCTCTATATTGGGCTCATAATTTGATTTAAATTTTGGAATATTGTTTTGAAATACTTAATTTAATTTTAACTAATTAATATTTAATTAATTTTCTGAATATTTTTAATTATACTTTTTATTTTATGATTCAAACTGGATCTTTGACTTACAATCTACTTATAAGACATGTTATGATATTTCTCCTAGTATTAGAAACTTCAAAATACATACATATAGTTACTATAGATATACAGCTACTTTGTCTTAGTTCATCAAGAATAAAAGTTTGTACTAATATTGTTTAGACAAGATATCAGGCCTGCATCTTGTCCTCTGAATAATTAGTGTGAAGACAACAATATACATAGTATTAATTATTGTAACCACCCTACTGACTTGTTTTGAAACTGTTTCATTGCTATTTTATCTTTTTTCTCATTAAAATGAATATATATATATGTAAAATTAATAAGATGAATGATAGACAATGTATATACATCTTTATTAGGTGTGATGCTGGAATACAGTTAGACTCTGGCCAATCAGGAGAGAGACAATCAGTCTTTAGAACATGGAAATAATGCTACTGAAGCAGGAATCCAGATCCTGTACAGTTTGATGTCCAAAATTTCTCCCACTTCCAAGAAAGGGGCACATAAATGGGTGGAGAAGGGAGAAGATAGGAGAGATGTTTTTTTTCTTTCTTTCTTTTTTCTTTTTTATAAATCTACAAAGCACCAAGCTTCTCTGGTATAAAATGTTATAATCAGAAAAGTCAATAATTTAAAGTCTATGGGTCATTGTACTCCATAGAATTCTAAAACCCAAATTACAGTACCTAATGATGGTGAAAATGATGATAATAATGAAAATTTTCATGCCACCATCATCAGTAATATAAAATAATGACCACTTAGTGAGAACCATGTAGAAGAAAATGCAACTGGCATGTTTAAACCCTACACAAAAATCACTCTGTAATAGAGGTGACTAATAAAGGTCAGAAATGCTGAATCAGAATTTGTCCCAGCAAGAAATGGAAACAATCTTTTTTTGGGTTCATCATTCTGCTCAGTTTTAAGATCATTTCATACTTTCATTTCAAAAATTGGTCTTGCTTATTTAAGTCAAGGAACATCTTAACTCCTGAGAATACCTTGGTATCACTGAATTTTTTCATGCTTCCCAAACACAAAAAGAGACAAGACATCAGCATTTCCTCTTATGAACACCATTAATTCTCACACTTACAAATCTGGCTATTTAGAGTGAAGGAGTATAGAAATTTTTTGTAATTCAGAATATGTATATATATATATATATATATATATGTATATATATACATATATATATGTATATATGTATATATATGAGAGAGAGAGAATATCACTAGGTATCTTAAAACGATCTCTAAAAATTGGTTGGCTCCCATAATAATTCTTGCTCATACTTTTTATTCCCAGACCCACCAAAACAGTTCCATGAACTGTAAATAAATTGTGTTTTCATTGGCAAAAGATTTAAAATACATAATATAGGAATAATTTAGGTAATTACAAAAATATGACAGGTTTATTTGTCATTTGCTGCTTTATTAAATCTTAAGCTTTGGAATTAACTTCTGTTCTTAAGCGCCAGGCTGGTGGACAGAATGATATGGCACTGATGTCTTCTTTAGGTTCCTGTTATGGCTTGGATCTTAAATGTCCTCCAAAAGCCATGCGTTGAAGACTTGGTCCCTAGCAGCAGGACTTGAATGTGGAATTTGGGGGACGATTGGTCTGTGAGAGCTCAGCCCTTGTCAGTGGACTCATCTACTGATGAATTCATAATGAATAAGCTACTGAGAGGTAGTGGGAACTTTAGAAAGTGGGACCTGATTAGAAGAAGCACGTTACTGGGCCATGTGCTTGGAGACTGTATTTTGTCCCTGGAAGCTTCCTCCTTCCATTATTCTCTCCTTCATGAGGTGAACAGCTTTGTTGCTGCTCCGATACTCTGCCTTGCCACAGGTCCACTGTGTGTGCAGCCAAGCAATCATGGACTGAAACATCTGCACGACAAAGATTTTCCCCTTTAGGCTGATTTATCACAAGTACTTTATCACAGCAGTAGAGAATAGTCTGAGTTGAGAATTATGAATTCATCTGGACAAAGCTCTCCAGACAAGGGGCAGCTGTGAGCCTTAGCAATCTATATTCACAGAAGCCAGAGAAGGGGGCACTGCCCAATAGGAAACTTGGGCAGTCACCAAGAGCATACACAAAGGCTGGTGAGATAGCTCAGTGGACTGAGCATCTGCTTAAGCAAGTGCAGGGTCCAGGGTTTGGTGCCAAGCACCACATGCTGTGCCAGCCCCATTTCCAGGCATGCTGAGCTGGCCACTGAGTTCAAGGAGTGGTACATGCCTGTAATCACAGTGCTGGGGAGCCTGAAAATAGGAGGACCACTACAAGATTGATCTGCATAGTGAGACCCTGTACCAAATACATTTTAAAAAAATAGAGCACATAAAGGGCAGGTTTACAATGTGAATATTCTTACAAGCATTGAATACATGTGGCACCCTGAGAAGGTATTCATGCCTTCTTTCCCAAGTCTCAAGTGAAGCTGAAACTAGAACAGGTAGAATTACTCGTGCAAAGGCAGAGACACACTAATGGAGCCGACGCTTTGGTCCACATCTTTAAATTTAACTTCCACTTCTTCAACCTGACAGATATACGCAACCTGACACCCTAGAAACTTTCCCAATATAAAATATCTTCAAATGTTGGATAAAATGCAATAAGCATCATTTTACAAGCTTGCTTGAGCTCAGAGAGACAAAAGTATATGCTGGAGGGCCAAAAAAGGGAAAGGAGGCTAAGTAGTGAGTAGTGCTTAGGCTCCAGCAGCCCACAAGGATGAAGCTGTGAGACCCAGGAGTCTGGTGTGCAGTGGCCAAAGATGGCTGAGGACTTACTATGAGACCACAGGGGCTGAGGGAAGAGAACAGAGTGCCCCATAGGTGTTAGGCCATATCCTGCTGCTCTAATCCATTTTGCTGTAACAGGAGACCACAGGCTATGCACTCTATAGGCCTGAGTTCTTTGGTTCACAGTTCATGAGGCTGAAAGTGCAGGGTCTGGGGAACTGGCCTGGTGAGGACCTGCTTGCTGGCCCAAGAGGACACAGTGGAAGACCGAAGGGCATGAGTACGAAAGAAGAGTGAGAGATGGACATTGCTGCCGCAAGCCCTTTATTATTGGTGCTAATCCACTGCTCAGCTCCTTGGTGATCTAAGCACCTCCGGTTGGCTCCCACCTCCCATCAGTGTTGCACTGAGAATTAAGTTGCCAACGCTTTTGGGGAGAGACATTCAGCACATACTACTATGTAAAACAGGGACTTTGCAGTCTGACTATGCACCATGGACAAGGATTCTTATCTCATTATGGGCTCTAGGTACAAATAAAAGTCTCTCAAGGAATTCATAACTGGGATCTGAAATGCATTTGTTTCAGAGTACAATCTACACTATCATTTTATGTAAGAATCCCCTCAATTAGGGATTCACACAAGTGATTTCATATCAAAGGCATCTGGAGCACCACACAGAAGCAGACACAAAACCTCCCTGTACAGAAATATCCTTAACCAGACACCATGGAATTTCATCAACACCGTCCATTTAAGATGAGTCCACAAATCAAAACTATAGAATACCCAAGAAGGAAGAAATCCACCACAGATAAAGCCATAGACATAAGCACAGCAAAACCAGATCCACATACTTTCAAAATCCAAGTGTTCTTCCCTTTGCTTCTTTCCAGGAGATGAAGTAGGTAAGGCAGCTTCATCCTCCATCTGCTGTATTCACCCAAATGCAAGCCATGCTCCACAGAATCACATTCAGAGACCTACTCAGTCAGCAGAATGTTTCTGGTTAGACTTGATCTTTAAAGAAGCAATGAGTGTGGCCTTCTATCCTGACATCAATATGTTACCCAGATAAGTTAAATGTAGTCCTCACTGGAAGAAAGCAAGTGGAACAGTTTTCTCTCTTAATTCCTTCCTACTTTCAGGAGTTCTTGAGGATGCCTTTAGAGCCATGTGTCTCAGCTTTTCATAAATCAAAACCAAAAAAACTTCTGAGCTGAAAAGTTACATAATCACTGACTGAAATCAGAAAAGGATGGGAGAGGAGGTTGCACTGTTTGCCAAAACAAACAGTTGAAGAGAATAGACAAACCCAAGTCTTTTGTATTTGGCAGTTTCTCTGACTGTGAAGCAGAGATGACACAAATATCCTCTGAAGAAACCTGAAGTGGCCTGCTCTAAACAAACATATACTCACTGCCCACACTGCTCATGCCTGCAACAGACAATACAACCCAAAGCCTCATACCATGAGGATGTTTGGCTCATTTCTCTCAGAGTTCTAAGTGGAAATTTTAAAAAGTCTGTTACAGAGTTCGTAATTGAGACCTGGCTTCCTTTTGAGTTTCAAAGTAAAATCTCCACGACTATTGATATAAGAACCCCTCAATGAAGGATTAATGTGAGAGGTCTCGGATCAAAGCCATATGGATCATCAGCCAGAAGCAAACACAAAATACCTCTGTAGTGAGATATCCTTACAGGGACCAAAAAGAAAGAGGAAACTGCGTGGTGAGCAGGTGCTGAGGCTCAGGCCCCTTTCTAATTTGGAAGCAAGGAGAGATCTGTAAGAAGAAAGGGAGTTCTTTCCCGCAATAAAGAAATTACTGGGCAGATTTGCAATGTTTTGCTCTAGTCAAAAACAGGAAGAAGAAAGCTGAATTGAATGTGGAGTAAGTGAAAAAAGGACCCTGCCGAGCTGGTGGTGATATTATCCAGCGTCAGGCAGTGTGGTAATGATATTTTGCTGACTCCTGACAGATCCTTATTCGGCCGGCTTGCAAACCAGATTTTCAGATGAGAAAATGTCTCAGAGATCCTAAATATCAGAGTTTTGTCTGCATTTTTCTGATGCCAAACCCAGCATTTTCAGGAGACCTTGTTCATCAAAACAATATCTAAGCCAAAGTTTCATGGAAGCCAGGAAAGAAAAGAATCTTCTATAGAGGGCAGAGAGCTCCTATCTTCACCATGGGGCCCGTTTTTATGTCAGATGAATTTTATATTTGCTGCTAACAAACAAAGACAGACAAAAGTGCTCTGCCGCCTCCTAAGTGAGGTTCACAGATTGGCCAAAATGAGATGCAAAATATCTCAAAATGAACACTGTGGTCCATCAAAAGGATGCCAGCTACATTCTACATAGAGACAAAGTAAGGGATGAAGTATGAGCTTTATGGGTTTCTGGGTAGTTTGTGATAAGAATGAGAATAAAAACGAGAAGAAAGAGAAAGAAAAGAAGCTGTGAAGAGAGGAGGAGGAGGAAATGAAAACAAAGACAGGGTAGGAGAAGAGTCAGGCAAAAAGAGGGAGAGAGGAGGAGTAAGAGAAATGGAGAAAGGATGAGAGAGCATAAAGTACAGATAAAAGAGGTCAACTAAAACAAGTCTCTTCTGGAACTATTTTAGTAAACAGAGATGCAAATGTTTTTCCTGAGCAAAGAAAAGCTACAAACTGGGTTTTACATGTGCCCAGGATCTACTCCCTGCCTACTGGGGTTACAACCATACTACATGTTTGACACAGACTAAAGGGAGCACATGATTGCCCTGGTCATTGTAGAACTGAGGGTCAGAGGCAGGAAGGAGATACTGACTGGTAAACAGCTCCAGCATAAGATGGGAGGTGGCAAATGCTACAGTGCCAGTACACATCAGATACTATGGTCCAACGGGAAGGAGATGGAGCTCTTAGCTGGAATGGAAGGAAGAAGATAGCTGAGCAATCAAAGAAATTTCAGTGAGAGATCAGACTGCAGTGGACCTGAGGGTGTGGCTGGCCCTGCTTCCCTAGGGATCCTAAACAGATCCCCTGCACTGTTTCCAGAGTCACCTTAGCTCGAGAGTTTCAGCCCTGACCTAGTAAGTCTGCCTCACCACTTGCACTTGCATTCTACCCTGCATTCTGAGCACACACTTATTTCACTGCCTACTCATCAGAGCAAGGAGGAATCTAATAATTCTGACTGTCCAGTAGCTTCTCTGCCTGCCGATAGGAGTCCTAGGTGCCATTCCACAGTTTAGCAGGGTAAAATCAGCATGCTTCACTCCTCTTCCAGCTCTTCACCTATAGTGTGATTAACAAAACTTCAACTCTGATATAGTTATCAGGTAATATTTCTGTCTTTTCATAGCAAAACCTGTCTGTCTTCTAGATGTGCAGATGGATACTGCCAAAGAAAAATGCAGAGTCCCGTTTGGGTTCTTATCACAATCCTCATCCTACATAAAGGTTCACTGTTCCACGGGTTGGGTTGTGAAAAATGTACACGAGTATTTTCCCCTATAGCTCTGTGGGAAAATTCATGCAACTATCCACCATATTTCTCTGTTGTGTTTGTTGAGTGATTCACTTATAGCTACTTTAGGCTTACACAAGATTGTCTGAGCCATAAATATTTTCCTGATGATACTTTATGCAGGTATAGTTAAGAGCTGACCTTTTGTTTTGTTTATAATAAATTGCCTCTGCAAGTAAAGCAATATTAATGACTGTTTATCACTTTACCCAGCCCACAATGATTTGGCAGAAAGAATGAATCAATATTATTACATTAGCATTTATCATACCTGACATAATAGTTATACAAATCTAGCACAGCGGATGGTTTTATAGCTCCTTTAGGATGCAAAAACACATAATCTGAGCGAAGATGGAATATTGCATAGCAGAACAAACCACAGATTCTAAACTTGTACCCATTCCACAACCCACCCGAAAAAGTTATTTTACCTAAGGGTACACTTTTTCCAAAAGTTTCTGGGTAAAGTACAGCAGACCCTGCAAGGTTTTTCTTTCCCTGGGTCTGGTGGATAAAACCTCTTAAAGACCTAGTATAGAGTTTTGAGCCCTGCCCAAGACCCACTTTTTAAAGAAAACACGTTCACGGCAAGTCCAAGAATTCAAACAAGGAGGCACTTTGTGTCACAAATCAAAAGCACGTCCATAATCCACACGTGGTCATGAGCAGAGTGAGAGTCAGCTTTCAAAAGTAACCAGCCAGGAAGAGTTAACCAAGGCAGAGAGGGCTGTGGGAGCGGTCCCGAGGTCCCAGTCCAGCCCAGAGAAGGAACCTCTTTGCCCAACTCTTCATTGGCATCACAAGCCAGGGAACAGCCCCTGCGCCTCCTCAGTCAGGCCCTGCCTCCAGCTCCACTCAACATGCTCCAGCATTCTCCCTATGCTTCTGTAAAGTTTTGCAGTTTATTTTTTTCTTTACAAAAAATTATACATCATATTACAGAAAATCAAAGGAATAATTTGTTAAAGTTTGACCAGAAACAGAACTCAAGAGACTGCAGATTGGCCAGGCTTTGCATCAACAGCAATATCCTTGAATATTTAGAAATAGCACGAGTCAGGGGTGTATTTAGGATGGCCGATGGCCTTTCCTTCGGATGTGGAAAAGACACTGTGGCTTTTCAAGACATCCATGGCCCTGAGTAAATGCTTTAAACTGGAGAAAGGACTTTTTTCAAAAAAAAAAAAAAAAAAAAAAAAGAGGAGGGGAAAAAGGAGCTTTACAAAGACAAAGCAAACAGTGGTGTCCACAACATGATAGAAACAACCTCCACTTTTTATTCATTTTCCCTCAAATGAAAGGTATTGTACTGAAAGCATTTGTCAGCTCATTGGATATCCTGACGTTCTATACCAGCAGTGACTTCTGTGTTCTGTGGGGTTCTTCTGTGAGGAGCACCTGGGTTGGGGGTCTGAGGAATCAGACTCTTTTGTCTGGGGTCTTGCTGGTTTTCAGCAGTTTACCTCTCCTCACTTCTAAATGGGAAGCACTCACTTGAGAAAAGCTTGTCTGTAACTATAAGAAGATTTTGTAGTTTTTCATTATACTTTTCCAAATTATTATTATTATTATTATTTTATTTTTTAATATTTATTTATTTTATTTTTTTTTTTGCAGAACCAAGGTTCAAACTCACGACCTTGCACTTGCCAGGTGGGCACTTGGGCCACTGAGCTATCTCCCCAGCCCCCTAAATTTTTTTACTCAAAAAGTCCTTTATGAATAAGTTTCTATTCATTAAAATAAAAAATATGATACTCTCGTAATTCAAATAATGCATTTATTAGAAAAAAAACTTTTTCATCTCTTCTTTTTTATCTTAAGGAGAAAAAATACAACAAAATTTCAAAACAAGATAGGAAAATAACAAGACAATACATTGCATGTTGTTATCTTTAAATTAGTTCCATAGAGTACAAAGTATCAGCACTTAATTGTTCAAACAATATTAGCAAAACTTTTTTTTCAATAAACTAAGAGAAATTAGTAGAATATTCTTAACTAATATATATATATATATATATATGTGTGTGTGTGTGTGTGTGTGTGTGTGTGTGTGTCTTTTTTCTTTTTCCTTTCTTCTTCCATTCTCTATCTTAGTTTTTCTTTCCTTTTGAAGTTTCTGCCCATTTTACAGTATCTATTTTAATTTTTGTTCTTAATCACTCTTTCAGTTTCTCATACCAGGGAATCAATATGATGTTTATACACGTGTGTTCATTCACCTATGAACATCATTTCGATATAAATCCATTTATCTATAAGTCTCCAGTTTATCCTTTTTTATGTCATCTCCTCTTAATCACAAGAGGGCTAAGAAATTGAAGCTGTTCTCAGGAAGGGGGTTTGTCTAATACCATCGAATACTACTCCCAATAAATGTTGACAATGACTCAGAATTTTCTTGATTATCTATTTGATATTCAATCTGTAGCTTTAACCATAACAAAGATTTAAAAAAAAAAATGCTTCAAACATGATCGCATCAAACAATCCAGAAGAGTTCAATTCATCTTGGGTGGAGGGCTTTGTGATTATTTTATAAAGCACACAGAGGAAGAAATACATAACTGGATGGGTGAATTGGTACAACCACTTTGGAAAACTGAACAGGAACTAACTCTGAGCCAGCCCTTCCAGAGGAGCAGCAAATGGAAACTACCCTACTACTGTCTGCAGCAGAGTAGATGAACAAAGTGATTCATGTACCTGATGGACTACTACGGAGACATGAAAATGAACAAACTGCACCTACACAGCAAGATGAATGGCTCATAAATGTAGTGCTGAACAAACCTCACCCAGAGCAAAACACAAACTGCCAGTAGTAGAAATGAATGAGACACTGCAGAAATGTAAAATTACTGATTAATATTTGTCTCAGTTATTCTTCTCTTATTGCTGGGACAAATACCTGACACCCAAAATGAAGGAAGAAAAGGGTTATTTAGCTCACGGTCACTGGAGGTTTCAGTCCATACTCAGCTGGCTTCCAGGCAGAGTGGCACATGGCAGAGAGCAGCAGTTCATGGAGGCAGAACAGCAACAATGGTAACACAGTGAACAATGGCAACAGAGAGAGTCTGTCTCTGTCTCTCTTAAATTATATTCAGATTCTCTGCCTCAGGCTGGGTATGACACTCACATTCATTATGCCAGCAGTGCTAAAACCCATCATCCCAGCCTTGGATCACCCATAATCCCAGTGCATCATGGGTTAATCTCAAATGCTAGAAGTCTCTGCCCCATGACTTCATGAAGCTTTGGGGAGAACTAGATACAAACCATAACAATATTCATCGCCAACAGCATTGCAAACATTTCAAACAAGTTTTTCAGGGGCTCGGCGGGATGGCTCAGTGGTCTAAAGTGCCTGCTTGGGAAGGCTTGGGCAGCTACAGGGACCGCAGTTCAATCCCTGGCACCACATGCTGTGCCAGCCCTGCCCTCAGGGCAGGCTGAGCCAGCCATAAAAATAAATAAATAAACAAACAAAAAAGAAAAAAAAATTAAACAAGTTTTTCAAAAAATTGAATCCAGCAGCATATTAAATAGCGTCATGACCAAAAAACTTTTTCCATGTAAATAGGAATATTGAAATTTTAGAATCAATATAATTTATTTAATATTATCGAATTTAAAATTGAAAACAGTTTGATTATGAAAGTACCAAGTTTTTTTTAACAATAAGCCTTAGGCATTCCACATACAAACTCTCACCAAGCTAGGGTTACAAGGGTTTATCATTATTCTTTTGCAAAAAGAATTTACAAAAATTCCACAACTAACATCATACTTAGAAAGATGGCCATTCTATCTCCATATACTATCATACTTATAATTCTAACCAGTTACAATCAAGCAAAAAAAAGGAAATAAAAATCATTCAATGAAAAAATATATATAGTGTTTAACAGAAGAAGCCAGGAACCCTAAAGGACATAAACTTGTTTGATTCACATAAAATTTCAAAAACAACCACTACCTTCTGCTGTTAGAGTGGGGAAGAGTGAGGGGAAGTAGTGATTTGAGAGCACAAAAAGGAGCTTGTGGAGCCTTGCTTTCCAGTGGGATTAAAACATACAGTGAAACTTTTGCTTAAAATTAATACAGTAAAGACACATTGTCATTAATGCCCTTCATTCAGAACACACTTATCCCCTTGTTGTTGCCCCTTTCTGAAGTAGTGCTGGAAATCTTCTTTTGTGAATATCTTTATGGACATGATAAAAAATGTGGTTAACTGCCACTGCTGAGTTCTATTCAATGGAAAGTGGACTCACGGGAAGACTCAGTGGCGTGTTCTACCCACCTCATTCACCACCTCTGACACAGCAACTTCTGGTTCTTCGTCTAAGTCCAAATTACCATGAAAGGTAAATATTTTGAAACAATTCAGGACATAAAGACTGCTGTAACAGTGCAGCTGAAGACACTCAGGAAAGAGTACTTCCAGAACTGCCTCAGGAAGCAGCAAGGATGATGGTATAAGTGCACTCGAAGCAAGGAGGGGCATTCTGAGAGGCATTATAGCAATATAGCTGTTATTTAATAAAGTTATTAAAATTTTAAATATTCATTATATGTTTTTTATCATATCTTACATATTATTTGAGCTATATGCTGGCTAAACCTGTATATTTACAGGGTTTTTTTTTTGCAATGATTGATTATGCTATTATATGAGTTGTGCATGCTGATATACGTTTTGCCTATACTATTTTAAAATCTTTTATACTATTTTAATATCTATTTTAGTATCTTTTAAAAATTATTGTAAAAAAGCTACTCAATATAGTACAAAAAAATACAAATAAGAAAAAAAATGCTTGCTTATAATGCTATTACCCAGAAATAAATTCTGGACAGATTCACAGAGTAACTATACTGGGAACATTTTCCACTTCCATAATCTTATTTCTATTAACTGCTCTATCACAATTCATAACACACATGTACAATGAATTTTTTAACCAACACTTGCTTTGTCATACAGTTAGTTGTTTATACTTAATCATTATTATAGTCAACAGTGTAAGAAACAGATCCATAGCTAGATCTTTAACCACATGAAACGATTATTTTCCTAAGATAAGTTCCCTAAAGAACATCTGTATCAGAGCCAAGTGTGGCGGTGCACTCTTATTTCCCCAGAGAGGCTAAGGCAGGAGGATCATAAATGTAACGCTAATCTGGGCTATATAATGAGCTCAAGACCAACCCAATTACATAACCAAATCCTACGGGAAGGAGAGGGAAGAAGAGGAGGCGAGGGAAAGGAAAGGTGGGGAGGAAGAAAGGAAACAACTAAGATTGTATCAATGGGCCCGGCGGGATAGCTCAGTGGTCTAAAGCGCCTGCTTAGGAAAGCTTGGGCGGCTTCAGGGACCGTGGTTCGATCCCGGGCACCACATGCTGCGACAGCCCTGCCCTCAGGGCGGGCTGAGCCGGCCATAAAAATGAGTGAATAAACAAATAAAGGTTCTGAAACAATAAATAAATAAATAAATAAATAAATAAA
>PVJA010000252.1:0-83197 GCA_004027025.1 Myocastor coypus
AGAAGAAAGCAAAGTTCTAAAAGAACCTAAATCAGATGGTAGAGGATCTGAGAGTGAAGGTGTGGCTGATGATGGAATAGAGAATTTGGTTGTAAACCAAGTTTAGTGATGAAGGAGGGAGAAGGAGGAAAGGCAAAGAGGGGAGGGGCAGGGTGGAGCCAGAGGTCAGGCAGGAGTGAAGGAGAGATGGGAGGAAGACCATTTGTAGAAGAGCTGCACAATAGGCCAGTGGGATTTTTAGGCTGTGGGAGATACGGGGTTGTTTGAAAGGGGAAAGGAAGGACACATGCTCAGAGAGGACCCAGGTGGCAGATGGGAGGAAGACAGGCTGGGTCCTGGGTGACCACTGCTGTGTGAAAGCAGGGCATTTGCCCCTTCAGAGCTCTGACCGCGCCTGCCTGCTGTCAGCCATGAAGCACAGGCCCAAGAGCAAGAACTACAACACACATCTTTGGCCATTTTCTTCCTTCTGTCCCCTATCAAAAAATGCCTCTACCCATCCTGAGCAGGCATATGGTGCTTGTACCAGTTTCCCTACACTATGCTTTTTCTCATTCAGCACCCAGAGAGCCACACACAGAGGACCTTAAAGCTGAGGTGGGAAATACTGTAAGTAGCTTGTGCTTCTTGGGAGGAATACATTTTATAAATATATAGAACTACTGTGGCCTTTCTGTATGAATCTTCAAAGGCCCTAATTGCCAAAGAGGATGATATTCAGACTTAGGAATGTTCAAATTACTTGTATGGGTAGCTATTGGTTGATTTTAAAATTAGCATTTACATGATCTAGTACAAGTGGTACTGATTTTCAGGTTAATCACTTTCCATTAATAAATAAGAAATAAATCCGGCACAGGAAAGATGAACACTGTGTGTTTTCACTTAAAGCCAAGGTGGGAAATACTTAAGAAGAATTAAAAGTATATAAAAATGTATGTAAAAGAAGTTCGTGCCACAATGGGAGAGTGAAATAGGGTCACAAGAGGCTGGGAAGAGTGTTGGGGACAGGAAGAGAGAGACGGTGGTTGGTAGCTTGGAATGTGATGGGTGGGAGCCCTAACTCCTAACAGTGTGCAGCACAGTCGGCTAACTGTGGCTGGCGATCACTATTTGTGTACTTCACAGTAGCTAGTAGAGAAGATTTTGAATGTTCAGTACATGTACTGAAATATCACACCATGCCCCATAAATACATACAATTACTGTGTCAATTAAAAGTAAAGAATACCTAGGAATTTGAAAAAAGAAAAATAAGTCATCTGTCTCCCGATAGACGAGTTTAAACTGGCCTCATGTGCAAGAAGGCGTCGTCCAGAGGTGGATCTCCCACACATTAGTCCGTGTCATCCAAGGTGAACTGAGGTCGTCAGAGAGCAAAAGAGACGGCAGCTGTGGCTGTGACCTTCGAAAGTGTGCCTTGAGCAGGTGTGCCTGGACTCCCTGGGGGAGACATGGAGAGAGAAGGTGTATAGGGCCCGAGAGGCACCCGGCTCATCTGCCTGCCTTTGTACCTGGGCAGCTTGAGGAGCAGAAACTGGAAGAGGACTGTCCCTGCGCTCCATGCCTCTTTTGGGGTTTTGCAGGGACAGCTTTGGGCTGGAGATCAGCGTGCTCTTTGGATTCCTGCGCTTCTTCTGGCTTCTTTTTCACCTCCTCTGCCTCAGGACCTGGACTCTACCGTTCTCTTCCTTTGTGATGACAGAAACACCGCTAAAGACTGGCACATAGCTAAGAAGGTCGTGCTTCCTGCTTCAGCTCTGTTAGGAGCGGGGAGTGAAGAGGCAGAGGTGGTAAAGATGGAAAGTAAGAAGAGAACGGAGGCTAGTCAGAAGCTGCCCTGGCTTTCCACAGGTATTTGGTGGCCAGCAGGCTCACCTCCCAGTGACTCGCACCGCCTTGTCCCGTGACACATCTGTGTCGACTGCATTCCTGCTTTGTGGCTCTGGCTGTTACCGCATGCTGGATTATTCCAGGGCAGTGAAAGCCATCTCAACTCCAACTTCTGCCAAAGCAAAAATGTCAGCGAAATTATCTTTAATGAAATCATTTTCTTTTTTAATCATAGAGTCAACCAAAGTGGGGGAGGGATTTGCTTTAATTGCAGGCACTTGGAACACCCAGCCTAGGGTTAAATATCCTTTCATCTTGCATGATTGTGACAGCTAGTAGGCATTCTTAACCTGTAAATGCTTATAGTTTGAGGATAATTAAAATTGGGCTAAGGCAGCAAAATGAAGAAAATACATGGTTGAAAGGAAAATAGAATCCCTGTCACTTCAGGCAAAGTCAGGTTTTAAAAATGAACGGAAAGGAAGCTAATTGCTTTCCAGACGGGCACAGGAAAGACACTGATGCATACAACCAGGACATAATAGTGAGGTGCAGAGTTGTGTGGGCAGAAAGGTGGAGTAGCTCCCTAATACTTGGGGCATTAGGACAGGGGCTTCTTGGCTGAATAGGATTTGGAGAGGAGGATGAGAATGCAGACATCCGAGATTAAGGAAACCAAAGCATGGGGCATGGACTGTTGTGTATAGGGGCATGTTTGGGGACTTGGGGAGCACAGAGCGACCGCTGTGGCTGACATTTTGGTGCTTCTCAGGAAGCCGGAGACAACAAAGCAGGAGACTATGTTCCAGCCTGCAGCCCTGGTGGCTGTCTGTAGAACAGAAGACTAGATGGGGGTCATGGAGGCAGGTCAGGAAATGCATCATGGTAACAGGGCACAGGCTGGTCAGAAGTAGCTTGAGGTAAGGCAGTGCTTTTGAGTCTAGGAAAATTGCAGAGGACGTATGAGGCATTTCCAGGTAGAATACAGATGACTTGGTGATTAGCCTGCCATGGAGGGTGAAGGCTGGCAAGATGCTGGCTTGCCCCGGATCGCCACTGAATAACTTGGGAAGGGTTCTGCCCTATGGGCAGTGATGTACCTTGACCTCCAAGACCACCGAGCTCTGCTTTGTGGTGCTGGCCACTTTCCGTGGTGTAAACACTATCAGGAAGCCTGCCCAGCCATTACCCAGAACAGTATCACTGAATGTGGAGTTGGGAAGAGATGCACATAGTCAGTTTGCAAGCTGGCTTGAGGCAGCACCAGCAGAATCACATGTCCAGTAGATTGTGGGAAAAGGTACCTTACTGATCTTCCATCCGTGGAGAAAGAGTCCAGTGGATGCCAGACGCTTAAGAGAGGAAGCAGGGCTGGAATCTTCAGCATTACAGGATCTAAGAGAGGATGGAGGAAACGGAGAGAAGGAAGGAAGGAAGGGAGGGAGGGAGGAAGGAAGGAAGGAAGGAAGGAAGGAAGGAAGAAAAGCAGAGGCGGGCTGGGGGTGGGGTGTTGGGCTTACCTGTGTGTCAAGGTGTGATGAGAAAAACCAGAAGCAGAGAGCAGGGAAATGACAGCTTTGGGGAGAGGACTGGGAAAGCAGAGGACGTCGGCACCTGAGCTGGCGGGAGAGGGCAGCCAGGGGTACAGTGATGTCGTGAGGAATACAGGAGTTTTTGACTTCCAGTTTATGAATATAAATATTTTAATCAGAATCAGCCCAGCATGAATTAATTTTCATGAAGTTCCTGAGGGAACATCATTAAGCCAATTTAATTACTTCCTCTAATCAATTTTCCATAGAGTGCTGTTAATCTGTTTCCAATTTTTCTCCATTTTCATTTTTATCTTAATGAAATTATTTAAATCATGATCAATTATTTTTCACATAAACATCATGACAGATATGGTTCATCAATAACTGTTTAGAAATCTATATAGATTTTACTGATTGTGTTTTTTTTTTTTTTTTTTTTTAATTTTCGTTTGAGACCATCGTTTTTGAACTAAGGTCATTTCTTGCTGTTAGCAATGGAGAATTTCATATGTATAAATTTTAATCTGTTGCACAATCACTTTATAAATTATGCTTAGTTTTTAAGCACAAAGTTAAAGCCCACGTGTGTTAGTTACTTTTTCTTGACAATTCACGTGAACATGGGCTGTTTGGGGCCAGGGACACAGTTCAGCGACATAAGCACCTGCCTGGCAAATGCAAGGTCCTGAGTTTGATCCCGTTTACCAAACCTCCAAACCTCCAAACTGTTTGGAGACCAGGTGGGAATCCTAATGGGGCAGGCAGGAGATGGCTTGGCAAGGTCATCTGTGTGATAAACGCAGTATAAGTAAAGCACACTAACAGAAGTCCTAATGTAAGTCTGGTGTTGGGAGAAAGTCATTTCATTGTCTCTAATAAAATAATAACTTAGGGGGCCAGCAAGATAGCTCAGCAGACTGAGCACCTGCTTAGGCAAGCTTAGGCAAGCTTAGGGACTGTGGCTGATTTCCCAGCACCACATGCTGTGCTATCTCTGCCCCCAGGGCAAGCTGAGCCAGCCACACAGTATGGGTGGGTGTAGTGGCCTATGTCTCTAACTCCAGCACTGTGGAGGCAAAAAAAAAAAAAAAAAAAAGAAGCAGTCTGAGCTGTGTAGTGAGACCCTGTAACAACCAAATACATTAAAAAATAATCATAATTTAGGGGCCAGGAATATAACTCCTGCCTGGCAAGCATGAGAGGTCATGAATCTGATTCCTGGTACCAAATCATCATCATCATCATCCTCATCATCATCATCGTCGTCGTCATCATCATCATCATCATCATCATCATCATCTTGAATTTTCCTTGTGCTTTTAAAATAATTTTTTTCTTAGTCTTTTATTTATTCAGTGTAGTCTTGCTACACAGCTTGGACTCATAGTGATTCTCCTGTCTCAGCCTCTGCAGTGCTGGAATTACAAGCATGCACCACCATGGCTGGTTTTGGCGGCTTGCATGGCATGCGCCGGGGTTCCAGGGCTGACATGGCTTGCAGTACCTGGGATAGAAACTGGGTCCTTACAGTTGCCAGACAGGTGCTTGGATTGCTGACCTATCTCTCCAGCCCCTCACAGTGATTTTTTGAAAACTAAGTTTTATTTTCCATCCTCCATTTATTTTGTGTTGTTCATAAAATTGAGATCACAAAGAATGATCTCACTCTGAGTTTTAGGAAGGTTACGATAGCAACAACCAGGACTCTTTCAGTCCTCCATCAGATCATGTGCAAGCTAATGCTGGAGGCTCACTCCATCTTGCCCCTGCAGATGTTTTAACTGAACTTAGCGCTTTGAGATCGCTGTAGTTCTCCGCATGGCTGTACAAAATGGTACACAGAGACCCTGCAGCACCATAGTGCAGGGTAATAAGCAGGGTACTAACATCAACACAGTCAAAAAAAGAAGAGTTCTGGGACTGACGAGATGGCTCAGCGGACTAGGCACCTGCTTTGGCAAGTGCAAAGACCAGGATTCGATTCCTGGTCTGGCATACCATGCTGGCTTCGCCCCCAGGGCACCCTGAACCAGAGAATGAGTCTGGGTGGCACACGCCCATAATCCCAGTGCTGGGGAGGCTGACAACAGGAGGATCACTATGAGTCTGGGCTGCATAGTGAGACCCTGTGTCAAATACATAAATGAAAGTAAAAAGAGAGTTCTGTCACCATAGAGATCCTTCATGCTGCCCTTGCTTCCCAGCAATAACTCTGTCCGCTGCTACATTTGATGCGCTAATATGTTATGGGGAATTTTTCCATCAAGTACTTGAAACTTTTCTTCTTTTCTAATGTAGGCATTTAGTGCTATAAATTTTCTTTTCAGCACTGCTTTAGCTGCATGATGACTATTTTGATGTGCTGTATTTTCATACTCATCAAATACTATGGATTTTTAAAAATTGCCCTTGAGATTTCTTCTTTAAGCCAGGCAGGATTGAGCAGTATGTTGTTTAATTTCCAAGTGTCTGGAGATTGTCCTGTTGTCTCTGCTATTGCTTTCAAATTTGGTTCCTTTATGGCCTAGAGTAGCGGTTCTCAACCTGTGGGTTGCGACCCTGGCAGGGGTCGAATGACCAAAACACAGGGGTTGCCTAGAGCCATCAGAAAATACATATTTTATTTTATTATTTTATCCCAAATCATAACTAGCAAAATTACAGTTTTGAAGTAGCCACCAAAATTATTTTTTGGTTTGGGGTCACCGCAACCTGAGGAACTGTATTGCGGGGTCACGGCATTAGAAAGGTTGAGAGCCACTGGCCCAGAGAATCTATTCTGTAGGATTTGCTCCCCCCCCCCCCCATGGTGGGAGACGGGTCAAACCCATTGCCTTGGGCATGTGTGTTAGGCAAGTGCCGGGCTGCGTAGGCCTACTCTCATCCTCTGTAACTTTTGCTCTTCTAAATTTGTGGGTGTTTGTCGTGTGGCACAGTGTGTGCCCTGTCTCAGTGAAGGTTCTGCAAACTTGTGAGAAAATCTGTGTCCAGCTGTCGCCAAGTGGGGTTCTCCATCCAGGTCCATCAGATCTTGGTTGGTTATGTGCTTCTTTGCTCCTCTGTCCTTGCAAACTCGTAACTACCTTCTGCACATTAATTCTTACCACAGTTGAAAGTGGAATGTCGGGGTACTCGGCTACACTTATTTGTCTGTTTCTTAGGACTTTCGGCTCTGTTAATTTTTGCTTCATTCATTTTAAGCCTTGTTTCTCTGGTGGGCATACTTTTTGGATGGTTGTGCCTTCCCAGTGGATGGATGGTTTTATAATATCCAATGTTTCTCTCTTAGTACTTTGCTTGTTGCACTGAGATCTATTTTATCTGATATCTTGTCTTTCCTTAAAGGTGATAAAATGATTATTCTGCTTTTTCATTCATGTGTATTGGTTATACACATTTATAAATTTCATTTTGGCAGATTTATACACCTGGCATTTAAAAAGTTGGCATGGTAGGGGCTGGGGAGATAGCTCAGCAATCTAAGCACCAGTCTGGCAAGCACAAGGACCTGGGTTCAATCCCTGGTGCTCTATGCTCTATGCTGGCCCTGGAACCCTGGGACTGCCACTCAACCACTGAAACTGGATGTGAGGAGGCTGAGACCTGAGGATCGCGGTAAGTCTGATCTGTGTAGCGAGAACTTGTAGTAAATAAATAAATAAAACATTATTTTTTTAAAAAAAATTGATATGGCACTTCTTTTTATATCCTTTTTAGCTTACCTGTGGTGTTGCATAAAGTCAGTTTTTGTAGAAGGCTTCTTGGGTCCTACTGCCTTGTCTGTTGGGATGTCTGTGCTTCCCGTTTGGTCCATTCAGGCCATTTGTATTTTAGGCAACTATTGATTGATATGTTTAGGCCTAAGTCTTTGATTTGAGTATTTGTTTGCTAAAATTTCCTTTTCTCCCTTTCTTTTCTACGAATTACTGGAACAGTTTAAATAATGGTTCATTGCTGAACTATTTTTGGTAGAATTTTGTTTAAAATACATTTCTCTGCATAGGTTTGATAGTGGATTCTCTAGATACTACCGTACATTTGTGTAATTTTTCTCAGTCTATCAGTATCAGTATTTTGAATGGGCTGCCTTTACCTTCCATCTTTTTAAATGCACTCTTTATGAAGTTTCTCTGTAGACAGCAAGCACTGCAGCTAGTATAATAACTTTTGCTTCAGTTCTCATTTTAACCCAGCCTGATGTTCACTTTTTTCCTTTGGATTTCATTTTTTTTAACTCCCTTTTGTTACTTCCTTTAAAGTTTCAAGAACTTCCTTTAGTCAACCTCTACGCATAGATGTATTAGTGCAGGGTCTCCTTACCTTCCTTGAGAATGTCTTTGTTTCTTTGTTTATGAGAAAATGTGTCACCAGATACAGAATTCACAGTTGACAATTTTCCCTGAGTACTTAGCATGCATCACATGCTGGCTGTGGTGGTTCCAGATGAGAAACTTACCATCACAGGGGTCATTGTTTCTGTACAAATAGGCTATTTTCCCTTTGGCTGCTTGTGAAGTTTCTTCTTTGTCTCTATAGTTTTCAGAAGTTTTATTATGATATGTCCTCAGGCGAATTCCTTTGTTTATCCTATATGGGATTGACTTAGTTTCTTCAATCTGTAGGCTTATGTCTTTCACCAAATTTGAGAAAATTTCAGCCATATTATTATTGTTGTTGCTGTATTCTTTTATCCATACTTTCCTCTACCCTTTTGATGCTCTGATAATAATTTTTTTAAAAAGACATATATTCTCTATATTGTTCCATGGACTCCTGTTCATTTCTTGTCCTTATTTTCTGGTCTATTTTTTATCTGTGCTCAGATTGAGTAAATCCTATTGATATGTCTTTTGCTTCACAAATTCTGTGATCCCCGCTTTTGCTCTTGAGCCTACCCAGCAAGGTTTTATTTTCTGCTGCGTAAGTTTTAATTGCTTACTTTCGATTTTGCTCACTCCTATAGCTGCTCTAGACGTGGTGTTGGTTTTCGTATGTTTTAGAACGTTTGTGCCATTCGTTGCTGAAGTCTGTTTCCGATGACAGCTTGGAAGTCCTTGTCTCATCATTTCAACATCTGGTCTCTCAGCTTTGCTGTCGGTTGCTTGTCACTCAAATTCGATTTCCCCTATTCTTAGTAGGATGGTGATTTTCTCCTGTGTCTCCTCGTCGTCGTCGTCGTCGTCGTCATCATCATCATCCCTATATAATAAGGGCTTCTCTTTTGAGTGCTATTGTGGTCTGCTTGGCTTATCTTGTGCTGCTGGTGGAAGGGGCACCATTTTCACAGATGGGGGGCCCTGGTGCCTGTAGGTGGAAACAAGGTTCTAGCCTGTGAGCAGGACGAGGATGCACGGCTTCTTGGGTTACATGCCTGCTGTGGCAGGATCCCTCTTCGTGGTGTGCCCGGGTGCCCTGTGGTATCTCAGACACGGGAAGGGGAGCCCTCCTTGGGCTCTGTACTTGTGACAAGCCCCCCAACATGTGGTGCCCTTGAGTTTGGAAAGTGAATTGTAGACTGTAGGACAGTGCTGCCTTTGGGGAACATGTTCAGTAGGGTGATGGACCCGTCACCATTACCAGTTCTGCTGCACCTGGCATTAAGCTAGACTCTTGATTTGCAGATGGAATGAGCCTGCTTGAGCTGCTGTTACTGTGGTTTGCGGGTCGGGGGAGTGAATGTGGGCTACTGCCTTCTGCCGGCTAGGCAGTGTTTTAAAACCGTTTGTTCCCTAATTCCACGGCCACCATTCAATTTTCTGCTCTCCTCATCTTTCAGACTCATCCTTTGTCTGTCTTTGCATTATTTCCAAAGCCCATCATTATGCTTGGTGGGGAAGAGCTGGCGGAAAGGAGTCCACACAGTTTAGTTTACACCATGAGTCCATAGGTCAACCCAAAACTATTTTGAGACCCAGTTTGTACCAGTCTGTGGAAAACAGACACATAATCTACTACGCCTTTACATATCAAGTGGGCTGGTCATCTGGGAACACAGAGCTAAAGGAAATGGCAAAAGTGAAACCACAGATGTCTCGCGGCAAAGTGTGATTAACTGCCAAGTGAGTGATATGAGCAAGAAACACTGGGGCTCGCAGGGAGGAGAGATCAATACATCTCCCAGGCTGACCTGATTAATTAATAACCGCAGTTTTTCGCCAGCTGTGACATCCATAGGACGTGATCTTCCGAGAAAAGAGGGCTTTAACTGGTGGAACAGAACAGAAAGCCAGAACCTATCTTGCTGGTTCAGCAGGACTCCATGTTTGAGAACAGGAAGCAAGCCCACCAAGTGACCCCTCAGGTCTGGAAGGGCCGCAGCTGCTACCCAGGCCACTTTGGGACCTGCATCTGCCCTTCCCCGCCTCCCTGAGCCCCTGGGATCCTCTCTAGAGAGTCCCTGTGTGCAGGTACAAAAAGAAGAGGGGAGGGAGGCCACGAGAAAAGATCAGGACGCAGTGACAGCAAGCCTGACTTTTTCATGAAGGCCTGTAGTCTGAAGCCCAGCATCTGACAGAAAGCAAAGTATCTGAGAGTTGTCAGAAGCAGAGCAACACTTAGCATATTGCTGATAAGATGCAATATCCCAGCAGGATATCCTTGAGTTATTCCATATGGTCTAGTGGTTTTCTCAGTAAACAGAAAAAATAATTGTAAATGGTGATTTTAAATGAAGCAGCAGAAAGACTACTTTCCTGTTAACAGTCAAGAATGTGTGAGGTTATATGTGACCAGAAATTTCAGTGGAGTCTAAATATCACTGTAGAGACCAACCTATAATTATTTTATAATTATTGTTTAAACACACTAAACATTTAAAGATGAATGCAGGGAGAGTGATTGCTCAGAAGTTAACCCTTGTGTCCATCAAAGGCAGAAAAGAGTTTATGGGCTTTTGCTGTGCATTTTCATTTCGTTTACTGTAATATCTTGGTGCTACCTACTGTGTGAGTACCACGGGTCATGAAATAGCAAACAAGCAAACAAAAGGCAGTATTTTTATTTTGGTTTATTCTCCATAAGTGAATTCAACAGCAAAATATTTATTGATTACACTCTAGGTTGGGACACCAGAAATGTAACAGTGACCAACATGTGCAAAACTTGTATTGAACTTGTTTGCTCTGATGAGGACACGGCTGAGTATCTGCCCTCGCCGTTCTGAGGGTGCGCGATTCATCAGTCTGAGAGTCTTCTTGCTACGATGATCGTAGCTGAGTCAACCAGGAGTTCTTTGAATACTGAGAAGGGGAGTCCTGCCTGTCATCTGGCAGACGGTCCAGGCAGCCCAGGGCCTATGTGTGAGCCCGTGAGCCCAGGCCTCGTCTCCCTTGCAGGGCCGCACCTGCCTGGCCAGTGCATGCTAGCTGCCTGGGGACAGCACGTAGAACAGGCATAGCCCTGTGTCCCTCCGAAAGAGACTCTCAGCGGACTTTGATCTTCCACAAGTCTCGACATCCCCACAGTGGCTTCTTTGTTGTCCAGCCCCCACTGCCTCAGCTGACAGACCTTGCTGACCTGAGGGGTCAGCTGGGCCTTTCATCCTTAGCCCGTCTTGGGAGGCAGCGCTACCTGGTGAACTCTGAGCAGAGTTCTCACCGAGAAGCCCGACGGCTGCCGCTGTTTTGCGATGCACCACTTCTCTTCCATCCTCCAGCGAGACAGACTCTGGCTCATTTGCCCTAAAGCCATCCTCATTTTTCAGTGATTAAAACATTTTGTCAATATAACAAGATTTGCTATGCTGCCTGTCCCACTCCCAGGAGCGGGGTAGACAGGTTTACACTCTCAGCTGCCTCTGTGGGGGGAGTTCTCTGGGCTCCCTGAGTGTGCTGTGGAAAAGGCCAAAAGGAGAGATTTTTATTCCCCTTTAAAAACTTAATGCTTCCCACAAGCACACTGGAATGATTTTATGGGATGCTGTCCTGCTTCCTTATATGGTCAAGAGTGCAAAAAAAATTGGCGTGATAGTTACTAGTGAAAATATATTCTGCCACTCATCCTGCAGAATATTATTCTTGCATTAAAATTTTTTTTTCCTTACAATTATACTATGCTTAGATGCAAATGCAGGAGAATTAGATGTTTCTAACAGGAGCAAGACCCAGGCCACTGGGAACCAGAAATATGACAAATTCAGTACCATTGTAAGAATGTCAGAGCACTTTCTTGTTGTTTATAAAACACATATTTGAATTTATGGTTAAGATATTAAATAGTCATAAGAAGTTTTTGGAGGTAATTTTCCATCAAAATGTCTTGAGTTCACAGTTGTAAAGCATCAGAGAAAAAACTTAACAGTTTTCTATAAATTTAACTGCTGCCTTGGAATAATTATGTCTAGAGGATGGAACACTGTATATATTTTATTATCCATCGGTTTCTTTTTTAATAGGAGTGCTGTGCTTTGTAGAAGTCAATTATTTTTGATAGTTTCTGTAATTAATGCTTAATTATATTTTATTATCCTCATTTTACTACGTCACCTTGATGATCACCGACACATTTCCAAACACGTGCTTCTCTAGTGTTGCCTGTGTTACCGTCACTGTATCACACTGCCACAAAATATCAAGATTGATGTATTTGTATCACCATATATTGGAAAGATATCAGGTCCATCTTCTCTCTGCTTGTAAGTCAGAAGAGCACTACAATGCGATGAAAGATAGAAAAAAATTAAGCAGTGTCTTCTAGGTATAGTTAAAGCACAGCAATTTATTAGTTAAATGAATTTTTTTCCTTTTTTTGGTACCATAGCATTTTAATTTCCCAGTGTTTGTATAATGCTAACTGGGGGCATTGCTAACCCTTCCTCCAGAGGACTTGCTGGTTGAGGTTTTGGGGTTGTTTGTGCCTAACAGTGGTAAAGCAGCCACTTAACTTCTTTCACACACGTTTGCAAAGGTCCCTGGAATTAGCAAAGGAGGCAGATTGGGCCATGACTTTTTAAAAAAATTACTTTTAATAAGAAATAATAATGTGACAGTTTCAAAACACAATAGTAGTACATTCCCAATAATTGATACAGTGCATATTGTTGTCCTTGTAGTAGTTATAGTGTACAGGGTGTAAATGTGGTAATTTTTCTAATCATTATTGGTACAAAAATTTCTTCTTATTGAACTAAGAGAAAGTAGTTGTATACATAGTCCAATGTTCCATAATTGCAGTGGGTTATTGGCAGAACTGGAAGTATTGTAGGCTGTCGATTTAAGCATTTTATAGCTCAGCATATGAATTTAGCTTTACTTTTTATGCCTCATGGTTGAACTTTTCTGCTGAGTTGTTAAGGACAAGTTAAAGCAAGACCTGTGTAACAAAACATGTAATTTTTGTATCTCCCAAGGTCAGTCAAGTCCCCACAGGATTTACTTTGAAACCATGCACAGTGCTTTTTAGAACTGTTGTCAGTGCCAGCTATCTGGATGAGTCACGGCCACTGTTTGACCAACTTACTCTCTGTGAAAGGGGCCATACCTTTGGCCAAGCTATGAAATCTGTACGGTCCTAACTGCTCTGAGCTCACTAGCTGTTTGCTGTATCTGCCCAGTGATTCATTTCACTGTATGTCTGCTGTCTCTCTTGATGTAAGCTACTGTCAAAAGAGCGTTCTAGAAAAGCCCTGGGGGACCAAAGGATCATAGAGTGGTGAGGGAGGGCAGTTCCTCCCTTGGGTTCTTTCCACACAGTTCTCTCTGTCCTCTGTGTCTGCAATCCATGTCTGGGCTCTGACTCCTGTCAGGAACACTTTGCCTTCATTTTCACCTAATTTCCCCACTGTGCTTACCAACAACTATTTCTCTTTTTTTCTATAAAACACAGCCCCACAAAAGTCGCCACAGGGTACCTTTTTTTTTTTTTTTTTTGTAATTAGCATTAGTGGAACATTTCAGATACACATAACAGTAGCATGCTCCACAGGGAATTTATACTTGGACATTAGTTGCTTGGCTAGTCATTTCATGACAGGATAAAAGCTAAATTTTGAGCAACTTGAGATGTGATAGTTATTAGTGATCATCAGTCTTTTAGAAGTTGTACTTTAGACACAAGATTTAAACTTAATCAGAGAGTACTTCTTTATTTAAATGACACATCCTCATCTAGGTATTTGCAAGTTGAATTGATGGCTATTTCCCCATAGATGGGAGAAAGAAAAATGAACATTTGTGAATATCTGTGTGAATCTCAGATGTGAGATTCCATTGTCTTCAAGATAATTATTTCAAATAGTTTTGGAATCGGACATTTGTCTCCATTTTTAACAGTGGAAAAAAGTCCAAAGACATTTGTTCTAGAGTCACACAGATGCCAAGAGGTGTCAGCCCAGTCCCAAATCACAAGAGTTTGCACATAGGAGAGCCTCTGTGTCCTTTTGCAGACTTTATGTCTGGGGTGCAACTTCCCTCCGTCCTGAGCTCTCACATGGGACACATTTAGCATCACTTGGGGTTCCAAGTTCTCAAGGAGGACTGGCACTCACTTGAGCTATTTTTTTACTAAAGCTTAAAAACAAGGAGACATTGGGCTGTAAAACTAAGGAAGGAAGTCAGCCATAGCAGTACAGGCCAAGACAGGAGAGCAGAGCATTTCCATGGTGGGGTTGACGGGGAGAGGGCCGCAAGCCCGGCAGGGCTCAGGAGCCAAGGACCTTGCTGAGATGGAAGAGGGGCACCCATCCTCTTGTTCTCTGAACACAGGCACCTGGCTCTCTGGTGTTGCGTCTTCCAGTCATTCTCAGAGAATTCGCCCAATCTCAGGCTTGCAGAGCTAATCAGAAATCCCTGTACTATTGCACTTTTTCCTAGTGAACCCCTCATTGGTACAGTTAGTCTCTTCTCAGCATCTACCCTCTCCTTTTCATCTCCTGTGCCTTTCCCCTTCATCTTTCTCTGCTGGGCTGTGGTAGACATAGGGCAGTGCAGCTAGGAAGCAGGAAGTGTAAACTGTGCCAAGGATGGGTTTCATGAGGCCCAGGAAAGTGACTTGGGGGAGCTGCATGGATGAGCAGAGCCACTGGCAAGTGAGCGCTTGACAGCGCTGGTTTAGAGTCCTCAGAGACAGATCAAATGGGAAAGGGGCAAGGTGGGCATGCTGAAAAGCTGAGAAAACATGCAAAGAATGGCCACGGCAAGTTGAACCAATGGCTATTTCCCCAAAGATGAAAAGAAGAAAAAATGAACGTTTGTGAGTATCTGCGTGAATCTCAGATGTGAGATTCCATTATCGGTCATTTGGGCAAAAGTAGTCCTCTTTGCAGATCAAAATCCATAAAGCTGTTTTCAAGGGCAGCCTTACAGTCTTTGTTAGAAAAATTATTTTTTAAAAAAAGTCATGGCTAGGGATGTAGCCCAGCAGCTTAAGTGCCTGCTTGGCAAGTGCAAAGTCCCAAGTTTGATCTCTGGTACTACTATTATTGCTAATAATAATAATAATAATAATAATAATAATAATAATTGTGACATCTCATCCTTTACTCAAGAGTGAGTACATAGTAATTAGAACACAAAAGGTTAATATACAAAATAATTTTCTTTCTTGAGTTCTAGATTTAAGCTTGCTTCACTGTTTGCTTTCTGCCTTGCGGTAGATGTACTGTACCCACCCCTTTGGGGCACCAAGCCGACTGTAAACCCCATGCATGGGTGCGCACAGACCTGAGTACTAGAGAGCCTCATTACTGTGTTGCTTTCTTTGTTGAACATTAGTTTTCTGTCTACAAATTGGGTTTTATTTTGTGTTGCTGGGGAGTGTGTTTAAACTTTGCAAGAGCTTCTCGTATTACCTGTTTGACAAGGAACATATAAATGACACACAGCTGTGAATTAATAGATCGATCTGAGAGTGTGAGGCTTCTGTGGTAATTAGGCATAATGAAAGTATTCGCTAATTGGGTGGCTAAAATCTCTGTCTATGAACACTGACTGGTTAACTCTTTATCTTCAAATTCTGGAATAAAATGATTTCAGGGGTATGACAACAGAATGTAATTCCATCTTCTTATTTTCATTGTTCTTTGTAGCAGTGAGGTACTGTGATCCTAAAACAAACATGTAATGTCTCCCATGCCCATGGCTCTGGGGAAGAGATGCATTAACTTTCTGTCACCTTTACCTCCCAAAATTCAGATCCAACAGGTATATTTTCATTCTCCCTCTCCTGGAATCTGAAACAGATTTATCTACACATCTATTCTTATTTAGATTTTTCCCTTATTTCTTGACAGGTTAAAAAAAAATAAGAAACCCAACCACAAATGAAAAAATACTTGGCCAAGAAAGGAGTAAAGGAATTATCCATTTGATCTTTCTATTACATTTTGTGTTTCTGCATGATTGATCATGTAATTATTTGTCCAAATTGAATTGAAGCAGTTGCACATATAATTAAGATTTAAAGTTGCTTTGTTAGTGACTTATTGTCTGTCTCTTACAAAAGAAAATTGCTAAGGTTAGGAATTTGACTTTTTAAAATAGGATAATATAAAAGTGCAAATGGCTTTCAAGTATAGGGGAAGAGCAAAAATAATCTTTGTATGGTTATCATATAATGAGATGAAAAGAAATCTTATTCCATGAGTTGATGTTGGAAACATTATTTTAGCAGTTGTAGAAGGCAGAGAGGCGAGTGAGTGTTTAGAGCATTCATTCATCAAATAAAGTTTACATATTTCTCCCAACTTTATCTTATCTTCTGCCTTTTGGAGAAGTTGTAGGAAGTGAATATTTTACTTAAGGAGATGAGCACAGACCATTAAAGACAATGATGTAGACCCATGAATGTTAGCAGAGATAAACTATCGTGTATGGTAGTGTTAAATACTTTTGTATGTAATTATTTCACTTAATTCTTGATAGCCCCAATTTTGGGGTGCTCTTGGATTCTCATTTTACTGATGGTTAGTTGGAGGCCTGAGTCACTGGCTCAAAATGACTCTTCAAAGTGTAGTGCCAGGATGTAGTAACCCCCAATCCACAGGGTTGGTCCCCTGCCCCTGGCTGCAGGACAGCCTCTTGGCACATAATGGTTGTGGCAGAGATTCTGCTGGTGTCCTCGAGCCAGCAGGCGGGAGCACAGCTGGAAACACCATGCACAGCGTAAGCAGAGGCCTCCTGTTAAGACACAACTTTCAATTTTTCTCCTACTATACTTCAAGGTGTTTCCATTAATTTCTTTCCCAGTATTCATCATGCTCTAATAAGGAAGAGAATAATAAAGAAGCCATGATTTTTATTTTTGGTTCATTTGTTGTGTGTGTGTTTTTAATCAGTTATTTTCATGGGTCACATTTGTGGGGGCACAGATGATAATGTAACACCAGTGTAGAAGCTGTAGTGATCAAATCGGAATAATTGGCATTTCCAGCTTCTTAGACATCTTGTAAACATTTTGATTAGCAGGTAAAAATTGTATGTGTTTAGTTACTTATTTTTAATGTTTAAAGACCACTTAATTTCCTGGAACTTGTAGGTCTTTATTGCTTCATAGGCGAATAAGCCTCACTTAACACCTTGCTGACTGTTCAGCGAGACAGTGTTACGTTCTTTGTAGAGTCTGACGTGCAATAGAAGGTCTCTGCACATAGAAAATTGCGTGTATTTAACACAGTGTTGACCCGTAGTGTTCATTCTGCATGGGCTGGGGGTTTGGAAGAGAGGAAGCTGTGCATGCTGCTGGCTGTGCCCAGCCTTCATTCAGGGCTCAGTGGGGGACACCAAGTTTGCCTCGGACTCAGAGAGCAGGTGCCCTCGAGCTGGCAGGAGACCCAAGAAGCTGCCCTGGAGAGGAGGAAGAAGTCAGCCATATACCTAAGCCCTGGCTGCCCGTGCTCCAGAGCATCATCGTCCTGCCTCCTGAGGCTTTTCTGTTTCAGCTGAAATCAGGCAGAATGTAGCCTCAAACAAAATGATCCAGAACGTTTGCCTGTTGGGCCAAGCAAGGTCCAGAATGTGCTGTGGAAAGCGGGGTGCATCCCAGCAGGTGGGACCTGGGTGGCACAGGGCCTAGAGGCACAGCATCAGTTCAGGTGGAAAGCTTTTAAGACCTGTTCTTCTGCAGAAGCGTGACTTATGTGGCACCCAGCCAGCATGGGCAGTGTGGGCAGAGAGCAGCTAGGCCTTCCTAGGGCAGAGCTGGACACTGGACACATCTGGAGAGCAGAGAGCTTGGAGTTCCTCGCAGACTGTTCACTTCACCAGCAGAGACTTCCTAAAAACTCTCAGGACAGGCCATGCCTAACTCACAGAAGACAGAGAAGTTGCTCTTATTGCTGGTAAATGCAGTGACCACAACTTCCCTGGCTTAGTAGAGGTCAGTGTCTCCAGGGTGTCAATCCTGGATGCCTGGTTTGCGGAAGCTCAGTGGTAGAATGTTTAGCAAACACACAGAAAGCTGGGTTCAATCTCTAGCACTGTAGTCCATCAGTCAGTTCACCCACCCACTCATTCTCCCATCCATCCATCCATCCTTCCATCCATCCATCCATCCTTCCATCCATCCTTTCATCCATCCATCCTTCCATCTGTATGCCCCATGTTAGCTGCAAGTTCATCTGTGTGAAGGTCGTGTTGCTTTTTTCTACTTTTCTCCCTCTGCGCCTTTGTTTACCCCACATGCACAAAAATGGCTCAGGACACCTGCATCCCATGCCACCCTCCTCACCTCCCCTCTAGCTGGCTTTCAGCAGCCTGTCACCCTGTATCAGACCCCAGATCCAAACTGTGTGTGTTTCCCAGGCTGGTGTTGGGAAGCCTTTCCTCTGGCTTCCATGGGTGCAGGCAGCCTTCCTGTGATGTGGCCACTCAGCACTTCTGCAGATATGCATTGTGATTTCATAGCCCGTGTATTTGTTCAGTTGTGCATTTATCTTTACATTCAGCTAAATCCCTAATCCAGACCTTTGCACCTAATAGACATGGAATAAATATTTATTGAATGACTAGATCAAATAATAATGTTTCTTTGCATGAAGTCACTAGCAAATAGAAGCCCACAAAGACTATAGTTTAGCAGGGATCATTTTTCATAGAGTATATTACACTCATCTCTCACAGTGAAAAAATGCTGCTGGAACCAGGAGACTCCTTGAGGGCCCTGTTTTCAGCCCCTCACCCTGCCCTTGGGGTAGGAGGAGAGCCGCAGCTGGCCAGTGCGCTGGCTTCTTACTGTTTGTTCCAGCAGGACAGTGCATGGAGACATAGGCATTGGATCTTCTGCACACGTGCTGTCAGTCCCCATACCCAAGATGTCACACTCATAAGTTCAACCTCCTGTGGGTTCAAAATATGGTTGGTTTATTTGCTGTTGTTCTGTGGCACTGCAGATTAACCCTAGGGCCTTTGCATTGAGCTATGTCCCTAGCCCTGTTATATTTTTTTGAGACAGTGTCTCACTAAGTTGCCCAGGCTGGACTTAACTCAAACTTCAAATCCTCCTAAAGACTGAGGCAGGAGGATCCCAAGTTCAAAGCTGGTGAGACACTGACTCAAATGCAAAACAAAACAGATTCCAGGGATACCAAACATGTACATTTTGTGATCTTTATTTCTTGAACAAAACAGTACAACTGTTTGTATGACATTTGCATGGTGACTAATCTAGCCATAACTTAAAGTATATAAGAATAAAGAAATGATAAACAACGTAGGTGTGTTCAATCTAATTTAAGTATCATGCATTGTATATATGTATCAACTATCACATAGCATCTCTATATATGTATCAAAATATCACATAGCATCTCTTAATAGGTACTTATAATGTTTTTATGCATCAGTTAAGTTTTTAAGAAAACTTACAGAATGACACGCCTAGTTTATATGCCAATATCATGTCATTTTGTGTAAGTGATTTGCACATATGTAGATCTTTGTATTTGAGAGAGGTCTTGGAACCAGCGCTCCACAGATACTGAAGGATGACTGAGTTTGGATGTGGACTTTGAAGAATTACTAAAGGCTTCTCTTTGGTTGCTGCTTTCATATCTTGGTTCATATTTTTTCCATCAGCCTTTACTTTCTGCATTTTGAGCCATCCGTGGGTATTTGCTTATCTCTGAGGGCAAGGCCTTGAGGGTAAGGTCTCTTTTGGGGCAGGGATCACATCTTACTTGTGTTAGGACAGCATTAGTGCTCTGTATACCTGTGTATGTACACATGTGCGTGCACACGCACACGCACACACACACACACAGATTCAGTAAGTGAGAAATACTTTGACGACGAATTTTGAAGTTCTACCAGAGTCCTTATGACTTCCACTGTCTATTTAAAGCATCAGTCCTCCTACAGTCCATTTTGTAATTGAGTATAAAAACCATGACTAGTTTCAATATTGACTATTACACGTTAGCTGGTTCCAGAAAGCTGTTTCTAGATATGGAATCCTGGACACTTTGCACTTGCTGTCACCTTGGCAGGTGTCACCCACTGCCTCATCCTGCTTACCTTCTTCTGCTCCTCCAGAGTCATTCATGGCACAGATGTGCTGATGAATTAGAAAAGCCAGAAGCTGTAGGGTCTGGCTGACTCCTCCTAGGTGACCTTTGTCAAGAGGAGTGGTTTCCTGGGGCTGTGTTCCCCTGTGACAAGGTGGAAGGAATACAGTCACACCCAACGCAAGAGGATCAGCTCCAAACCTGATCATGGAAGCCACAACAAAAAGCCAGTATTTAGGTGCACAGTGGCCGTGGGCTGAGGTGGGCGACCACAGCCGGTGCACCACAGGAAGTCCAGGCACAGAAGGCAGGGGGGAAATGTCGTGCAGACCTAGTTATCACTGAACACTCACAGGAGAGAAACATACGGAAGGGAAATAATCAGGAAACGACACACGACCCTTGTCAGCCCTGGAGTCAGAGGGCAGGCTGTGAGCAGTGCCCAGAGAGGCCATAGAAGGCCAGCCAGAAAAATCAGATTCTGTTCTTCTTTTTGAACCAAGTAGAATTCATTAGAAATAGATCACCAGGTAATAATAAATATAGTAAATCTATAAAAGGAGAGAAAGGCTTTACTGAAATGAAGAAACATTCTTTCTCCTGATAGACACTCCCTCCCCCTCCCCCACAACCAAGAGGAGAAAAGCACTTTCTAGTTTTGGAAGAAGACAGTCTCACATTTTTTTTTTTAAATTACTGAATAAAGCAACACTGTTGATATAATACCATTGTCATTTGTGGAAAATTAAGTGGCTTGCCTCCGAAGTCTCCTGAATTTGGGCACAGGGCTGGTGTTTCTGAACCTCCCAGTGGTATAAAATGGGGCTAAGCCCAGGTTGATAAATGTTACTGTTTCTTTGGTATTCCAAAGAAATGGAATACTGGGGACTCCAGACACAGAGCACAGTGCTACTGTAGGTTACTGGCCCTCTCCTGGGACCAGCAGAGTGTGTGCAGAAAGGGGCAGGCTGCATCCAGTCTATGCCCTTGCATCCTCTGGAGAGCTGATGTCCCAGAGGCGACTCTCTTCTGTCATGCTTGGAGTATTGTCAGTGAATATGTGAGTCAGTTTCCTTCCACTGTAACAAATACCCAAGATAATCAGCTTACAAGAGAAAAAGGTTATTTTGGAATTGTCAGTCCTTAATCCCTTGGCCCTGTTGCAGTTTGTACCTGTGCTAAGGCACCATGTCATGGGAGGAGCTTAAGCAGAGCATATCCTTTCCCTCTTGGCCACAGTATGGACAAGAGGAAAAGCAAGAGCTGAGCTCCCATAATCCCTTGGAGGCCACACCCCTGTGACCATAAGGCCTTGCACTAGGCCCCACCTCTTAAAGGATCCACCTCCTCCCAGGTCCACTGCTCTGAGGCCCCATCCTTTTATCATGTGGACCTTGGGGATTCTCAAGATCCAAACACAGTGTTGAATATTGTGTTGGTCCCTTTGAACAGAAGTTCTGGGCAGACCCAGAACAAGGATGAGTTGGGTGAGCTTCATGTGGCCGTTCAGAGGGATGAGTGTAGGGTCTTATTCCAGCAGTACAGTGGGCATGGTCCTAGCACAGGAGGAAGGCAGATGTTTTCTTCTGATTTGTCCAAATCTTGTCCAACTGCTTCTCAGGAGTAGAGACTACAGTGGGAATGTGGCACTGAGAGCTATCACTGAACAGCTGGGGTCCAGCTGGTCGTGAGGACTATAGCCAGCCCTGCTCCTTCCTGTTCTTCTGGGAGAGAAAGAGGAGGAGGGTGTGGTTGTGTCCCACTGCCCCGCTCCTGCCAGCCAAGGCCTGAGTCCTTGGCGCTGCCACCAAACAGCTAACCCTGCACCCCCTCAGGACCTTTGCACTTCCTCTTCCTTCTACCCGAATCTAACCTCCAGGGAGAGCTCTTTTGGGGCCAGTGTGTCTAAAATAATTCCAACGTTACTAACTGTCACTTCTTTCTTGATCATTCAATTTCATCTCTTAGTTTTTATTTTCCACTCTCCAACTTGCTTTCCCTGGTGCTGTTGAGAATATGCATCCATTAGGGGCTGGCCAAATAGTTCAGCTGATTGAAGCACCTGCAAGCTGGTGCAGGGCCCAGGGGTTCGATCCCCAGGCCTGCTGTACTGCCCCCAGCCCCAGGGCACACTGAGATGGCAATTGCAGCTAGATGTGGTGGCATGTACCTGTAATCCCAGCTCTTGGGAGGCTATAAACAGGTGGATCAGTATGAGTACAACCTAGTAGTGAGACCCTGAACACCCTGTAGATCCTTCCCTGAGAGAGAGAGAGAGAGAGAGAGAGAGAGAGAGAGAGAGAGAAATATGCACTCATTATTGTATTAGTAGGAAAGAGCTTAGCTTGCTCTACGTGCTTTATAGGCAACTACCGGTCTCTGCTTCCTTTCTACATGTTTCCACAGGGGATTGTTGGCTTCCCAAGTGTGAGAACCCGACATCCAGTCAAACCTGGCAGTTCTAAGTTCAGTCTTTTTGTTAGAATCTCTGACATGGCTCCCATCTTCAAAATACGCCACAGTCACAAGGTTGTTAATGGAGCTCCGTCGCATGCCTATTCCTGATAAAGAAGGAGAGACAAGCGCATCGCTGACAAAGTCTCCACCTGGGGAGCTTTGCCAGAAATCTCGGGAGTTAACTTCTTCATAGCTCCAATGAACAGGATTTGGCCACCTGTGTAGTCATAGTCGAATATGAGAAATGTAGTTGTCGGCCTGGCATCCTTAGTTTGCCTGACACACCCCAAGGCCACTACACAAAGGAGCCATTGGGTGGGGATGTACACAGCTAGCATCCGGCCACCATCCATAGTGAACGTGATGTAAATCCCATAAAGCTCACTAGCATAGTGAGGTGGTGGATGCCATGTTGCTTTGACCTATGAACAAGTTTCAGGTGCAGCTTCTCCTAGCTGGGTGGCAGTTGTGTCCCCCAGTGATCCCTGTGAGTTTGCAGAGAGCCTGGCCTGTGGACCCTGTGCACACCCTAGTAACCCCCTCCAGGATGGTGAATCAGTGAGCTGGGGCACAGAGATGTGTTTCAGGACAGGGATTGTTCAGGGACAAAGGTCGGTGACATCAGAAAACAGAATTCAGAATGGTCTCTCAGTTCCTACTCATGTTTTGCTTTTTGGCATAGTGAAGAAAATTTGGAAAATTCTGACATACCAGAGAGATGTTATTCTAATTATTTAATTTCTTTTTTTTTTTTTTTTCAATCTTACTCATTTGGAACAGGGTCTCGCCACGCAGCTCAGCCTCATAGCGATCCTCCTGTTTCAGGGAGGATGCAGGGATAACAGTTGTGGTTTTGGTGGGTGGCACAGCACACCTGGTGTTAGGCAGCCGGCACAGAATGCAGTACCAGGGATCGAACCCGGGTCCTTGTGCTTCCCGGGTCCTTGTGCTTGCTGCCAGGTAGGTGCTGAGACCACTGAACTGTCTCACCAGCCCCTAATTACTTAATTTCTCAGAAAGGTTTTATGATCACAGAGGAAAGCCCATTAGCAGAATAAGTGTAATGGATCCACATACCTCACCCAGGGTCACATACAGAGGCAGACATCGGAGCATCTGGGTCTCCTGATTTAGGGTGTCAACACAAGCCATTTGCCACATCTGAGTTCTACTTAAGGCAGAAGTTATTCAGAAGCTAAGATCCTGTTATGTGTTGGAGGATATTTTCTTCCAAGATTTTTTTTTTTTTGCTCAATACACTATAATGTGTCTAACTATCATCTCAGTACAGTGGGCCGGGCTTAGACACAATAGTCATCATTCAGAACAAGACTTAAATATAAAGCGTTTATGGAGTCCTAAAGCGTTAGAAGTATCCCAATTGAAAACTGACAACAGAACAAAGTGGTTCTTATTAGTGCCATAAACAGATAATGAGGGAAACACAGAATCTGCTCCTCACATTTAAAGTGTCTCATTAATCCCATGGAAAGAGTGAGGGTGTCAGATGTTTCAGGAAGCTTAGTTTTAACAAAGAGCTCCACGGCTTCCTGTGTGGCATGAAGAGGAATGCAGGGCAGCTGGCAGGCTCGGCGTCCATGTCGTAGCCTTTTGGAAGCTACACGTAGAGTGGGATTTTTCCAATCTGGGTGGTGCAGCTTGGTTTTCTGGGGGTAGTGCAGTATTCCTTACATACATGTGAGTCTAAACAGAAATCAGCCATGCTGTGGAAAGAGGAGCTTCGGAATGATTGGACAACCTGAAGAAAGAAACTGACCCAGGTCCTGTTCTCTCCTCAGTCAAAGAACTCAGCTGTTATGTTTATGTGATCAGCTGACCCTGTGCTGTCGCAGGAAGGCTGACCATTTCGTTGATCTTAACTAAATATTCGGATGTGTTCTCAGATAGAAAGGAAATGCCGTGAATGCTTTAAGCAACTTCCTGCTCAGGGAACCTCGCTCAAACAGGGCTGTCCACCAAGGCCTCTCAGGACAAGCTGGTCAAGCTGGAATCTTGTTGAGGTATTGATCCCGCATGCTGCACTGCGGCCTCAGCCATAAAATTATGCAGGACTAATAGACGAACATTTGTATTAGTGATAGACTGATCCTTTTCCTCTCATGGCCTTCAACTGAAAAGACTCACTGACCTGAAGAAGAGCCACCTGCATTACTCAGTATATATGTAAAGAGGACCAAACCTTCTCAGGGATGGGAGAAGTGGTAATTGAACAAGTTTTTAGGTACTGTAACCTTGCTCGGTCGGCACAGAAAGCACCCACAGCCTCCCCTGCCTCCCTCCCTGCTGCTACTTCTGAAGCGCTTGTTGTATAAAGCGCTTGGCATTTGTTAACCGCCTGGATCCTCACCACTACTCAGGTTGGAGAGCAGAGATGTGCGGTGAGCGAGGCTGGTGGAGCGATGCCAACGCCCTCTTGCCTGTGTCTGTCTTGCCTGCAGCTTCGCCTTGAAGGCAGGCTTTTTCCTTTTGTGGCTGTAATTGTCAATTCAGTCACTGTCCCCTGAATGAAGGACAGCGATTCCTGCTTGTTGAGCAGGTGCTGCTGCTGCATATTAGGACCGGGCTGAGTGCTCCGAGCTTCACAGCCATCCAAGTGCTAGGAATTTGATCCACTGGGAATTCCTGGGTCTGTGAGAACTTCCAACTTGGGCATGCCTATGAGCAGTGGAACCAAAAATCTGTGTCTAGTCCTCTGGTTGTCCCAAAATGTCTGTTAAAATTGACCACAGAGTAAAAGAAGAATGCCATTAGTGAAGTATGGATGACTCCAGAAATACACCTTTTGTTAACTTTTTCAATAAAAGTCCAGGAGCCGTGGGATCTGGATATTCTAGAATGTAATATCACTCTCATTAGCCCATGTACTGTGAAACAGGCTCCTTAGCCGCACTTTGTTTCCATCCTTAAGTCTTATCTTAGTGGCCTTTTTCATTACTGGGGCAAAAGATCCAGAACCCAAAGAGGTTTCAGTCCAGATGTTGTGGAGAAACAGGTCATGGTGGGCAGAAGGTAGCAAAGCAAGCTTTGGCACAGCTCTTTGGATCCCTTCTATCTTACCCAGGCTCCTTAGCACAGGTAGGACTCACACCCTCAGTCCCAGTACCCAAGAGCCCAGCATTGCACCATGTAGCAATTCCAGCAGCACACACTGTAGATCCAGTTACCCCTTGAAAAGCCCCACCTAGGACTGCATGAGGCATAGGGGAACAATTTGACAGAAGCCATAGCAAGTCTCTTCTGGTAAGAGCCACAAGTTCGCTTGAATTCTGTGCCTCTCCTACAGCGGTCTGGGGTGGTGGATCCCTGACCTGAGAATTACCCTTTCCTTTCTCTCCCAGACTTTCAAACTAAACATCAGTGGTTCTCAGGCTGGCCATCCACAAATGCATTGCATTTTTCCTCTGCTGTTAAGGAATATCATCATTTTGGAATGTTATTTTCTTAGTGTGGGAACCCAGGGGAAAATCAGTACAGATGCCCTGCCATCATCACTCAATGTCTGAGGGCCCATGTCCTCTGCTGATCTTGAGCATGGGCGATGCCGTGGAGAACTTCAGCTCAGACGGGGCAGCAGGAGGAAAGTGTATGCCGGTAGTGATGGACATTTTCTTGATGGAGGTCATGAGCATTTTAAATGACAGACGGAGGGAGGGAGAGAGAGAGAGAGAGAGTGAGAGTGAGAGAGAGAGAGAGAGAGAGAGGTGTTCAAAGCCGGGCATGGTGGCTCCCGCCTGTAATCCCAGCACTTGGGAGGCTGAGACAGGAGGATCAATGGGCTACCAAAGTGAGCTCAAGGCCAGCCTGAACTGCACATCGAGACCCTGTCTCAAAAAGACAAAAAAAAAAAAAAAAGTGTTCATACTTCCCAACTACAGGAATTTCCCTCTACCAGCGAGGGGCTCCAAACAGAATTGATGCACCCTAAGTCCTATTTCCTTCCTGGGAAGTTGGGCTTTGTACCTTTACTCTTGTATGATTTCTCTGAAAAAGAAATTCAAAGAGGAAGCCAGTCTGTAAACAGTGCCGGCACACGGCATGGCCCGCGTTTCCTCCTGTCTGCACGGGCACCTATGTGGACTTGACAGATAACAAGATAGCTGTATGCTGTGATCCTCTCCTGGCTTAGGGACAGCTCCCTGAAATTCAGCTGGCTTCCCTGTCCTTGTGATTCCTGGGTGGTCTGATGAGGGGAAGCCTAGCATCAAAGCAGACCAGGTGCTGGGCCTCTGCCCGCCTGCTTGCCCGCCTGCACGTGGGGCTGTCAGGAAAGGAGCCTCGGGGTTTCCTGGCAGCCCCTGCCCACACAGCACCGGAGCCCACCCTGCTTCTCCTGGAGCCTCAGATGATGGATTAGCCAAGCTCCGTGAGACTGGCTATTGCTAATCTTCCATACCAGCCGGTGAAGATCCTCTAATTAATACCCAGCTAACACCCAAATCTCTTTCCCCAAGGCTCCAGTCAGAGGGCTGCGAAAGCAAAGCAAACAGGACAGAACCAATGAGGAAAACATTCAATTATACTTTCTCTTCTTGCCATTATTTTCTTAGAAAATTCTCTTTCTCTGTGTGTCTGTTTCTCTTTCTCTGCCTCTGTCTGTTTTTCTGTCTGCCTCTGTCTGTCCGTCTATGCCTATCTCTGTCTCTCTGTCTGCCTTTCTCCCCCTCTCTTCTCTCCATCCCTCTCTACCCCCTCCCCCATCCATCTCTTCTATCTCCACGATCAGCCAGTGAGCATGGGTTTTTAATCTTCTGATTTTACAGTGTAAACAGCAAAGTTTTTTTTTTTCCCCCAGTTGAATTTATAGTCTCACTTCCAGCCTTCTTCCTTCCCATCCTTTGGTGTTAGGAATGAGCTATCATGCAGTTCTTTTTATCCAAGATGAGCGTGTAGGATCATTACCCAGAAGTCTGTGTGAAGTCGCCTGGTTTCGAGTAGATATGCTGTTCTCCTACAGGTTGCTACTTCTCTGGTCACTGAGTCTAGTGGTACCTTTATGGGATGTGGAAAAGAAGAGAATGTGTTCTGATTGTACGTGTACTCAAGAGAGAAGTGGGGTCCAGTGTGGGGGACAGCCCAAGTGCCTTTTGTTAAGTGTTGTCTGTAGGACCCTGCAGTCACCCAGGGGAGAGCTAAGATCTTAGGAAGCCCTCAGTAACACCTGAGGCAAAGGATGGTCATGCTCCTTTACTGGGTGTTGCCTGCCACCTCTGAGGACCTTGGTGCCTTTGACCCCTTTCTTACCAGATTGTCCACGGATGCAGTGAGGCTACATCTTCTGCATTCGGTTCATCATGTGTGCTATTTTCAGAACTCCGTTACTCCATCCGGAGTAGTTCTTTCAAGAAGATGCTATGTCCCACTCTGCCCCCAGGGTGTAAACCACTCATTTAATATTTCTAGAATGAATGAATGAGAATAATGGTGAGACACAACTTGTGTGGCCAGCCAGAATCAGAAGTTTAGTGAGTAACGCAGCCGAGATCCACAGTTCAGAGGTCAGAGATGAGAAATGGAGGACACGTCCCATGGCGGCCATGTATTCTTGGAAAACAACATGCAGGAAGCCGTGCCCAGGGGTCTTGTGGCTTGGAAGGAGAGGACACCATGCATGCTGCAGGCAGCAGTGGACACTGGCCAGCCCTCATTACTGCTAAAAGTAGCTGTGCTCCCCTTTTCAGATCACAAGGTGCTGGGGATCCTGGAGGCCCTTAAACACACCCCTTCCTTCCTCTCCTTTCTTGTCTGCTCCTGAGCTCAGAGTTGACTAAGAAGTGAGGCATAAGCACCAGTCCGAGGAGGGTCAGCATCTCAGCTGGTGAGGCAGCCTGGACAACAGGTGGATCAGGCATCATCTGCACTGCTTCTCCAGGAGCCCAAGGGTGAAAATGGGTTCTCAGGGGGAGCTGGGCACCTGCACCTTCTCCCGAGCACAGAGATGCTGCGTTGGCTCCAGGCAGATAGACAGCAAGACCCCCCACCTTGGGGAAGGCCCAGGAGGCTCATGGGGAGCCAGGCCCAGACCCTCTTCCCTGGTGGAGCCGCAGGTGGGATAGTACAGAGCCGAACTGATTGGCAGCGCTGCTTCGCATCTGGCTCCCACGGAAAGGTGTGCATGAGAAGAGGGATCCCCAGCACAGTCTCCATGGTTGAGGGGACATCCCTGCCACACAGTGCACCTGGATCTGCTCTCTCCACCTCCCTGCCCTGTGCAGCCTCACTGTCCTTAAGCCAGTTGACCTCCCTTTGCCTCTGCAGATCATGGGACGATCCACAGGCTGCTCCTCCCCTTCCCTTTTCCCACTCTGCTCCCAGGAGGTTTGCTGCCCATGCAACAGGCCCTTCAGGACACGTGAGTGTCACCCTCAGGTCCTCAAGATTGACCTGCTACTGAAGGAATCACTCTCTAGCCCTAGACAGTGGGTCACAGATAGCTCTCCTGCCCAGAAATGCTGTGATGTATGGAACTGGACACAGACTGTCCTAGCAGTGCACTTACCCTCCAAGCCTGAAGTCACCTTGGAGATGGATCCGTGTCATATTGTAGCTCTAAAGAGACTATGCCCTTAATCTGGTCACTGTCTACATCCATGTCTGTCCCTTCATATGGTGGAAAGAGGAAGCCTTTGTTGTCTGAGTCCAAGTCCAGCTTGTGGGGAAAACTCAAGCTGGAAGTTCATGAACCCTGTTGTACCATAACCAAGGCCCCTTGCAGCTCCTTGTGCTATTGTTCTGAATCATTCCAAAGAAATACGCAGCTGCCCCCGAGGGGTTGGTGCCACCTCCAAACCCAGTGGCACTCAGTGGGCACAGTACGGAAATGGCAACAAAGATGTTCCTTTGGGCTGACGCTGAAATTAAAGCTGATCTTCCCTTCCTGGGCCAACCTAACTTTAGCACCACCAGTCACCCCTCTTTATGCATTGTGCCAATTATCAAGTCTCCTACTTAAGAAGTCTTTCTTGGTAATTTTCTCAAGAAATCCCCATGTTCAATTTTCAGGATTCTGAATGAGCCTGAGAGATACCTCAGACGACACCACTTCTAGGAGCACACTCAGAAGTTAGGCCCTCACCTGCTTCATTCCTACGTTCTCCTTCCTGGAAACATAAGGCTGTTTTAATTCTGAGCTTGTATATTTATTCATTACCTGACAATCAAATCTAGTTTTCCTTTCTGTGAAATCGCTCCATTGTGGTGTTCAACATCAGTTTAAAAAAAAAAAAGGAGCATGTTACGGAAACGGTCCACTGGAGCACAGAGTAAGCCAAGATGTATATAGCACAACAAAAAAGTTAGCTGGGAACTGATGACCTGACCCTACAGGGTCCCATGAAAGTTGTCTGTCTTGCTGCCTCTGAAAGTCTTGAAAGTATCTTCTCTTGTCCTAAGACTGAAGAGCACTGCTCACATGGACTCAGAGGACAGTCCCTCCAGTCCCTCCAGGTCCCTACCCCTGAGCTGCACTCAGAGGGGTATAAAGAGTTGCATGGTAACACCATGCAGTGTTGTCAGTTAGCAAGGAAAGGCAGTCACCAAGCTTGAGAGCTGCCTTGTGGCACTTGGTGGTGGTAGTGGCAGTGGTGGGGACTCTGTATCACAGCAACAGCTTGGGAGTGGAGCATGCTTTAGTCGTGTCTGTTGCTTGCCCTGGGTAACCAGACGATGTGTCATTCCCAGCTCTCGGTGCCTTTCGCCTTTTGTCTCCCTTCCTTCTCTCCTCCTTTAGCTTCTTTTTTTCCTCAGCTTGGGATTGAACCAAAGTCAGAGCCCTGGCCCTGTTTAGCTTTTGTGATGAGGTCTTACTATGTTCCTAAGTCACTCACGCTGGGCTCCAACAAGTCATCCTCCACCTCAGTCTCTCAGGCCTGTGCCACCATGTCTAGCTGCATCTTTTTTCTTTATTCAGCATAATAGCTGCAACAGGGAGAAATCCATTCTGAGGTTTCCCAAGTGCTGTTTCTCAAAGAGAAAGAGGATCACCTGTGGACTGATGGTGGTGCAGGAGCAGTGAAGCATGATGCACATGACTTTTTTTTTTTTTTTTTGTACAGGGTCTTATTGTACAGTTTGGATTCAGTAATCCTCCTGCCTCAGCCTCCTCAATGCTGGGATTATAGGCATGTACTATCATGCCTAGTTTCAGTGGTTGGCACTTCATGCCCAGGGTTCCAGGGCTGGCATAGCATGCAGTACCAGGGAGTGAACCTGAGTCCTTGCACTTGCCAGGCAGGCATTTAGACTGCCAGTTTATCTCCCCAGCCTCACTTGACCTTTCTTAGGGGTGTGTGTGGGTGTGTGGGTGTGGGTGTGAGCGCGCACACACGCGCATGCATACATACATGCATGCAAGCTTGGGATTCAATTGAACTCAGGGCTTCACACATCGTAACTACACGCTCTGCTACTGAGCTGTACCTTACTTCAGCCCCTAACCCTTACACTGAGAAAGCCTGTGGTATCTAATACCTTGATTCCCAGTGTTTCCAGGGACAGATTAGGGATCATCACTGTGCCTCAGAATGGAAATCGTTGATGCTTAGAGTGTGTGTGTGTGTGTGTGTGTGTGTGTGTGTATAAGTAAACAAATAACAACAATGTTGCAGCAGCATTTAGAACACCAGGTCACTCACTGTGGTTTCAGTATTGCAGCCCACCCTATCCTTTGTGGTTTTACTTTCTGTGGTTTCAATCAACTGTGGTCAATCATGGTCCTCAAATATTAAGTGGAGAATTCCAGAAATAAATAATTCATAATAATAAATACTTCCTGTGACAGAAGGTTGTGGTTTAAATATGAAGTAGCCCCCATAGACTTGGGATTGAGGGCTCCGTCTTCAACACAGCAGTGCTCAGGTGGAGCCCTGAGCAGTGGCACGATAGCCTCGTGGGTGCATTGACCCATCGATGGGCTGACAGCTGAGTGGGCCCTGGGGAGGTGGCAGGTCACAGGCATTCCAGAAAGGCGAGTCTTGCGCGCGCTCCTTTCTCTCGCTGTGGTGAGCAGCTCTGTTCCACCGCTCCCTCTCACCATGATGTTCTGCCACAGTAGAAACATCCAACCATGGGGCTGAGAGCCCTGAAACCCTGAGCCAAATAAGCCCTTCCACTCCTGGCTCACAAGGACACAAACCCAACTAAGGCATGATCTGTGGCTCGAGCTGTTCTTTTATTATGAGTGTTAGTGATCTCTTCAGGCACCTGATTTATAAATGAAGCTTCACTGTAACTATGTGCATTTAGGAAAAATCATAGTGAATCTAGGGCTTAGTACTAGTTGTGGCTTCAGACATCACTAAACATAGCTCCATGCTTTAGGGGGAAGCCACAGTACTCAGGCTAAGAATAGGGCCCCCGGCCGCTCTGAGAATTGGGTTGGGGTCCTTCTTGGCTTATGCTTGCTGAGTGTAGCCTTTCCCTGCCCATGCAGATCCATGTCTCTTTTCTCACCATAAAGAAGTCTGTGTTCTTAGATGTCCATGTGGTGACCAGAGGCTGAGAGCTCCAGGAGGCTGTGTGTGTTGTCAGTTTTCTTGACATCGCCACAAAGTGGCCTGAAATCAGTAATTATTCCAGGAACTGGGTCCTGGCTCTTCATATCCAGGGCATGAGCCAACTAAAAGCCCTGATATGCAGGAGAACACCATTATGTTTCTTTCACTATTTTAATGATTTTGTTGTAAAGCAGACTGATCCCAGGGTCATGATAAACTGCAGTTATTTACCATCTTAAAATTGTGAGCCATCTACAAGAGTGTGACATTTTAAAAAGCAGGCTCACTTTGTGACTTTAAATTCTCTCCCATATGAATTTCAGTTCTAAATCTCAAACTAGTTGGTTTTGGCGATCTGATATGGAAATACATGACCAAATTATACCTGGATGTACTGTGAGAGACATTGTAAATGTGAGTTCAAAAAACAAAACAAAACATCTCTCAGGTCTCATAAAAGCCTCATAGAAGTGGAACACGTCCTTGAAAACCATGGGTTGGAAAATATGTATATGCGGGCTGGTGTTTTAGGGGCTGTCTTCCTTCCTGGGTCTTGGTGGTAAATTGAGCCCATCAGTGGCTGGTACTTTAAAGAAACATGAAGGCCCCTAGGCTAGTCTCCCCTCTTCCTCCACACACCAAGGATTTTCATAGCAGCTAGGAGCAATAACCAAAGCTTTCTAATTCATGTCACAATCATTTCATGTCAGAAGCTGTCTGTCCCAGAGTACAGAACCATAGGTATCACTGAAGGAGAAGGAAGGAGAGGATAAAAATAATAATAATAAAGGGAAAAGACAAGCAGAGAAAAGGGTCACACAAAGTAGGCAATGGAGAGGGCTGTGACAGCCATGAAAGAATTTCTTCTGCCTGAGCAAAATAAGCTCTGGACCCTGGTGGAGGGCTCAGGATGGACTCAAAGGGAGGTGGCTGCCTGTAGGGACCACCTGCATGCTCCTCCCGCCTGACGGTATGGATACATCCAGGACAGGCATTTCAGAGCTGCCCTGTCCTTGGAGTCCCAGGGCCCTTCCTCCCTAGGGGACCAGGTGCCCCTTCAGCTCTATCTTATAAATAGGATGCAGTCCTTGAATGAAGCGCAGGACTGTTTCATTCTGCAGACAGGAAGCGTTCTTCTATCATTGCTTGGTGGGGAGGCACAAGGAATTTCTCTTGTGGGCTTCTCCTGTGCCTCGAGCACTCTTGGCCCCAAAGCTGCCGTTCTGAGATTTGTAGAGATGCTGGGGTACAGGCCGGGGGTAATAATGAAAATCCTTTCTTTATCTTAATATCCCAAGGCCGTCTGCTTTCCCGAGTTTGAAACATATCCATGAGTTTGATACTAGTTTTTTTTTTTAAGTCAAATATCTAAATATAGGATGGTGCGCTTAGCTGTGGCTGTCCTGCACCCAACACACTGAACTGTGCTTTCCCACCTTGTTGGTTCTGGGCCTCTTGTTGGTGCCCCCCCCCTTTGTTTCAGAATGGTGTTCTAAACAGGTGGAGCTTATGACATGCTGTACCCGCATCAAGTTCATGTTAAAATGTGTGAATTGCTTCTGAGCTCCTTTGTGCCCCAAACTTGAAAGTGAACTAAGTGAGGGTGGCCCAGGGAGCCATCCAAGCACGTTTTGCACTAGGAAGTGGCTGCTTCGTAGCACACAGCACGCATGCTGCTTCTGGGTCTACCTTCTCACGGACCATTGTCTGTAATGGCTCCTGGTGACCATTCGTGATGCTGACCCATGGGAGCAAGTCGAAATACGCCTTCCTGTCTAGAAACTCCCAGTCACCCCCTTTGGGAACTATGCAGAGTGCCTCCAAGAATAAGAAGAGAACTTCAGAAGTGATCAAAGTTCCCATAAACCCAGGCCATTCTAACCCCTCGAGGTTGGTCTCAGCTTACTCAGGATTTGTTTGATAAGTCACAACTGAGATGATAAAATTCTTCTCTCAAGGGATCTGGGTTGGAGCTGGCCAAAGCCATAAATGTGGTGTTACTTTACTCAGCAAGCTCCAAGGTCTGAGGCCCTGCATCTTGTTTTCTGGCCTTTTTCTGCATTGCCCATTGAAGGAGGAAGAGGGAGACTGGCTTTGTTTACCTGAAGAGATATGATAAGAACAGTAACTCCACTTAGTGCCCTCAGATACAGTTACTGAGCTTTTGGGGGAGGACTCTTTCATCTGCCGCGGGCGCTTTCAAGTCCCACCTGATCCGGGAAGACAAATGCAGCCTGTTCTAGTTTCAAGGCTATGATTAGGTGAGGTGTGTTGTGCAGCTGACCTGTGGGCCCCAGCATTTCTTGTAAAATAACCAGGAGGGTGGAAGCTGATATTTAAGGGAAGAATCTTGACTTTGTGCTGTGCATATTAAGCAGACGTGCATAATGGGCTTGCCTCCCATGCTGAGGTTCTCAGGAAGGGATTCTGTCCTGAACGCTGGGTTCCTTTCCCACATTAGTACATCTGTCCCACAACGACTCCGAAACATGAAACGGTCTCCCACACACACTGCGGGCTCTCCCTGTGTGCATTCACAGGTCTCTGATTAGGACAATTAGAGATTTCTTTCTTAAGGTTTACAGCTCTGGAGAGCTTCTGGGATTGAATTGTTTCCAACTTCTTTGGAAATCTTTGGGAGATCCTTTCATTGCTGTCTCTAAATTTGGGCTTCTAAAGGACCCTTGGCTTGCACAGTTGGGGCCCAAAGAGAAGCGTGGAGGCAAAAGGTGCAGCGTTCACATCCTGCCCTTCAGGGGGCCAGGGTTTCTGCAGTCAAGAGTTCTAGGACCTCCTGGAATGTCAGCTCCTACCCTGGGCCTGCAGGTGATGGTAGGAGGCTCCAGAGGGGAATACTTAGGAGACACCGACCAGGGTTGGTATCGCCTGGCTACGATGCTGTCTTTGCAGATTTACACTTGTGAACAAAATCTTGATTGTATTTGATCACAGAAATTGTACTTTAAAAAAGTAACTGCTTTAGTTGTTAATGCATGCAAAAGAGGAAAATTAGGTCTCTGGAGGCAGGTGGACGGAAGGTTAGTGAAGTGGGCGCAGAGTTTTCTAAGCAATCGTAGGATGAGCGTGCCAACATCTTTGGCCTTCTCAGCCTTGTGCCCGCTAGGTTAGCTGCTGCTCCCGGGTCTGGTGTGATTGGAGCCTCATGTGTGGGCCCTGGGATTTCAAGTCACTCCCTGAGGTGATCAATCTAGTCGTGTGTGTGTGTGTGTGTGTGTGTGTGTGTAAGTGTGTGAGGTAGGAGGTTTGGGCTTAAGAACTTTGTTTCCTGAAGGATTTGCATCTTTAAGCAGGAGAAGCCATCTTGGTAGGGAATGAGAACCCCTCACCTCACTGCACGCGTTCTGGGGTGGCTGCTTTTCTTATGCACAGCAGCAGGTAGTTTCCTGGGTGCTATGTAAATTACTTTCTCACTCTTGGGTATTTCACTTCTTACTCTCTTCCTTCCTAGCACTTTCTTTTCCAAGCATTTATATTTGGATTTTTTCTGTTTTATCTGACACAGCAACTGCACACCCCACCCCACCTGCTCCCAGCTGCACATGGCCCAGGGACTAAGGGTTAGATGTCATTTCTTTTTGTAGCTTAGTTCCTAACACAGGTGAAACAGGGCTCACACATACGTTTACTAATTCAGTCAGAATGTCCGCATGGGGTAACTAACGGTCATATCCTCCCTGTTGCCTGCACGGGACATCAGCTGGTAGCCCAAGATTGTTGGTTTCTGGTCCATCGCTGTAAGATCTTAGTTAATTCGTTGAGAATTGGGAATGGTGGCTAGCCTGGGGGCTTCAGAACAGCATCAGTGGTTAATGGTGCAAGCACTTCCTGAATGTCGTCCCTGCTGATTCAGTGTCACGTCTGAGCTGTGTGCTGCCCCTGGACTGCTTTGAACATGACCAGGCATTGACCCCCAGGAATTAGAGAAAGGCAGCAGCCTTCAGTGGGGGAAGAAGACTGGGGTTCCAGTACACTGTTCCTTGTCCGTGAGTTGTCCTTATATATATCTGAGATTAATTGTGGGGCTACTATAATTTGAGTTTGTGATTTCCCCCCAAACTCACGTGTTACAGGCTTGGTTGCAAGTTGATGGGCTTTGGGAGGAGGGATTGGATCATGAGGGTCCCTTGAAGGAGATCCTAATTTGAAGGCATTCTGGGAAGTGGTGGAGACAGGAGGCAGGGCCTATTCAAAGGGAGTAGATCCTAGAGGTACAACCTCAGGAACTGATGGAGTCCCTGGCTGCTGCTTCTCTGGCTCCCCCTTCACTGCCCTACTCCTCTGCCTCAATGTTTCCACTTCCACAGGCCTGACAGCGGTGAAACCACCTGTCCATAGCCCAGGCCTTCTGAAACTATAAGTCAAAATAAACATTTCTTCTTTTAAGTTGATTTTCTCAGGCATTCTGTCACAGTAATGAAAATGTGGCTGACACAAAGGCCCATGTTCCACAACCTTTGAGCATTTACTGTGCACCAGGCTTTGTATTATGTGTTGAGAACACAGTAGCTTTATGATGTGTGTGATCTGTGGCCTCAGTAAGCTCGGTAGCAATTGGCAGAAATTCTTACATTAAGCTCTATGGCAACGAGAATCACTCTGGGAATATTTGCATACCTAAAAGACATATTTATAAACATATTTTATGGGGGGATGTCACTAAAATTTCCAGAACAAGGATTGACTACCCATGTGAAGCTTGATAGTACTTATAATGAATTAGTATGGGCCAAAGAAAAAAGCCTCTAATAATAATAAGGATGCTAATTATAATAAAACACCTTACTAGTTTACATTCGGTGCTGTCATTGTAAAGTAGGAATTCCCTTTTGGAATGTCAATTAAGTGGACAAAATAATATTTGGAGTTGTAGGCATAATTTTAAATGTTTCTAATTCTTAAACATAGTGTACAATAGACACATTGACCCATGATGTTGCCATGGATTTATAGCAGTAAGCAAAGACAAAGGACAATTAGAGATGACAAAGAATGAGACAGACTAAAGAACCCCTAGGTGCTAGGAATCTGGAGCAGATTTCCACGTTGTCACTCTTCTCCTGCAGACAACTCTCTTACCTAGCCCACACTCACAGGCAGCTCAGGATTTCAGCTATGCTCTAAGGAGTGCCATATTGCAGGCAGGGTGCTGGGCTAAGCACTGCTGGCAGGGTTCTCAGGGACCTGGATGAGGACTCAAATCGGACTCCACATGTCCCAGACATTGACTATACACAAAAGCTCTGAGGAAGACACAGATTGTGGTAGGAATAGTGGCTTCCATTTGGTTTGGGACTCTAGAGATCGCATGCAAATTATATATGTATATATATTTGTATGTGTGTGTTTATAATTTAAACCCTTACAGCAGAGACCATACCTTCAGAACAAAATAAAACTGTCCTGCACCATCATCTGCCAGTCTAGTGTAGAGCACAGAAAGCTGATCATGGGGCTGAACGTGCATATGGAAGAAAAGGGGACAAATTCAAAGGAAGACATCACAGCCAACTCCTAGGGATGGCTTGCTTTGGAAAAATCCCCCCAGCGTGCTCTGAGGGCCACGCCTATGTGGCTGGATGGTGGACAGTCGATGCCTAAAGACCTGCACAGTGCTCTATGGTGGCTTCTGTGTTTCCATCCCATAGTCAAAAAGGAGAGGATTCCCTAAAGTGCAAGTTTCTAAGATCTTACAAGCAGCCATTACTGATTGTGTTCTTTCCCCCGGTTTAATTTCAACCGTCCTAACTAGGAGAGTACAGTGAATTCTGCGACGTGACTGTAAAGAGACAATGGAAGCCCTTAATGTGCAGTTCCTGCACGCCAAAATGCTGCAGTGAGCTGTCACGCTCTGTCTCTTCTATTTTTTTGTGTGTATAAATGTCAGAAACTTAAGGAAACAAAATTTTCTATTTGGGGACTATTTTTTTCCCAAAGCAAAAAAAAAAAAAAAAAAATTAGTGCAAAAGAACTAGAGAACAAGTGTTTCTTAAATGCCCAATTCGAATGACTCACACATGCGGCATTGTAGGTATCCTCATGTGCGATTGTCATCTTTGTACTTCAAAAATCTCTTGAGTAAGCTCGTTAGACCTCACTTTCCACCCACCTAGAACTCAGACAATCTCAGTTGTCATTGTGTCTTTGGCAAAAATACAAATTCACTCTGAAGTTTGTAGAACTTGTAACTGCAGCTGTTGAGTATCCTTAGGTGGAAAGTGTAATAAAATACTCGCGGATTCTTTAGCCCAGAGCATATTTCTTTGCAGCTCCTCCATATGCTTTTCAGCTTTGAAAGTTTATATCTAGATACTGAGAATCTGTACCCTGTTGAGCTTCGCAAGTGTGGTTCAGACCAAAGCCCTTAACATCAACACTTGTGCACCGAATACAGCAACTCTCTGGGGAGTGTTTAACTCAGAGCAACTGCCATGGTGTCTTGAAAAGATGACAACTGTCAGGAGACCCCATGGATCAAGGGCATTGAAGGCGCAGTGTGGTGTCATCCTTGCATGGCCCCTTGGCTGGCTCGTGTAAGATGCAGCTGGAGCTTAGTTACTGCTATGTGTCCTGTGGAGTATGGAAAAAGAGCTTGAAAACTGTAATGAATTTTGCTTGCTAGTTTAAAACCCTTCCAGAGTGGGGAACTGGGGAGGCAGATCTGTTCTTTTCTGAATTATTAAAATCAGAAACATTTAAGGGATTGGTGTCCCAAATGATGTACATGCATTAATGTCTTAGGTACTTTTCTTATCCCAGACAGGATACCCAGCACTCACAACTTATAGGAGGAGAGGTTTATGTTGGCTTACAGCATGTAGGGTGTTCACTCCTTGGTTGGCTAGCTTCAGGACAGTAGCAGCAGGAGGAAGGGTCTGCGGAGGAGGAGAGCTGCTCTCATGGTGTGCAGTAGGCAGAGAGTTTAAGGGAGGAGCCAGAAAAGAGGAGAAAGACCCTACTGGGGTACATGCACTGTAACTTTCTCCTCTGACCAGACCCTACTTCCTATAACTCCTGACTGCATGTCAGCCATGGTAACCCTATAATGCAGTCACCTTTCAGATGACCTACCTAGGAGCCTCTGAGACCTTGGGGGAAAATCTAGATACAAACGTTAACAGGGGTATGATAGACACCACTTGAGAAGCAACTCAGAGAGGCATGGCAGAGCAATACACTACCTGACAAGGGGTGCCAGGAGACTGGGTTTAAAATAACATGTAAGAATAAATAAAATAACATGTAATTATATGCATGTGTGTAAAAATCACCCCCACAGAAGTGACCAACTGTGGGGTTTATTTCAGTCTCCTCCTCCTTCCTCTTCCTGTTCCTCTTCTTCTTCCTCTTCTTCTTTTAATGTATTTGGTACAACTCTCATTACGCAGCTCAGACTCATAGTGATCCTTCTGTTTTCCAGCCTCCCCAGTGCTGGAATTACAGGCATGTGTCACTATATCTGGTCTTGGTGGCCAGCACAGCATGCCCTGGGTTCTGGGGCCTGCAGGCCACGAGGTGCCAGGGATTGAACCCCAGTCTCTGCACTTGCCCAAGCAGGTGCTTAGTCTGCCAAGCAATCTCACCAGCCCTGTCACCTTCTTTTTAAAGCAGGCAGTTTAATTCTCAAGTTTTCTTTTTTAAACCTATCCTTCATTTTAATCACTTTTAAATGCCTTGTTAGTTCGAAGTAATTTTAGAAGAGATGAAAAGACAGAAGTTCCTGGGTGTATGATGGTGTTGTGTCCCTCAAGCATCATTGTAGGTGGAAAGAATGAAAAGATGAAAGCCTTCACTGCCCTGACCACCAGTGGCACAGCTCAGTCAGTGTCCACTGCAGAGCACCTGTTCACTCCCCTCCTCGCCCCCTCCCCACGCTGCCCCTCATCTAGGAGGATACAACTTACCTGAGAAAAGATCAAGACTGAAATACTGTTTCTACTGAATGAGTGTGAAGCATGCACTGGTGTTAGGTCAAACCATCATAAGTTGGGGCCTTCCGACCACTGGGTGCCTATTCACATCTCACCCAGCTTCTCCTACAATTGGTATCTTGAGTGTCGGTAGTACAATAACTGAAGCTAAGAAACTGGCCTTGGCACACTGTACGTGTTCAGTAAATTGCAGACCTCGTTTGAACTTCACCAGTACTCCTGCCCCAGAGTCCAGCCTAAGACCATGTGGCCTCTGCTTATCATAGCCCCTTAGTTTTCCCCAACCTGTGACTGTTTCTCAGCCTTCATTATCACTTGTAATCCGGACGCTGTAGTCCATTTTTATGTATCTGAAATTTTCCTCGTGATTAGACTGTGAGAGTAGATTGTTGGGAGAAATGAACGCTGCATGAGTGGTGTTCTTCCCATATTTCTACTACTGTTGTTTTGTTTTGTTTTAGCTTTTTATGTTTAGGTCTGTGATTGTCTCAAATTATATCTTCCTTTGAGACAATCCTGCTAAATCTCCCTGTATATATTTTACTGCTCTGTAAATGTAACTAATTGGTTGATCCCACAATGGATATCTGGACCGTTTGTAGTTTTGACAGTTTGACTGGGATGGTATTAAATCTTGCCAACAGTGTGAGGAGAACTCTGGCATCTTGGCATCGACTCCTCCAATCCATGCATTCAGTTCAGGTCTCCATTTCTTTAGGTGTCCTTTTATTCATTCAGTAATGCTATAGAACTTTCCATACAAAGAGTTTCCATGTCTTCTGGTAAATGTATCCCCATGTACTTTATAAAATTGTGTAAAGAGTACTTTTAGCCATGCTTATTGCTGATATGAAGTTGCTTAATTGAAAATCCCATTTGTTTAATAGACACAAAGTTACTTACATTTTCTGCTCTGGCAAGTTGTATCTTTCAAAGATTTCATGTATTTCAACGAAATTTTATTTTATGTTATTTTTTGTTTGTTTGTTTGTTTATTTATTTATTTATTATGGCTGGCTCAGCCTGCCCTTGGGATGGGGCTGGTGCAGCATGTGGTGCCAGGGATCGAACCACGGTCCCTGCAGTTGCCTACGCTTCCCTAAGCAGGTGCTTTAGACTGCTGAGCCATCTCACCAGTCCTATTTCAACTAAATTTTAGAATTTATTGGCATAATTCTATTTGTAATGCTCCTTTATTCTGCTTCTATTTTTTATAGCACTTTTAACGATGTCCATTTATTTATTCTCAATGTTGGCCATATCCACCTCTTGACTCTTTTTAAATCTTGATTTGTCTTCCCAGACAGTGATGAAATTTGTGGACTTTTCCAAGATCAAGCTTCTGATCTTATTGGGTTTCGCTGGGTTATTTGTTTGTCAGTTTTCTATTTTGCTATTTTTATTATTGCCTTATATCTACTTTGTATTTAATTTAGGGAACTCTTATTACCATTTAGTCATTAAGGGGGAAAAAGAAATTAACTCATATGAACTACTCTTTTATTGTGGGATTAAAACTCTTACGGGTAAATTGAACTTAATATCAGTTTTCTAAACATAAGCAGAATGTATCTATTAGGCCTAAAATAATTTAAACAGGAATGAATGCCTCAGTCTTTATGATTGCTACCTAGAGGATTGGAGAAATTCACAGAGAAAGCCATCCCATGTTCCTTAACTTAATTCTGAAAAGCAGCACCTCCAGAGATACACACAGGAAAGCACAGAGCAGAGTCTCTTCACACAATTAAATTTATTTGAAATGTCGAGTTTTTAACGGATCTAGTTTTAATTGTTCGGTCATGGGCATTGATGTGTGAAATAGGTCATTATACTTGCGATAAACATTAATAGTTTTATGCTCACAATTCATCTATAAAAGAAGAATTATATTCCCCAAATGACTTTTATTCACGTCTTTTATGAAGGAAACACTACACTGGAGGGAAATGATTCCTTATTATTATGGAGGGAAATAATGATTATTGACGACATTCAGAGAAAACGAGCTGGTGACTTAAGATGCACCATAAAGCAGTGACAATAGTGGCAGGACTGATAGCCAGGCATTTCCCTGCCCCCGATGAGGATCACACTGCTGTGGCATTACAGGAGAAGATAGGGTTTTAGGCAAAGATAGGTGGTTTTGGCAAGTAGACAGTCACGCTTACTCTTCATATTAAACTTTTTCTACTGAATTTAGGATTTTTATTGCTGCTGATTCAGAAATTAATTGGTGAAACACTAAGATTAAAACATGGACTTGGGGTGTTGCCGGTATAGCTCAGCAAACTAAAGAGCCTGCTTAGGCAAGCTTAGGCAAGTGCAGTTACAGCCCCAGCCCATATACCAAGCCAGTCCGGCCCCCCAGGGCAGGCTGAGCCTGCCAGAGTCCAGGTGTGGTGGTGCGTGCCTGTAACCCCAGTGCTGGGGAGGCTGAAAATAGGAGGATCACCACAAATCCAAGCTACATGGTGAACCCCTGCACCAACCAAATATATTTTTTAAAATGGACATTTGGCCGTTGAAGCTACTTCTGTCAATTTTAATTTCAAGTAATGTACCATCCCTTCCTATTGGACTAAATTGCCTTTATTGTAACAATCACATAACTCTTGTGTCTGTCTACTCTATAAATATTGTGTCAGATGCATGAATGAGTGAGTGAATGAAGGAATGAATGAGTGCATGATAACTCAAAGTGGTTAGTGAATGAAAAATCAGTGCAGGCAATAATACACACTTACCACCAGGTCAGACACTCTCTTCGTAGGGGCACCTTCTTCATGGAATACAATCTCCAAACCTTGTGCCCAGCCACAGAGCCTGCTCTCCTCCCCTTCAGAGAACTAACCCCCTGGGTACCAGGGCAGTCAACATGCTTGTAAGCAGAGTTTTTAGGAACACCAAGGACAATGAAGAAATTATTCCTTATATTACCATATTAAATTATTTCAGATTATTCCAAGTGATCCAAGATGTGTCAAACTTAGACTTCCCTTTATTGTCACTAAAGCAAGATTGTGAGTTGAAGAAAAAATATGACTTTGGAGTTACCATCCTCATAACCAAAAGTTACACATAGCAAAGCAAAGGGTGAGCCAGGGAGGGGAAAAAAAAAAATATATATATATATATATACATATATATATATATATATATATATACACATGTATATATATATATATATATATATGTATATATATATATATCTTTTGTTTTGTCAGTGCAACCAGAAGGTATATTTTTGTATTGTGAGAGAATTGCTTAATTGAAGGCCCAGCAAGTTATTTATTCCCTTTAGAAGACTACATTGAAAGAGAATAGCTAGGGTTTTTTCTTCCCTTTTTTTTCTGTTAGAATTGACTGTATTAGCATGTTGCCATTCAATTCTCTAGGAATTTGTTAAGATTTTCCCTCCGCATATGATTTTCATTTCTGTAATATTTTCATATAGCGGCCAAGTAATAAAAACTCAGTGGAATTTTTGTGTTTGCTTTTATTGGATAAATAATGTAATGTCCTTGTCAAAGAGCAAGCTACTTTCCATCATTTACTTTTTTCCAAGGGAATGCCACATCTTGGGCACAAATTTAAATTAGTAGGTGTGGAATGGTGCTCACTGCTAATGAGACAGATACCCATTGCTATCATCTATAGTCAGAGTATTTGTAAGTCCTGCTACTTCGGGGTCTTTTTAAAGAAAATCTGACAGCCCACTTGGAAATCATTACAGGATCATAAATTCTCCAGACATTGCAATGTGCAGTGTGGTGCTGGGTGAAGAGCCCCAGTGGTTGCCACTTCTACAGAGCGTTGAGTCTGGAAAACACAGGAGGGAACAAAAGTATGACTCACATGAGAGTGTGCATAATGGGTGCTCCGTGCCACCAGAATGCAGAGCGTAGAGGGGGCTGCTGAGTATATGGGGTCTCTTCAGCTTGTCAGTCTAGCCCCCTCCAGCAGCCCCTCGACTCTCCTGCCCTCTGACCTCTGGATGTGCTCAGCCAAGGGCAGCATCATCAGGAGACCAGAGGACTGTGGCACTCCTCACCAAGGCTCGCCTGCCACAGTGTCCGGTGGTTCCCTGTGCCCTGCACTGTCCTGTAGTGCCCTGTCTGAGGCAAGTGACATTGGTTTGGCTTGTTACTGATGAAATCAGTATCATTGCTCAGTTAAGGGGTGTCTGCCAGGTTCCCCCCTCCCCATAGTTGTTAATAAGCATTGCTGACCAGTGTCGTGGAGATCTTGTAGACAGTGTATTTCTTTCCTGGCCAGCTTTAGCACCCACTGCCGGTCCCTGTGTGAGTCAGTCTTTACAGTAGTGACCTTCTAACTGCTTCATGACGTCTGCATTTATTAGCTGGCATCCTCTGTAAGAAAGACTTTCTCTTCTGTCCTATTTACCTACTCAATCGATATGAACTCACGGGCTTTTATTTTATTCAGTAGGTTATAATTGATCATTCATGTTTTAAGTTCAGAATTCCCCAGATTTGGTCAGTGGCAGCTGCCCTTCAGGCTGGCTCACCTCTTTAGTCGATGTATCCTCAACCTTTTTTAGTACAAGACATTCTAGAACCTTTTCATAATTCTGCAACTCCAGGTCTGGGTCATTTTATTGCAAAAATAGTGTTTTAAAACTAAGATCTGAGTACCTATAGATGACCCCACCGGAGTGTCATTGTTCTTAGGAGACAGCTAGACTGTGTGATAATTTGTCTACCTGGCTAATTCATGGAAGAATAAGATTTTATACTGACATCTAGAATTTCAGTCTGTTGCACTGGATTTGTGCCTGCCTTCTTTTTGTACTTACCTATTTCCTGATCATGAAAGATCTTGTTCTCATTATCTACAATATATTTACTTCTTTGTTCAGAATTAGAATATAAGGACACACACACACACACACACACACACACACACACACACAAAGTCGCTTCAAAGTTGCTAACCAGTACTGTAGTGAAAATCTAGCCTCCTCTCTAGAATCCAGTATTTGTTTTCTCTACGTCTTTCTGTAAAGTTCTTGCTGTATAGTATAGGTACATCAGTAAGTAGAGCTAACTAGGTCACTGTCTCAGCCATTAAATCCTTTCTTTCTTTCTCTCCCCTCTTAACCTGAAGGAGTGTGGTCACCTGACATTCATTGGAGTGCAGGACAGAGCTCTGAGTCTGGGCTGTCATAGTACAAGGGGCTGTTGGGTGACAGGATCTTGGGGTACAGATAGAGCTTTCCTTTCTCTTCCCTGTTACGATGCCACTTAATGTTTCTCCTCCACTGCCCCCCCATCTGTCCTCCCAGGCTGTGTCTGGGGTACATCATCATTTGTTTCGCTCATGGCCATACATTTTTTTTTTTTTTTAGAGCAAAAAATCAGTCCCTAATATAAAACAGTAAGCCAAGGATTTCCTCCCTATCTTATCTTCTAGGATGTGTACAACCCGGCGAGATTTTGACTCGATGAATTTGCAGTTTCTTGATGGAATGTGTAGCTCTGTCTTTCTTCCATGCCCTAGTGATTCTGATCTCGGGGCCTCATTTAGTGAGAAATAAAGCTCGCTTTTAACACAGGAGCTTTTGAAGGGTCTGGATGAATGGGGGCTGCCCAGAAGAAGAAAAATCTTCACTCTTAATGATACAGAGAAGGCATTTTTGGGGTTCTGATGGACACATTCGGCACAGTTAGAAATTCAAAGACATACCCACACATACAGAGAAAGAAAGAAAGAAAGAAAGAAAGAAAGAAAGAAAGAAAGAAAGAAAGAGAAAGGAAGGAAGGAAGGAAGGAAGGAAGAAAGAAAGAAAGAAAGAAAGAAAGAAAGAAAGAAAGAAAGAAAGAAAGAAAGAAAGAAAGAAATTCAAGGACACGTTGTAACAAGTCATGCGGCACTCAGAGGCACACGTGCCCCAAAAGGTGACTTCTAGCTAACAATTTTTACCAATCCAAATTACCAGGTGGCATTTATGGGCTGTGTTTGGCATCAAGCATAAAGCTTTAGCTCAGTGTGAATTATTGATTGTTAGTTTCACGGACAGGTATTTCCCACTGGGTCCCAGTGCATTTTTGCTGTAGGCCTCTAATAATGCCCAGTTCTTACATTAATACCTAGAGCAATCTTTCTTTTATGGGTCAGTCCCTTGGTGAAATTGGGGCTCACTATTCTTCAGCAGCATGGACACAGGATTGTTCTTTTCAGGGCTATAGAGCAGTGTGCGGCTCCCAGTGGCCTGGGCATTGCTCCTGCGTGCCAAGGAGCCCTGTTTCTGAGACTTGGGCCCTGGCTGGAGACGGGTTCTCCTCTCTTTCAGTTGAGCACTTTTCCTGCAGTTTTATGTGATGCTGGTAAATTCTACCACTCTTCACAAGATAGCCTGACGAATCATCAGAGAGGTTCACCTTTACAAGTCAGAGCTTCGACAGTGTCCAGCTTATCTCAGATATCCAGTTCCTCTTAGAATGTCATGTTCCACCGTCACAGCTGCTCCCACCTGGCAGAGATGCCAGGCTTTCCCCAGAGGTGGCAGAGCCTATGTGGTACAATCTCTTCTTCCTGCACCTGGGCTGCCATGAGGAGTCCATGCCTCTCAGGTAGCACTGAACATCTTTTCAGGGGGAAGACAGTGATTCAGAAAATTAGATTTTTAAAGGAGTATTCTGCAAATGACCCCTGGTCCCAACATTTGCTTTTGTATGTAGCTCAAGGGTTTATCAGTAAATTTCAAGATGAATCCTGGGACACAGAGAACTCCTCAAGGCCACTGAGGTTTCCTACACAGAATTTTGCCACCCAGAAGGTCAGTACCAGAGGCAGTAACCAGTCCACATCTTAGCTGCATCTGCTTGGCAGAATGGCAAATGCAGACTTTTCAATGGGCACGCGGGTCCAGTTAAACCAGTCGGCACTGTGAAGGCAATTCCTTTATCATTTCTGTTGCTTGTATTGTCTTTCTTTCTTTCTTTCTTTCTTCCTTCCTTCCTTCCTTCCTTCCTTCCTTCCTTCCTTCCTTTCTTTTTTTATATTGAGTTTTTGAGAAGACTTTTCCTTATCAAAATCTTCCTCTTGCATATGTGCAATCATATAAAAATAAACACGTTTTTGAAATAAAAGCAGGTCAAACAATGCTTGAAAGAGATGGGGATGTGATGGCTACATGAAAAACCAAACAGCTCGTCAGTGCAACACCTCCAACAATGCAGCTCAGTCACTGGCAAAGCTCAGGTGGCCAGCAGAAGAGAGGGACCTGGCACCCCTACTTCAGTCCCTCAGCACCTCTGACCCCGACACCTGCTGAGTTATTCCTCTTATTTTTGGACACATCCAAAGCCCATTTCTTCCTGCCTTGACATTTAGGTAAAGCTTTCTTTTAACACTTCAACTTTATCCATTGTCAGAACAGCCTTGGGCAAGGAGGCAGGAAGGGAGGAAGAAGCACTAATTGGGCACTTGGAGAAGCATGTGATGTTTAGCTCTGATTAAGGGATTTGTCTAGCCGAACAGCAAAGCCACTCAGATCTCCTGCACAATCCCATTTAACTTAATCTTCCACACTCCAGGGCTATTCACATGTCACTGCTCCAGGAAAAGGATGCAAGGTGACATCCCAACATTGTACACCTGTCACAGTGGAAGCCTGTAAATTTACTCTGGGCTTCCTGGCAGCTGAAGTGAAAAGAGAAACTTGAAAGGCTCCCAGACTCTTATTCCCCTCCACCGTAAACTCGTCAGTAACTTAGGAGAAGCCAAGAGCTTCTGCAGTCCACAAGACGGTCCCCTTTATGCCCAAGGGAGCAAGGGGCAAGATTGTGGATCACATCCTGGCAGGAACTAGCATTTTTCTTCTGGAAGCTTTTACTTCATCCCTTTGTACACACAGTGGTTGAAAGACCGATGTGTAGTGTGGTGTTGGTGGAAAAAGAACTCCCTGCTCTCCCTTGCCTGGATCTCTTTCTGATGCCTTGGCATAATGTCCACATGTTGCAGCTGAGCAGAGCCTCTTCAATTATTAATCAAGTCAAGTTTTTAAAACTCTACATGGAAATGAGAGCAAATGTGCGACAAAAGTGTTAACTGCCAATACTTGATGAATAAATAATGAGAGAATAGTTGTTTTTTTTTATCATCGATGGAATGGAAATGTGTTTATTCCCAAATCAAGCATTAAAGAGTGTGTTTCCCCTGTCTGTTATTTCCGTGCAGTTGGTACCTAAAGAGTGGACTCTCTGGCAGGCTGGAGTGTGGTAGTTTTGCTCTTTCAGACCTGTATCAGCACGCATTGTATTTGAGAGTTCATCTTGGGCTGAAGAGACTGCTGTTCTTCATTAAAAAGTCACTTTAAAACATCTTGTGATCCATGACCACCAGGAAGGGCTGAAAACTATGCTCTGTGGCATGTGGACAGCCTGTGTTAGGGTTTTCAACCCGTAGGCAGGACAGAATGGCCACCGCAGATTAAAGTTATCATAGGAGGGCTGGGGAAATAGCTCAGGGGCACAAGTGCCTTCCTGGCAAGTACAAAGTCTTGAGTCGGATCCTCAGTTCTGCAAAAAAAAAAGAAAGAAAAGTTATTATAGAAAATGGGAGAAGCTGAGCATGGAGGCGTACCCCTGGGATCCCAGCATTTGGGCGGCAGAAGCAGGAAGATCACCATGAGTTCAAGGCCAGCCTGGGCTACATAATAAGTTCAAGGCCAGCCTAAATTACCGAATGAAACCCTGTCTTGGAAAAAAAAATGCAGTGGGAGAAAATAGGCAAACCTACACCACCTGAGTAGAAACCAGGATCAGTGCCAGCTGAGTGACTACTCTAACATGGGAAGTAAGCAGCTGTGTTAAGAGACAGGTGGAAAATGAGCATTTGGATCTAGGCACGGGAAGACGGGCACAGTGATCCCCTAGCTGAATGTGCTGGGTAGCGGGGGCTTGATGTTAAGAGCTGCACTCCTCAGCAATTTTGGGTCTCTCGCTGGCAGCAGGAACCCAGTATTTGCTACTTAGAATGAGAAAAAAGAGTCGCAACAGCACCATCGACAGACAGAAAAGTCATTCCAAGTCTGGGGCTGTGATTCACAGCGAAGCATTAATGGAGCGTGGGTTATTTAACCCAGAGAGATAAATGAGCTTTGCTAAACTAGTATCTAAGGAGTAATATTTTGGTAATACTCAAAATACTTCACTTTAATCTAGCACATGGAATGCCTGAGTTTTGCATGAACTTGTTAATTATGTAAAATGGTAAAATTACACGCGGTGCAATAGGATCGAGCTAATATTAGGCAGCTCACGCAGATTTTAAGACTTCTAACATCTTTCTCAGTGGCATGATAAAGGGTTGAGTGACTTCAAACGTAGGAGGGAAGGTTGTTTTCTATCTGCATTAAGGATAAAAGGAAGCCTAAATTCCTGGAAGAAAAATAAGTTGTTTTCGCTACTAGGGTTAAGTTGCTTGCCTTCAACGGCTTAAGGCAGGTTGAAGTCTAAAAAGATGGGGCTTTCAGTGCCTGCTGGGCACAGGTGTGAATGTAGACTCACTGTGTGCAAATGGATGTGAGCACCTTGCGGTACCAGGGCTGGTTTCTGTTTCTCCCCCTTTATCAGTGTGTAACCCTTGGGGTCCACCAGAACAGCAGGACAGTATGAGACAAGAAGGTGCACAGGGACATGCGCATATAAGGATCCCCAGATCTCAAGGTGGACAGCACCCCTGGTATAGCACTGAGTCCTGGTTGGGCATGTCCTACCCCCGAGATGGTCAGGAGAGGAGGAGCCTGGAGATCCTGGGTCAGGAAGTGAAACTGCACTCATGGGGGATTTGTTCTTTACGGAAGCCTCTTATCCGTTCTTGGGGTCTTTCGGCTGATTGTGGGGGCCCCAACCAGGTGATCTTGGAGGGTATTTCTGTTTGGTAGGATAGCTGGCCCTGCAGCCCCATCAGGTTGACCTTCCCAGATGGATGGGGTAGATCAGTCTCCAGATTGACACACAGGTCCTCCAACCTCCGTCTGGGAGCCAGGAAGCCCTGAGTCTGAAGCTCAGCTCTGCATGGGCCAGTTCTTTTGCTAGGAATGTTTCTTAATTCTGCTTCCCTTCTCCAGACAGAAAGTAAGGTTACTAGTGCTGACCTTGAGGGGTCCTTAGAACTTAGACACGCCAAGATCTGGCATGATAGCGTCATCCTTATCATGACCGTCCTAAGGCCTGGTACAATCATGCCTAATATGCAGCATGAAGAAATGCACAGTGACAGGGTGGTCACCACAGTCTGGCAGACTTGAGGGTTCACAGGCAGGGGTTGCTGTGTTCTCTCTGCACGCTGTTCAGAGTGACATCCAGAAATGAACAGATGTGCAGTGACCAGCTAGCTTGGGGAGAAGGAAAGAGGTCGGACAGATTATCCCAGTGCTGGGACCCATGAGAATGTCTTTCCAATTACATCTCCACCCACACCTTCACCAGGCCTGGTTTTAATATTCTTTTACTGTGCAGAACAAAGATTATCAATTTATCAAACACAAGGAATGAATAAAAAAGCCTCAAATGGAATGATTCTCTGGTGGCAGTGCAGGGTGTGATACATGAGAACATCTGTGTGAATATCAAATGGAGTCATTAGGACCTGCACTGCTGGTGTGAGCACCAACGGAATTCCTAATGATGGGACTCTTAAAATAATGTATTACTGTGGGTGTGTGGAAGTAGAGTGCTTAATTTTTCAGTTGGTTTATTATAGCCCTTAACAAGCATGGCTGCTAGTAAGTAGACAGTTAAATTAAACTCATGAATATCTGTTACAGTTGTAAAATGTAAAATTGAAACAAAAGCCTGGTCTGCTGCTTTTACCAATGGGCTAAAATGCACCGAGCACCTCTGTCCAAGAGTCTGGAGCTAGGCATAGAGAAGGGACACACAGAAAGTGTGTAGCTCCACCAGGCATGTGCCAAAGACCAGCCTCAGAGATGCTCACAGAATAATTGGTGGTGTGATCTTCATTTCCCAGCAAGAGGGGCAGGGAAGGGGGAGGGCAGGCGAGACTCACGGACAGAGAACATGCGTCAGCCACCATTCTTGACCGTCTGTGTGGGCAGTCACTGTGACCATAGGGCTGTCGTGTGAGTTCCCGTGGGAAGCTTTCCCCAGGCAAGAAGAGCTAGCCTGCAGTAACTTGCCCAAGGATACACAGGGACGTGCTGTCAAGACCTGGACCTGGGTGGGGAGAAGGTGCAGCAGCAGCATCAGACTCCCAGGGAAGTGCAGACAGTGTGCGCCCCTCCCCAGCACCTGAGCTGCTGCCAGAGGGGTCCTGGGAAGGACTCAGCACCTGGATGTCCCAGTAACCGGAATAACCAGGGAAAGAGGACCCAGAGGATTGCATTAATGTCACCAAGTCTGGCTCTCCTCTGTGGGACATGTTCTACTGTCCAATGGGGAAAGAAAGGCTTCTGGACATGGGGACCGGGGGAGGCAAAGTTGATCACCTGCATTACATTGAAGAGTAGGAATCAAGGCAAAGAAAGCCTTCCTTTAATTAACCAATATAGCATGCCACCAAGTCAGAGCATTAAACTTTGAGATTCCAGGGCCTGGTGTTGCTCTGTTGACTGGTGTTTGTCTCACTAGACACTGAAAGGAAATGGCGAAAAGTGAGTTAATTCAAAATCAGACAAAAAGACTCCCAAGGCTGAATATATTTTGGGGCCAGCCCTGCCATCTAAATTTAACTTGGTAAAATTCATTTATGGGTGTCACCCTGTTCAACCTTCAGAAGCCATTGATTTGCCATTTAACAGGAGATGTGCATTTTATTGTAAAGGCAGGGCATAATGTCCTTGCGTAGTTTTTCCCCAGAGAGCAGGACTCTGTTTTCCACTGTGTACTGACTACAGAGGAGCCCAGAATGTGCTCAGAACTGACAGGTCAGCGTTCTTACACAAAGATCAAGCCTTGGGGTAGTCATAGTCTCTACTGGCAGTCAAGGGTCAGATGGAAAAGCACTCCCGACTGGCAAAGCTATTTCCAGTTTGATCCCTGTGAGCCCAGGGAGGCAGGGTGGATACAGAAGAAAAGGTCAGGATTTGCAGAGGAAGGGTGGAATTAGCCAGGACGGTATGCAGGGCAATTGATTAGAACTTGGCAAATTTAAGCAAAGAAGGAGACGGTATTGAATTCTTTCTTCATAGAGAGAAATGTTCTCTGCTGGGAATGTTTTAAAAGAATGTCGGTTAAAGAAGATAAATAGAAGAGAACAGATAAATAGAGTGGAGCTTCCCATAATCTGTGCAGGAAGAAGATGTATAATTGGCGGCATCAGCAGGTTTCTAGAAATTGCAAACAGGACATTTCCTCCTTGAGTGGATGGTTGAGAATATACGCTGTGAAATGTTCCGCCACATTAAAATATTCCAGACTGGCAAAGCACGCTGGGTATAATGCATAAATAGCTTAAAGTAAAGCTCTGAGCATGATTATTGTATACTGTGTCAGTGTAGCATGGTAGGACAGTTGCTCCAAGATCTACTATTTAAAAAGTCATTAAAATTCATATATTAATTGTGTCTTAACATAATATATATTTAATGGAAGCCTGTAAAAGAGTTGTTATTATTATCGTTGTTGTTATTTTGGTGCTAGGAGTCTAACTCAAGATGGCAAATTGTACTTGCCAGGCAAGAGCTGTACCACTAAACTATATCCCAAGAGTTATCATTTACATTCTGTTTCCTAAGCTGTGATTTTAAAGAAAAGATAATTTGGTATATAAAGCAACTACAGGTTAAACATTTTTAATCTGAAAATCCAAACTGCTCCAAAATCTGAAATTTTGGGGCCAGTGAGATAGTTCAGCGGTCTAAAGCGCCTGCTTAGGAAAGCTTAGGCAACTGTAAGGACTGCAGTTCGATCCCTGGCACCACATGCTATACCAGCCCCAACCCCTGAGCAGGCTGAGCCTGTCATAATAAGAAAAAAATAAAAGTAAACTGTTGGTTAGTTTTTAAAAATCTGAAATTTTTGAGTATCAGTATGATACCACAGGGTCTGGCAAGATAGTGCAGTGGCAAGCTTAAGCAAGCACAAGGACTGCAGTTTGATCCCTGGCACTACATGACACACCAGCCCTGCCCCTAGGGTGAGCTGAGCCAGCCAGAGTGCAGGCGTTGGTGGCACAGGACTGTAATTCCAGCACTGGGAAAGCTGAAAACAGTAGGATCACTATGAGTCTGAAGTGCAGTAGTGAGACCCTGTAACAACCAAATACATTTAGTGTGTGTGTGCGTGTGTGTGTGTGTGTGTAAATCAATAGAAATCTGATAGATCAATCTATATACAAACTTCAGTCATGCACACAAAAATTTCATATGAAACTGTCTTCAAGCTGTGTGTATGAGGCACAGGTGAATTGCAGTTGGCTTTCGTGTTCACACAGGGGTCCTATCTCTAAGAGGTGCCCATATATATATATATATATATATATATATATATATATGTATATGTATGTGTATATATATATATATATATATATATATATATGTGCAAATATTCCAAAATCTGAAATCCAAAATACTGCTGTCTTCAAGCATTTTGATGAAGGGATACCCAGTCTACAATATTTCTTCTATACCCCTCCTTTTCATAACTTTTATTTCAAATATCCTCATATTGTCTTTTCATTCACTTACCAAATACAGTTCTGCTCCTGCTGAGTATTGTTTTATATACAGGGGATAACGCAGGAAGAAGTCTGTAACCATTTAGTGTTAACTCCAAGGTGCGCATTTTCTCACATTTGAACATCTTTAACATAGGAGTACCTCCCATAATGAATTATGATTCATAATGTGAGAAAAGATTTTTCTAATAACAGAGCACACAAAATTGTGGTATGTTGTAGTATCATCTAAGAAGCTTTGAAACTGGATATTATTGACACAATTATGAATGATCATAGTTATATACCTGTATGTTTTTATGCCTAAGTAACTGTCTTTACTCATCATATTTATTTAGAAAACTGATGTTCCTCTACCAAGAAACTTCATTTTGTGCCTCTACAGTTGGGGGAATAGGCCTGTATAGAATAGTCTCTGTTATGTAAATTTATTTTCCACTACTGGGAATCAAACCAGGGACCTTGTGCTTGCCAGGCAGATGCTTATGCCGCTGAACTATATCCTCACACTCTGTTAGGTAAATTAAGAGTAAAAGAAAAAAGAAAATCCTTGAATTAGTAGGTCCAGAGGGGTTCAGAAGGATAGAAACACTATTTCCCACATTTCATCTCCCGTTATGCATGGGAGGTTTTTCAGACTGCTTCATCATCTTGGTGTTTGTGTTATGTGGGACAAAGGTGACATGTATATATAATGTGTATGTGCATAACTCGTGTCACTGTTCTTTCATTGCTTCATTCCGTGACTATAGTCAATTTACTTTTGTAACATCACTTAAGGAAATCCCGTGATGAACGTCTGAAATTTTCAAGAATGTTTAGAACATAGAATTTGGTCAAATAAGACATCAACCCCAAGTGTTGCATGCAGCTTCTAGATTTTAAGAATGTACAATATTGTATATTTTATAGTTCATGAATTCTGTACCTTTTTAGTACATGAGCTTACAATTGAAACAATCGTGAACAATTATACACTTTGAAATATATCTAAAATCCCTATGTCATAAATAGCATTAATAGTGATAACACACACAGAATGACCAGGAAGAGTTTTTCTGTCAGACTGTGGAGAAAGCAGCATCCAGGTGGAGAGTTACAGGATGGGCAGAGGAAGAAGAGACATCTGGAAGGCCAGGAAATATAGCGAAGGGTGAGAGAGTTCAACACAGAGTTGATGAGAGTTATAAAAGGTAACACAGGCCCAGATCGTGAAATGCGTGAAATGACCTCTTAGCTGTGACATGAGTTGTCCTTTGGCTCTAAAAGCACTGCCATCAAAGTGTGCCAAGCAGGGAATTTGTGTGATCGGATAGAAAGATCTCCATGACTACCCTGAGAGAAGGAATGCACATTAGCGAGCTGCTTGATGCTATAATGAAAGGTGTAAGGAATTAGCATATAAAGAGAAAAGGTTTATTTTGCCTCACTGTTGTTGAGGTTCCATTCCAAAATCAGGTGGTGTTGATGTTTGATCCTTTGACAAGAGCGCCATGTCTTGGTCAGAGTGCATAGTAGAAGTAACTGCTTACATCTCATAAACCAGGAAGAGGAGATAGGTGCAAGAGAGAGATAGGAGACAGAGACAGAGAGGCAAAGAGACAGGCCAGTGTCTTTTAGATATATGCCTCTAATGCCCTAAGAACCTTTTTTAAGGATCCTCAGCTCCTAGAGGCCCATAGCATCTCCCAGTACAGGCCCCTGGGGACTGAGCCATTAACATGGGGACCTTTGAGGGACACTGCCCATCTTCAAACCACAGAAACCCTGGAGGAGAAGCAGGTCAGGTGCTTAGTGGCGGTGATGAGATGAAACAGCAGGAGAGGGCTGGCGAGCTACTCGACGGTCTAAGTGCCTGCCTGGCAAGTGTAAGGATCAGGTTTGATCCCCAGGACTGCATGTTGTGCCAGCCTCAGAACCCCGGGTGTGCTGTGCCAACCCTGAAACCAGGCATGGCGGTGCATACCTGTAATTGCAGCGCTGGGGAGGCTGAGACAGGAGGATCACAATGAGTCTGAACTGTGAAGCAAGACCCTGTATCAAATAAATTTTTAAAAACTTTTTAAATGGAAAAAGAAAAAGAACAGAAGAACCAGCTAGGCCAGACACTGAAGGAGTGGCAAGATGTCTCTGGAGAGAGACGGTCTGCAGATAGACTCACGTGACATGCAACTTCCAAAAGGGGCACTAATTTTCACCAGTCTGGGGCTGATCCTGTATTTCTTGCCCTTGTGGGGAAGGGGAAAAATGAGCACCATTGTTCCCTCTGAGGGCTCCTTGCAGCCTGCCATCACTGCGCAGTGCCAGACAGATGTCATGAGGCTTGGCCAGACCTGCCTGCCAGCCTGCTGTCATGGCCTTTCTCCCTCTGACTGTACCCATGGCTACCACTCTGCTCCTTCTCAGGGCAGCACTGCAACCACATTGCCAACATCCTGTGGCCTTCATGGCATCCCAGGCCCGGCCTGGCCCGGCCTGGCCACCCAGACATTTCCTGTCTGCCAGCACTATTTTATATGTGTACTGCTGGGCATCACCCCAGCCTGCAGGAGGTGCCGTCCTCATGGCGGCCTTGCCAAATGTAGAACGGAGGCCTGGGAAACACCTCCTGGGCAGGGACCTTTGAAGGCGATAGTGGGTGGGTGGTTGGCGTGAAGAAAAGAATAAAAAGACAGCTGGTGGGTGGGCTCTGGGTAGTGCCCCAGAAGGCAACGGTGGGGGCAGCATTTTCAGAGCCCTGCCTGCCTGAGGACTGGAAAGTTTGTTCATATTTAAGAGTCCTCAAAAAGGTGGCCCTAACCGAATTTCCAAACTTTCAGCACCCTCTGCACCTGGAAGCTGTGCCATCCCCCAGAAGGTGGTAGTTTAACCTGAGTGTGCACTGGCTGAGGTGCCAACACGGCATGGCAGGGAGTGGACCCCACACTGCACAAGACCTGGCCAGTGTCATGTCCTGTGCCAAGTGACAGTCTCTTCCCAGGGTTCCCATTCTTCCTGCACTTGAATAAAAATTCCTTCGAGGCGTGGTGCCCTACTGAGGCCCTGGTGTTGTGTGGTCACTGCTCCCTCGCTCTGGGATACATATATATATATTTTGTATCTATGCGATGTACTTCAGTTATTGATGTGGCACGGTTTAACAAAGCCGTAAACAGCCATGTAGGACTGCACCCTGTCCTTATTGCTAAACCTCTGAGTATCTCTGCCAGTTCCAGCTCTGTCTTTGGCATATTCAAAGACATTTGCCTACTTTAGAGGCTCCTAACAGGGAAAAAAAAAATTGCTTCCCTTGCCTCTCTTTTTCATAAGGGCTGGACTTGTGGCTTCTGGGCTTCTGTGGCACGTGGGAGCTTTTACGTGGTTCCCACAGATTATGCAGAGGGAAGAGGAAAGGACGCTTCCTCGTGGATAGCTATTATTGAAAGTGCTCAGATGCTAATTGTGTCGCTTTCAGGTGGTAGAATTGCCCGTTCTCTCTTCTTTCAAATCCTTATGTCAGCAATATTTATTTCATGATAACATTTATTTATCAAAGTTTATGCTACTTTGACTTTTTATAAAATACCGGTGAAGATAAATGGATCGATTGACCCCAGGAGCAGTTTATTTATCCCTTTAGTCACACTTCAGTGGCAAAATCAATACCCTTCTGAGATATCTGATATCACAGCCCTGCCAGTAAATAGTGACAGACCTGAGCTATGTGCAGAGGGAACTGAAATTTATTATCAACTTAGATATTTTAGTACCTGTATTGATTTTCCTGGAGATGCTTGTGAATTTTTATTTATCTGTAGCTGAGCAAGTGACCTTTGTTTCAGAAAATCAGTTTAAACTCACCAAGATTAGGGGAGCTAGAAGGACTAGTACGTATTGTCCAGATGGGAGGACAGAGAAAGAGGAGGGCCTCGACTTCCCCAGAAGTGGTTTTCTGTTTATTTGTGTTTGTTTTGCTTTTGGACATAGTCAGAATTCTGCATTTGTTTTGGGTTGCCAAAAGCAGGTGTCCGATTCACAAGGACTTACCAAAAATGCTTGTACACCCACCTGGCCCCCTCTAGAGGACGTGGCTTTCGCAGTGGTCTGGTTTAAAGGTGAGGTTCACATCAGCAGGAGTTTGAGAGAAGAAGAAAGAACTGAAGGCAGGAAGGAGAGGAGGGCTCAGCTGCTGCCCAAGAGGAGGGGTGGAGGGCCCCAGGAGGCAGAGGTGGTCTGGAAGGACAGGGGATCCCATGCCCAGGGCAGGGCAGGTGGTGCCACAAGAGAGCATCCATAAGATTCAGAAGCCTGTGCACAAGCTCCTCCTGTTCGTTTATCCTCCCAGGATACGGAGAAAGCTAAGCTTACAGTAGGATGCCAATGTGGGTTGAGGCTGGGGGACTTGGGACACGGTCCCCCCGTCTCTGTGCCTCAGTGTCCTCAAGCAGGCCCTGGTCTTTTAGGCTTAGTGTGCCAATTGAAGGAGATCATGCAGAGGATCGTTTGGCACTATGCTGGGCCAAAGACGGGAGCCCAGTAAATGTAAGTAGTTGTTGAGCCAGTCTCTGACCTGGGAGAATTCTCTGAGAACCATAGTGGCATTGCAGAGAAAGCCCAGCTCAGAGTACAGTGGGGTGCAGTAGGGTGCAGCGGGGTACAATGGGATGCCATGGGCCAAGTGGTCTGTGTTGCTGGAGTTTGGGCTTCAGAAATGGGAAATGTCAGGGGTACTGGTGCTAACAGGAAGTTCCTGGCCTGGACTGTGGGCTTGTTCCGTGGTACACGGTTCCCCACAAAGCTGTGACAGTGCGGAAAAGCCCCACCAGGTATACAATCAATGAGGTGTTCATTGGAAATGTAGTTTTCTGTGCTCATGTAATGTCTTGACCATAGTTAGGAAAATAAGAAAAGGGGAGGGAGGGCAAGAGAGTAAAGAGTAATAAAGCAGCCTGTAAAGCAGCTTTTGAGAGCACGCAGAAGAGGTCCATGGCTTCCGTCAGTTCGCCATACATCCTTGCCCCTGTTGTGCAGCAGACAGCAGGTGAAGGGCCTGGCATGCGATGTAGCTGAGTGAGCTCTCAGTCTGTGCTCCTCAGCAGCGTGGTGGCCTCTGATCTCTGCGCCATGGATGCTTCCATTTCCACACACCGTCTTCCCAAAACCCAGGGCGTCATTCTACACATACCGCTGAAGTGCACTTCAATCTCTAAACGGTGAAATTGTTACCAATTGATTTCTGTACTAATTTTCTTCTCAAGCCCGGGATATATTGTGGTGGTGGTTGATAAATGGGCGTTGTCCTTTCAGAGTGCAATGTGGCAGTATCTTTGGACACTTGAAAGTAGAGCCTGGTGAGTGGGCGGCTTGCTTCTGAGAACATCTCGGGCAGAAATAGCACACAGGTACACAGGCACCAAGACTCAAGAAAACTGTCATTAGCCTACAGCCCTTCTTGAACAGGAAGCTCTCCTGAGAGGAGCAAACAGTTTGAACCCCTGGCCCCCACCTCTGGACGCCATGATCTAATCGCCACTTCCCCTCTGCAGAGCTCAGGACATTGTCCCTGGTCCTTAGGTGCCAGCATGTGCCAGAAGACTGAAAGAGTCTGACCATCATAATGAGAGTTTGTGGAGCAAATGAACGAGGGAACAATAGTGGTACCTCGTTATTGCTGTCTCATTATTGTGACAGCTACACGTTGTTTGGTTCATACCTGTGAGAGCAGGTGTCTCTTGGATGAGATTTTGTGGTGCAAAAAGAAACAGGACTTCTTAGAAATTTACATCCCCAAGTTGCTGTTGTCCATGAGGATGTGTTCACTTGAGCAGTAGTATCTTAGTCTTACACTCGACTTTCTGCGACACCCGATTGCGTGACATTCGATGCATCCACATCTGAGAAGTGGCTATGCCAGATTCTGGAAGAGAAAGAGAAATAGATGAGTAATTTTAAATGTGCTTGTAGAGTGACCAGGATGTGCCTTTAAGATGAACTTTGCAGGGAGGTGGTGGTAGCTGTCTTCTTGAAGTGGGCAGTGTTGAAAATTAGACCAAGTTCCAGCTGGAATACAAAAGGGCTTCAGAAAAATGATACCCAAAACTCTATTCTATGTAGCTCATATCCCCACAGTATGAAGTCAGTTAGCATGGATATAAACCAGGCCATATTCTTGGGCAAATCTGCAAATGGAAGAGGAATATGTTAGAGTAGGAACCAACAAACTTTATCTAGAAAGGTCAAATCGTAAATATTTTGGGTTTCATGAGCCATGTGGTTTCTGTGACGGATTCTCAGCTCTGCCATGATGGAGGTGGCCCCAGACTCAATGTACACAAATGGGAGCCCTTGTTTTCCAATAAAACTTTCTTTACAAAAGCAAGTAGTGGACCGGTAAGTCTTCTATAGTGCACTGATACAGAGGACCAGTTGAAAGAATCATGTGGTTTTTCAACATCTTCCTCTCTTAGCTTCATTGTGTAAACAGTACTATGAGGTTTGGCCCACAGTTTTTATATTTATTTTTCTGACGCTGGGTAGACAATATGACCCTGTTCCAAAACTCACAAGAGTATTACTGCATTTGGAGGCACTGAATTAATTGCCAAACCTGACCAGAATGTTTTAGATTTATAGTGATTTTATACTTAGAAACCAATACAAATATAAAATACATGGACTCCAGGCATCTTGGGGTATGAACTTTATTCAGTGAATGTTACTCCCCACTGATTCCTTTAAGTGGCACTTATTTTTGTTAAGTGACCAGCCTTATGCCCTTGGAATTCAACCTATGAGAGCTAAAAGTTCAGCCCAGCACCATTTTTGTTTGCAGTGCATTTGTTATGGGCCAGGAGCTAGGGGCTTCTTCCCGTTCCTGGTAGCAGCCCCAGTGGCAGAGTGTGAAAGTGGGTGTGTTTGCATCTGTCTGCTAGGACACAGCAGGACTCTCCAAAGGAAGCCGGACTACTGCCCTAGAGTCCTGAAAGGACCCTGCCCGTAGGCGTAGGCGCAGCTTTCGGCAGTTTACAGACAAAGAAGCAAAAGTTAGGGAAGCCACTCCAGGCCTGAGTGCTGAAGTCCAAACCCACAGTGTGGTCCGGAGCCTGTTCTTCATGACTTTCTGTGTGGCCTCCTTTATCCAGGGCCTGTAATGCCTGTATTACCGGCTTATAAAAGTGTGTGGGAGGATTCTGAGAATCATGTCCTTATGCAAAGAGACCTGTATGTTTTCCCTATGGAATACAAGAAGTTAAAGACCAGAAAACCTTCTGTCTGGTCATCATGCAAGTGAGGACAGGAAGGGCCAGGCCCATGCCAAGGCATGGCAACAGTAGAGCGAGAGCCTTGGTCTCCTGGTTAGTGCCCCAGACAGACCCTCCCAGGACTCCCTGTGGCGCCTGCTCTGCACAGAAGTCTCCTCCGTCCTCGGAACGGTGGAATTATCCTTTCCATGCTGAAGGCTGCAAGTCCGGCTGAGTAGAGACAGCTGAGCAGTTGTTCTCACTGGCGCCATTGTGGTTGGAAGCTCTGAGCCTGGTGCCCTGGAGTCGGGTCGAGGTGCAGAAGCTTGGATTGGGGACAGGAAGACCCTGGTAGGATCCTCTTAGGACCACTGGGGCAGTGGACCTGCTCTCTCCCGAAATTCTCACCTCATCCTGGCCACTGCATTAACATCCACCCACTTCCTACATTCAGGTCCTTCTAAATAAATACTTTTAAACTTTCTCAAAGACTTTTACAGTTTGGCTTTTCAAGTTATTGACTCTGACCAAGACATTTAATTTCATTGGTTTTGTTATCATCTAGCAAACTCACGAATTCCTAAACATTCAAAACAATCTAAGGAACATATCATTTTCAAAGGTAGTGGATTGTTTTGAGGAACACTAAATATAGTTAACAAAGACTATGTAGTGGATTTTGTAAGCACTTAGTTACCCATTATTAATTTTAACATTCTAGCTTTCTCTTTTTATGTTGGAGTCTATATTATTTTTCCTTCTTCAGATCTCAGACATTGGTGTGGGATTTTTAGAAGCTACTAGGCCTCGTGCCTAAGATCCTGGAGCGCTCCTGCACCTGGATACGCTGTCCTGCCATGGCTACCTGCTAGCTCTGGGTCCTTAAGGAAGTTGCTTGTAACCTCAGTATCTTCATCGGCAAAATGGAGATAGCATCCCTCTCCTTGCGCGCCTGCTTGCTGTTGGGTGAAATGTTCTTCGCATCTGTCTTCTATGTGTCCCAAGGACTGGGTCAGGGAGTTCTGCTCCCTGCCCTGGAGCAGAGTCCTCCTTTGCAGCTCCAGTTTCCTGCACAAGCTGGCTGGGATGCTGCTGCCTTTCTCGGAGGTTGTGGCCCTCTACTGATTGGGCTGCTCCTCCCTCCTGTATGAATCATGTCTGTTTTCTGCATTTGATGTTTGAGCACCTAGAGGCCTGGCTAATCCTGCAGGGACCACCCTCCCAAGGCTACCTGGTTCTTAGCCACAGCAAATGACTGGCCTGCAGCTCAGAGCAGCCTTTTCTATGCAGAGCAGCAGTCTGGAACCCACCAAGAACTCTGTCACCTCCTTAATGTGGCCCCAACATTTCTGCATCCTATCTCTGCCCTACTAGGTGACTAAGAGGCATCCTGGACACTCCATAATCTGGGATCCACCAAAATCAGCGTAGCCAATCCTAAATTGGCTCTTCTGCCCCACCAAAGAATCCCATGGGAAACAACAAAAGCTCTTCCTCCCATGTCTCTTAATGGCTGCCCCACTCCCCCTGAAGCTTCCCTGGATGGGTTTCCCATGAAGGTGGCCTGGCCTCTGCTCCCTGCACTGCGCATGACCAGCGATCTCTCCAGCAGCAGCTGGTGGTCCCTGATGCTTTGTTCTCACCAGATCAGAGTGATAAGGGAACCTACATTTGAAACCACCTCCCTGCCCCTGCCCCTCCAGCCCTGGAGGAGGAGACAGACACCTGGTCTGCTTGGTCCCCCAGGAGGAGGAGGTGGGGACAGTGCAGCTGGCAGGCCAAGGATACTGCACCTGGTAGGCCAGGGCATGCAGAGGTCACTCCTACACAGACAGAGGAGTCAGAGCACAGCAAAGGCTATTCCCGCCCCCCTGCTGTTTGAAGGACAGCAGGGGCAGGGGACAGCAGTGTGCTCCGCATGCCTGAGAAGGCAGGGCCTGCAGGGAGAGCTGGACTCCTCGAAGCAAAACGCTCTTCCTCCTGCGCAGCACATCTATGCACCCCCGCCACACAGGTTTGGCCCGCTTGGACACCATCATTGCTCTAGATAGTGCTTACTTTATTTTTGTCTTAAGTAAAAGCACAGCATAAACACACCATGTCTTCAGCAGTTGCTAAAAGGTTATTTCTTTTGCCTTCTTCCTCTCTGTTCTCTATCATATTGCTGATTTTCAGTTGAAAATTAATACTGAAACCAAATTATTGGAAGTAAAGCACCGGGGGCTGGCCAAATAGCTCAGGGCCGGCCAGATAGCTTAGGTCTGGCCAAATAGCTCAGCAGATGAAAGCACCTGTGAGCAGGCACAGAGGCCGGGGGTTCCATCCTCAGTCCTGCCATACAGCTCTGCACCCCGGGGCACCTTGAGAAGATAATTGAGACTGGGTGTGGTGGCGAGTGCCTGTAATCCCAGCTCTTGGGAGGCTGTAAATAGGTGGATCTCTATGAGTCCAATGTAAAATACAACATAAATGAAGCCAAGTGCTGGAATGTCCAGCATCCCTCCGAATCCCAGGGAACAGGCCCCAGGACCCCTAGAGGACACCAAGTCCCCTCCATGCTCAGGTCCCTTCTCTAAATGGCATAGTGGTGGCACAGAACCTGCCCACATCCTCCCTGTCCTTTAAATCATGCACTGACAACTTATGGTACCTGATATGCAGTGAATACTGGGTAAGTAGTTACTGTGTAGCACCAAAACCCTTCAGTCACCACGGCTTGGACTTGTCTGAGCTCGGCTGCCTATTTGGGAGCAAGTGGCTGCCTGCATTCCATGACGGTCACCGTGCACGGGTTGTGCCGATGCCTGCGATTGCCAACGCCCGCGATTGTGCCTGCGCACACTAGCATGTGTGCCACACTGACGCAGGGTGTCGGCGGGAGGGTGAGAATCCTTGTCACCCCCTTGTATGCAGTATCCTGCTGCTGCTGTCCTCCATGTGTCCCAAGAACTAGGCCCTCAGTAGGGCTCCGAAGACCAGACAAAGAGCCCAGTTCTTTCACTGCTCACCTGATGCAAGCAGGATGCTCGTGTTTTCTGGTGTGTGGGGCAGCGGCACATTTGCTGCAAAATTAATCAAGCTTGTGTTTAGGAGCACCTGAGCTTCCTGGTGCTCTTCCGTGACCCTGTATCTAATTCTGTACTCGTGATTTTGCTTTTGTTAAAAAGATAGCTTTATAGCCTTCACGGGCCCACAAATCCTGCCTCTGCCCCCCAGGGAGGGGTTATGGGGGTGTTATGTGATGTTTTTACTCCTTTCCTATAAATCTGTCATGAAGAGAGCGCGTGTTGAGACGACATGTGTCAACATCATTCAGAAACAATGGCCCGGCACCTCTACTAATAAACGGATTTCACATCTATTATTCATAACAACTCAGAGGATGTGCATTGAAACCTTTTGCTTTTCTTCACGAAGCACAGATTTGTTAGGAATCTATTTGGCATATGAGAAAAGGAAAAAATCGATAGATCAGTGCCTTTATTTCCAGGCAGCCTATCTGTCCCACTTCTAGTTTGTAAGACTAAAAATGAGGTTTTTTTTTTTTTTTTTTTTTTTTTGAAACATGTGATTACATCATTATTTTTAGCATACCAAAATTCCTCTACCCACCATGTGAAACCAGTGGAGATGGAGTTTTGATTTTGATACTTTAATGTTGTAAACCTCATTGAGAGTGAAGATTCTGGAGACTAGGGGAAAAAAATGAAACAAAGCCAAAAATGGGACTGTGACAGCCGCTATTGATTAAGTGTCTCGTTGGCCTCATTGTTTAGCCCTCCGTGGCCTCTTTGGCAGAAGGAGCCCTAAGAATAACATCACTGACATTTCCTTGAAAAGATGCAAAGCTTTGACAAAGACAGCTGCATGCTTTTAAAAATGATACAGTTTTTGATGTACATGCTTTCATCTTTTGAGAACTGGGAGTGATTGATGAAATACATGAATGACCAAGACTTCTTAAAGTTAGGGAGGTTAAATGTCCAGCTGAAAAACTTAAAAGTCATTGTGCAGTGGTGATTTTCAATAACTGCACTACCCATGTGATTTAAAAAACATGAAATCAATGAATTAAGAAATAAAGGAAAGCATAATATATGTAGACTGGAATGGTAACAACGTTTAATTAAAAAACACTCATTAACTGAATAAATATTTGCATTTCTGTATCTGAAATCTTGAATGTGTATAAAATGTAGTTTTCAAATAGGATACAGCAGACTAAACGCTATTTTAAAATGGTGAGGTTCAAACATTACACATATGCTGAAGCTTCTGTTTAATTGACAGTTTTTATTCACTCAAAATTAGATATAATTTCGTCCTTGATGTCTGTGTTTTATAGGTGAACTCTCTGTAATTTAGCCCAACATTGCCATCATCTGCTCTCTTCATTTGTTTTAAAATTACAGTGAAGTTTAACAGTGTTTTATTTTTAGTGTTATGCCTTCCCACCCCTGTATTTTATTTATTAGGTCTACACTTTTTCATCCCTTGCTTTGAAACTGTCTGAAGTATGCTCAAACGTGTGAGTACAGTTCTGACTGTATGTGAAAGTGTTTTGGAATGTTAATACTGCATTTGCCAACTTCGATTATAAGTCACCAGGAGAGGTAGAGTCAAGTCGGCTACAGGTGCCTGGGGCAGGCTTAGGGACTTGTCAATTTGGAGTTCCCGCCCTGAATGGAAACCTGGAAACCAGTGTGCACCCCTGCTAGCCACATGCCCCGGAGCAAGTTTCTTACCTCATTGAGCCTGCCTTGTTCACCTGTGAGCTGAAAGTAGTAAAGCCTGTCTCTCAGAGGTACAATAAAGGGTCAAATCAGATAAATACGGAAAAGCTGAACACATTGCCTTGTACAGTAAGAACTCAATAACTGATGACTGTTAGGATAGCTTAATAGTACAATAATAATAAAAATAAAAGTTTATTAACTGCTAACCATAATAAGTGGAATGTAAATATACCTATACCCCTTGCCTTTAAAGAGTTTATGTTTTCTGTTAGGAGTGCATATATTTAAGTGATAATTATAATGCAATGTGATAACCACATTCCTGATAATGTACACTATGTTGTCTTGCAAACAGGGATAGTGTGTTGTTCTAAAAAAACCTGACCTCACAAACCAAGCAGATTCTAAATTAGCAAGCACAGTGTGAACACTTGGCTGAATAAATAATCAGGTACTTGAAAGACTCTGGGTCCTGGAAGAGTTCATTGTTTGTCTTACTAAAGAGGACTCTCCCAACAACGCTTCCTTCCCCCTGTAATCTTGTGTTTGCTAAAGGTAACAGCCTTATATGGTTTCTCTTTGGGGCTCCTGGACACGGTGTGTGTCCAATGGGGGCTGCTTTTGGTAGCTGCCATTTATCACAGGCCTCTGACATGGGTTGCTAGAGGTAGAGACAAACCGGAATGTGGCAAAAGGTTGAGGGTAAGGCATTGGCTCAGCTTTCTCCCACACACACAGTCACTGCTCCTGAACCCCTGCCCTCAGGAGAGGGTAGACCCCTTTCTACTTCAAGAGCAGGACTCGGCTCAACTCCCTGGAGTAGTTCAGCTGTCCTCCGAAGGAAGATGGCAAGAGAGATGACAATTTTAAAATTAGGGGTAACTGGAAATTTAATGAAGGGCAGCAGCGTGTTATTCTCTAATATTAAGTAGAAGTTGAAGTGACTATAATTCAAGAGGTTTGTTTTGATGGGCAAAATGTTATAGTTCATATAGAGACGTTACTCCAAAACCTCAGTGCACGCCTAAGTAGGACTTTCGGGAGGGACCTGAGTCATGAGGCATGACGCTCGTCAACACAGGAGGTGAATCACAGGCAGGGGTTGTGGCCTCCCGACTCCCTTGATCTATCTCTACTTCCTGGATAGGCTCCGTGTCCTCTGCCAAGCTATCCAGCCAGCCAACTATGGGCTGAAAGCTCTGTAATGGTGACCAAATATAAACCTCTCGTCCTTCAAAAAAATGGACATCTTTAAAACAAAACCTCTGCAGAAGTGCTCCAACTTAATATCCTGTACACTTTTCGCTCATGCTGTGGTGACCCAGTTTGCAAATCCAATATGACGATGGCATTTCTTTCACAGCAGTCATCCTGACATACTACACATCCCTCATTGTCACTGATTTTAGTTTCAGTTTGGTTAAAACAAGAAATTTTTCCACAAAACATGGTATGCAGACCTTTTAAAATGGCCTTTTTAAGCCAGTGGGCTTGAAGTTGAAGTCATCAAACTGGCAATTAACCCTGATGGCAAGTGAGCAGATTTTGCATTTCTCAGGCAGGACGAGGAGGCAGCAGAAACCTGGGACACTTTGCACTGTGGCATTGTACAGCCCTTCTGTGTTCTGGAAAGGATGATAGGTACGGAAGTGGGGAAGGAGGAAGGACAGTTGGCTAATGGTACCAGGGCAGGAGTTTTAATGTAGCTGTGTGCATCCCAAGGCATCCACACATAGGCAGGCTAAAGCCACTATAAAGAAAAGATTCCCTAGCAAGCCCTGGCCAGCGATAAGACAGGGATTCTACCAAGCTAGGTGCATATAGGTGGGGAAGTAATGATCAGATTGCACAAGCATGAGGCCAAATGTCCCACCTCAGGGTTTTGTAAACCTTCTCGAAGTAGAAGAGAGATGATGTGACAGATTAAAATGACGACAGGATTGGATGTGGTAGACAGTAAAAGGTATTTCAAAGGAGGGACCTGGTGTGTGTTGAGGGCCTGTGGTTCAGGGCTCATTCGCTTGCCCCCTCCCATCAGTGAGTAGCAGAGCACTGGATCAGTAAACTTTCACTGTGCTCCCACGTCCAGCACCCTGGCAGATGTCCAGACGGTAGGGGAAGGGCCAAGTTTAGTTGACAAATAATTCTCCCTTTCCTATAAGGTGACAAGACAAGGTAGATGAAGATGCCCCATCCCATGGTTGATTCTAGAGTAAGCCCCATCCCAGATCTCAGCTCTGCCCTCCAAGGGCCTCATTCAGGGGACCCGAGTGCAGCGTTTCTTTCTGTCCTACTCTGGAGTATAACACAGTGAATTGGTAGACCTGCAAGACAAGTCTGTGGTTCCAGAAAAGGATCCCAAAGGCTCAGTGTTTTTTACTTTCAATAATGACAAGAGACTAAAGGTGGAATTGTCCAGGGTTAAAGGACCCTGTCCCTGTTTTTGAACCAGACAAGTACTGGGCCCAAACACAGCCTTAGAGATTTAGAGCACCCCTGAGTCTCAGGCTTCCTCTGCTGAAGGCAAGAGCAGGGAAAGAATTCTAAGAGGCTGGGGACTTGGTTCAGTGGAAGGGCACTTGTCTAGCATGCATGGGCCCTGGGATCCATCCTCAGCACTGCAAGAAACAACGAAAAAAGAATTTTTAAGTGGTAAAATTATTGCTTCCGTCCTTGTTGTGGGTCCAACACTATGTTATGTGCAAAGTACGTTTATGGGAATTGTAGACACAATTTCCACCGTGGGGAGAATGGTAATACTTCAACAAATAAAATACTCAATAGCTCAGTAAGACAGGAAGCAGTATCAAGCAGAAGATGGTGAGAGATGGGTTTCGAAGAGAAAAATGAAGAAAAATACTTCGCATGTGAAGTGGAGCCGGAGCACACCTGCAGAGGAAGATGCTGAGCTTATTTTATTTCATTTTTAACAGACACATAATGTGTATATTTATCGAATAAAATGTGATGTTTTGATAAACATGTGCAGTATGTAATGATCACATCTGAATCATTAAGACATCCATCACCTACAGTATATATCATTTCTCTTTGGTAATGAGAACATCAGAATCTGGAAGAAGAATCCAGCCACAGTCTGAAGGACTTCCCAGGTTGGCAGGATGAATGGGTTCTCCCAGCAACATGCTCACGGGTGCCTAGAAGGACGTGCCCAGGTCATCCAGGAAGGACGCCTTAGAGTGGGGCTGCCCACGGCTCGGCCCAGTGGACCATAGACTTTCCTCTCGGCCAGTGATGGAGAAGTTCTCAGTGATACAAGCAACCAGCCATGTGCCACAGGCTCACTGGGCCCTGCTCTAGGTCACGGGGAGCCATAAGAGGCCGCTCACAATGCGAAGTGAAATGGTCAAAGTTTGATTTAACCTCACGGGAGAAGGCAGAGGTATTTGGAAGGATTAAGTGATTGGCAAGCTCTGAGAGCATCATTTCTGGCTGAGGAATGCTAAAAACGTGGTGATGCACTTGGGTTCTTCCAGTGAATATCCTGACTGGAGAGAAGTGAATTCAAGGAACCCAGCACTCAAAGCCAGCAGGGTCTCCCAGAGGTGGCCCAGGAGGTCTCCACAGTGGAGGTGACAGAGTGCAGGCATTCTGCTTTCAATAAACATCCACCTTGGGAATCTTAGATTAATAAGCAAACAAGCATAGTGACTACAATTGATAATGATGTAAGGTACATTTCAAAATTGCTGGAAGTAGATTTTAAATGTGTGCACCAAAGAGTTATAAGCATGCAAAATAATACATCTACTAGCTTGAATTAGTCATTCATCATGTGCATGTATATCTATCAAAATACCACATTAGAACCCAACAAATATACACCATTGCTACTTATATAATAAGAAACATGTCTATACCTTTAGTATAACACACATGGAATCAAATAAGACAATACTTACCCTAACTGCATGAAAACTTCTTTTCATTTGCCCTACTAAACAGATGTACACTACTAATTTCCTATGATTGCTCCATGGAGTAATCAAGTTGAGTATCCTCGTAGTAAACTAAGGAAGGATGTGAGGAAGAATAGAGTCCCAATCATTTTTAAATGTGTAAAACTTTATTAACAATGATCCTTCCTGTCCTCCTAAAATTTATAATATTAATTTCACTGAGCCATTTTTATTGTTAAATCTACCTGAAGCTAAATTTCCCTTCGTACTGACTCAGTAGATGGCTCTCTGTTGATTTCAGATTTTAGATGTTTCCACTGAGAAGGAAAAAGAAGCTGCCCCGAGGGTGCGAACAGGGGAGTGGTGGAAGAAAGAGCTTGGAGTTTTTCCTTCCCTCGCTCCATGAAATCATTGTTTGCCAAAAGAAAAAGACTTTTGAGAAATGCAGTAGCTCTCTTCCAATCGAAATGGAAGGGTCACTCCAAAGATTAATGTTTCTGAGATGCTAATTCAGAAGAGAATTTATTTTTAAAGGTAGACATTTATTCTGAGCCAGAAGATTCTGAATTTAGCTGGAGGACTAATGAAGCATGTATTTTATTTTGTGGAGTTCTTAGAGGCGTTGTCAGTCATTTAGCATGGGGCCTATTTGCCCAGAATTGTGGATTTGGTTAAAGGTCTGTGCTTTCAAACCGTGAGGTCCTTCTTCATTGGGAATTTTCTCAGAAAACCTTTAGGGGGTAGCTTATTTCTTTTATACTTGAAAGGTTTTATGTGTGAGAATTCTGTGTTTTTATGAAGACACCATATTGGTGTGAGTTCATATTAATTATTAACATATTGCAAAGGTTAAAATGCACATTTTTCACAGCAGGGCACTTTTCCTTCCCTGGATTATATATTGTTTTCCCTGCCTGGAGTCAAATATGAAGCAATTTATGGATGTCCTAAGCAGTTCTCTCTGCACGAGGCTTCCAGTTCCACCTTAAACTGTATCTTTCATTGTTCAACACTTCCTGAGAGTTAAATATCTGGATAGAACAATACCTTCCTTTTCTTTGTCAGCAGTAACATTCACTTCATCATTTTCACCACTCTCTGTCCTGTCTTCTGTGCCCTGTCACCAGTATGTCTCAGAAGCCCTATGGACACATGACAGGGACTTCTCCGTCTATAATTAGTGTTGTTCTTATGTTATAAACCCATGAATGTGCCCATCAACGTGTGCAGTATTAGGAAATGGATAGGGGAGAGATGTGCAGGTCATGTCTGTCCTACAGACTACAGTTTCATCATGTCACTGCCTGTCACAGGGACAGTCGTAAGCTTAGCATTGAGTGCTGCTTGGTTGTATTAAAAGGAATCTTCTCCATTAAAAATAACTAAGCAATTAAAGTAGAATGCGATACATAGATGTTTCTGGTAGCTCAGGATACACCTTTCAGCGGCAACAGGAGATACCAAACAGCTAGGGGAGGGCCATTCTGAGGTACTGCCACATAGGGACTCATGCTTCTGCATTGTCATAGTCCCAGGGGACCAGAAAGACTTTAGGTGTTGTTTTTTTGTGTGTTTGTTTTTTGTTTGTTTGTTTCTTTTGTTTTTTTGAAGCCTAGAGCAATATTAGAAACCCTAGCTTTCCATGTACTGTCCAGGAGTTAGCTTTGTTTATAGCTGGGTGCTTTTAGTCCTCCCTCAGGGATATTCCCCCAACATTTTGACCTCATAAAAATATAGTGTCTTTAGAATGCCTGGATTGGTTAATGATAATTTATTCCACAGATTGGGGCTTTTGAACCCGCCTAGCACAGATTAATGGCTGCTCCCTGGACATCAGGTGAACCTCTGCAGTGCAATTATTTGTCTCTTCATTTTATATACGTTCACCCACACAGGGCCAGGAGCTGGGGAGACACATGAGTGAGCTGAGCCCGCACGTAAGCAGGGACAGCCAGAGAATCCAAAGGATGATTTATAGGTTGCAGTAAGAGAAGGTGGGGGGCAAATAAAGACCAATCATGCCAAAATGAGACGTGATTTGCTGCTATTTTCCTTTCCCGGTGTGTTTTTCCTGGGTGTCCCTCCAGCAGAGCCATTCAGTCGCTTCGGTTGCGTGTGTTCATGCATAAATTCAGGTCAAGTACAAAACCCTGATTTCTCTATTCATCATAGGAATGGGTAATGTTCTTATCAATACATAACAATGAATTACAACTTATTTGGCTCATGACCTTATTCTTTTATCATTAATGGTTGAAATGGTGTTTGCTTAGCCATTAATGCCTTCGCTTCAGTAAACTGAAGCAGTTAGAAATTTTCACTAATATTTTCCCATTGAGGATTTCCCTGGACCAGATCACTTCTGAATAAAGAAAAGAGAAAGAGAGAGAGAGAGAGAGAGAGAGAGAGAGAGAGAAAATGCATGCTCGGGTTTCCAAGATTTTCCAGGATCGACCATAATTGGTAGGGTGCACCATTTTAAAATGTGATTTCTTTCTTTCTTTTTTCAAAAATTAGAAATCACTGGTCCTAGAGGATAAACTATTTACTAAAAATATGAACTGCATGAACTTACCCTATAAAGTATTCAGGTACTGAGGCCCTTTTTTTTCCCAATGAAAACCTGAACCAATATATAAGCATAAAAATAGAAAAATGGTTTAACACCTAGCTTTTTTTTTTTTTTTTTTTGGAAAGATGTTTTTGAAATGAATCTGTCTTTGCTATTTAATTTACATTTTAAGGGCTCATTAGGATGATGAATGACATGGCTGCAGAATAAAACATACTTCCTGAACAAAAGACGATCTCGGTAGCCTAATAACATTTTATGCCAGCACTTACATTTGTCAGAAGTAGAAGCTATTTATCCCTATGATTATTTAAAAATCATTTTTATTGTCCTTTGTGCTGTGTCCTCTTCTGGGAATTTTAATTCAGAGTTTGACACCTACTTATTAACTTTCATGAAGTATGGAGTGCAAAGGCCTATACTCCGTAAAGAATTCGTAACAGCCATGTTTATACTGCCTGCAGCTGTACACAGATTAGCTCAGTTTGGATTTGTTTCGATCAGAAATAGAAGCCCGTTGCAATACCGCGCAAGCCCTGCTTCCTGGGGGACACAAGTGCGCTCTGCTGCCTGCCTGCCTGTGTCTCCACCAAGCAAGAGCTGTGGAGCAGACACAAGGAGAATTTTCCGAATTAGAATAGCGCCCTTTGCCTCCATCCCTTCCTTCCATTTCCTTTGCCTCTTCCAACTGCTGGTCCCAAACGGCACTCTGTCATCTGTCGCTGCACACTGGCGCCTGTCCTTTCTTCTTCGAGCTCCTCGCCCAGCCCACATCTCCCCTCCTACATCCTCACTCTGCTTCCAGATTGCTTCTTCCTGAGCCATCTGTCTCCCTGGCTGTGTATTCTCCCAGCCACTCAGTGGGCTAGGATTTTTTTTTTTTCCAGGGTGGGTAGCATACATTGCAATGAGCAGGAGTCCTGCAGGCCATGCATGCTGAGGCACCCAGCAGGCTCTGGAGCCTGGGCTTCCCAGGGGCCCTGCACAGAGCCAGCAGTACACTCTGCCCTTTGTGTGGCCTCTGTTCAAGCCTGATCTCCACCCGACACCCCAGGATGCCAACTCATTTCGTTTGTGACTCACCCTAGAGATTTTGGGAAAGGGCAAGTGTCTGGCCTTCTACAGAGGAAAAACAGCCCCAGTGCTGAGTCATGGGCCATGGAGTAAATGTTGTCTCAGGGAGAAACTTTGGCAGACCCCAGAGCACTGCGGGGTGCTGCTGAGGCCCAGGACACAAAACCAGCATGAGCAAAGCTCACTGCGCTCACATTAGTAACAGGCACACATCTGATCGGCTTCCACTCTCTGTGCCGACCCACGCCTGCTGGCTTCAGGTGACCCAGGGGGATTTTTCTCAGCAGGCTGGAAATACAACAACCACCCACAAAAATTCAAAGATGAATTCTTGGAAAGTCAAATCATGGTGCTTGCTCGTTTTAAATCTCTCTTATTGCACCATGTTTGCAGCTAATATCTCAGATCGATACCCTGCAGGGAATCTAGCTTTGAGTTATTGGTCAGGCTTCATTGGCAGTGTAATGAACGTCTGGCCATCTCATCATTGCCATTGTTATTTTAGATGATACTCCTAAGTGATGTATTTCTCTTTGATACTTAACTAGTTTTATATTTTAATGAGAGATGCGGTAGTAATTGATGATAGTGCCCACCTGTTCAAACAATATATAGCTACTTTATCAGTTCACGTGGATGTCCATAATAATTGAAAAGTACATTAAGCTCAAGAAAGAGATAAAATCATTAAAGCCAGGGTGTCCCTTCTCAGGGCAGAACACGGATGTCAGTATTGAGCACGCTGGCAAGATGTAATGGCTAATGAACAGGGCCATGTGTGAAATGACAGCCAGTTTCTTTTGCTGTTTTTGACAAAATGCATGAGAGTAGAAAGACCAGTGGTTCATGCCCAGCTGAACTGAATTAAACCATCCAAAAGAATAGTCCTGGCAGGGCACCTCTGATCTCTTTCCTACCTGTGGGGTAATAGGAATCCTACAGAGGTTGCTTCCATACCTCCATGAAATGGAGGAAAAACTGATAGCCACTCTATAGTTTTTATGCAGTGCTTCATTAACATTATTAATGTTATTATACACATTTATGGAGCTATGAGGAAGTTGATGAGCATAGCTCCAAGGATATAAACGCAGTCCCTTATCCACAGTCTGAATTTAAATAAGCTAGAAGACGGATGGCATAAACATAAAAGTTCAGAGAAAGGAAATGACTTCAAGGAAGGCATTCCATGAATCTGCAGAACTCATTATGAACTGCATGGGGACGTCACAGATTTTTTTCAAAAGCATAAATAATAGGTATCTTTGTTAAAGAATACAATCTGGAAAACAGCTTGGAAACTGTATGCTTTATGTTTCCTTTCCCATGACCAGCTCTGGATTTTTTTTTTTTTTTTCAGCCTGATGAGTTCTCACTTCATTGGTTAACCAGCAGACTCCTGGGGTCCCCATGAGTCCCCTAGACTTCAGGTTTTCTACAGACAAAGAAAACCTGATGTTTTTTCTCCGAAGAAGCCAATTTTGTGACTGTAGACTTGTCTAGTTTTCTTTACTTCTGTCCATGTTTGATTTAAATACTGTTTACATGGTGACATTTTGGTCAGCAAAGACTCACATTGGTCAATGGTGATCCCATAAGATTATGTAAGTCCTATTGCTGAGTGACATTGTCCCTATTAATAAGTCTTAGCACAACAGAGTAACCATGTTTGTTGCCATGCAAGTAGATTAGCAAACCTGCTACATGCCAGTTGTGCAAAGCGTGGCACCTGCAGTTTTGTGCAGCATGTAATATTTACTAATGACACACAGCATGTTGCTGGTGTGCATACTTGCTGTATTGATGGACTTGTATCCTTGTGTTAGAGCATACTCCTTATCATGAAAAGCTCACACCATCTCATCAGTAAAATAAACCAGGAGCAAATGTGTGAACACTGTGTTATCTTCCTAATGTGAGAAGCTAAAAAAGTAAACACAATCCTAAATGTACAGTAGATTTGGGAAAATAGCAAAAGACTTCAAAAGGAAAAGGAAACTGGGTTGGGGGAATGGAGAAAAGAAGGAAGGGAATAACAAAAGGTATATATATATATATATATATATATATATATATATATATAATTAAAAGTTATATTACTAATTAATCTTAGTTCATTAAAAAATATGTTTATGCTAATATTGTTTGGACAGTTAAATGCTGATAACTTATACTATGAGTAGCTCATTGAAAGATAATAATACACAATGTATTAACTATTATTACCCCCATCATATTATAGGAATTTTGTTTTTCTGTTTTGTCTTTTTCTTTAAAATTTATTTGCTGTATTATTTATTTTTATGGATTTTGCTTTAAAATTAAAAAAATGTTTATCATAAAATACACCATTCTAGCAGCATCCTCAGATGTCTCAACCCAAATGGTGACCTTTCAGATCTGGGTTTCTGTGTCATCGCTCTGTGATATTCATATAATAGCCATGTCACATATGAATGGGATGAATTTCTGAGAATGCATCTCTATCATTAAGTATGATGTGTTTGAAACATGCTCCATAGATGTGACAAATCAAAGTGCACAAGAAGGATTCTTACCTGCAGTTTGAAGCTGATTGACTGGGGTCAGTAGTCGTTGAGAGAGGGCTGGCAAGATAGCTCAGCAGACTAAAGCACCCGCGTGGGCAAGCTTAGACAAGCACAGGGACCTCAATTCAATCCCTGGCACCAGCCCTGCCCCCAGGTCCAACTGAGCAGGCCAGAGTCTGGGCGTGGTGGAGCACACCTGTAATCCCAGCACTACAGAGGCTGAAACAGGGGAATCAGTACTACTGTGTAGTGAAACCCAGCAACAGCCACATGCATTTAAAAAATAATAATATTGTTGAGAATATCGTGTCTGTTCCTGAATTGACACTTGTCACCCATTTTTCATCTTATATAAGTTTTCACAGAATTCTAGCTCCAGAGAGCATGAATGCTCTCAGTGCCTACTGACAGACCCTCAGAAAAAAATTTTCTCCTTAATTTTTACTAAAATATAAAAATTTTTTACTAAATAATGTAAAGTAGCATAATAAAGAGAAAAAATCAGGTGACTTTGAATTAATTTGTAAGGCTCTGAGTTTTTAAAAATCCATCATGAATAGGTAAGAACACTCTTAGCATGTTCCGGTAAGCACTTGATTATAGGGTGAGATTTTTCCCTGACTCTAAAGTACCAAAAAAAAAAAAAAAAAAAAAAATCTGATTAAATATAATCACATAGGGAGGAGGAACATTTCATAGTAAGAACTATTTCTCCCCACACTTGTATTTTAACCTCTTGAAATGCGACACAAAGAAATCTTTCCCACAGTCAGATTGCCCTGCCTTGATTTTTCTTCTCATCACAATTGCCCTGGAGAATCTGCCACAAGGTTATGCAAACTTTCTCTTCTTGCTTCTTGGTTTCTCCTGCTGGTTCCCACAGAGTGGCATGTTGTACAGTGACTGCTTTTGCAACATGATGCTCAATCGTGGGTACTTTTCCAATATTTAGTACTAATCAAGATAAGCAGCCTCTTGGTAGTGTGTCTGTGGACTTGGAGAGCAGGGTGGAGTGTGCTATACTAGAGTGGCTTGATTCATTCATTCAACACATTTTATAGATACCTACAACCTATCTTCTTCATCTCCATCACTGAGGAGAGGATCTGGCACACAGTGGGGCTTAGTAAATATTTGGGGCCCATATGAACAAGACACTGTTTTATAAATTGCTTTGTTTCTAAATGGGCAAAAGTTGGCACCCAGTATCTACACGATTGGTTCTAGTCTCTCCATGTAGCAACCTTCATGCTAGTGGCAGTTGAAAGGTGTAGTTGTTTCAAAATGTAGTAGTGTATTATGTCCATAAAACAGTAGTAGATTTCCGTATAACCTTTGCATTGCCTTCCAGAAGTGGCAATGTTGGCTCTGTATGTTTTGTGAACATGTCATGACTTGTACTACAGAATAATGGGCTTTAGTGGAGTGGTGACTGTTTCAGCACAAAGGAGGTTACCTGTCTGTGATGTCACACAGTGCATTGACCCGACCACCACTATCACCACCCTTGGGTCCTCAGGGTTTCTTTGTAATCTAGCTGGCTCTCCCTGCTGTGAGAGCCTCACCTCACTCCTTATAGCAGGAGGTGGATATTTTTTCCCGGTGGCCTCACAGGTGTGCCCCAGCCAACCTCACTATCTGCCTCCTCCCTTCCTGCCTCCCACTTGACCAGTCCTTCAGGTAAACCAGGAAATGAGAGGCCATCCCAGCCTTCCCATCCCAGCCACCAAGTGCTGCTTATTGTCCTCAACAGAATGACGGTTGGAGATAGGAACCTCCAAGAGTCAGTCTGTGTATTCTTCACTGTATGAGACATGCTGTTGGGCCAGCCTCTTCCATCCTCATTCACATTCATCTCTTGCTGTCTTACCCTGTCTCTATTACTCTCTCTCCCTTTTTGTATCCCCCCAGTTCCTGTGTCAGCCAGCTGCTGTATCCTGAACCACACCAGTTCATCTTCTACTCTTCTGACACTATAAAATACAAATTTGATTTTAAGATTTACTTAACATTCCCAGGAAATGCTTGTTATTGCTGAGATCCTCTGGGAGACCTAGCTGAAAAGTTGGAGGAAGCGTATCCTTGGCTGAGGAGCAGACTCAGAGGTCTTGGGAAGGAGATGGCTGTGTACTGTAGAGAAACTGAAGGAAGAGGAGTACAGGAGAGCTTAGTGACCCAGGAGAGGAGAATCGTGGAGTACAGGTGAGAGAAGATCACAGGGGACCATGTGGGCTGTGTTAAGATTTCTATTTTTACCCTGGAAAGCCCCCGAAGGATGTTAAGCAGAACATGCTCTAATTCCTTCTCTACAAAGAACACTCTGCCTGCCGCATGAAGGATGGGGTTGAGGAAGCACAGAAGTTGGGAAGCAGGTTGGAAGAGATGGAGGGGAGAGGGGATGGGGCATCAGGCAAAGGTGATGGTCTTAGAAGCAGATCAGGGCGTGCAGCTGTAAAACGTGTTTTGCAGACCAAATTTCACCACTTACGGATGAAGTGACTGTGGAAGTTAGATAGCCGCTTGACGTAGGGAGAGCGCTTCTGCTCAAAAGTGGGGTGGGAGGAGGGGAAGCTAAGCTGTAGGGGCCACGAAGTCAGTTTTAGTTGGGGATTTTGGTGCGGTAAGCAAATGGACATGCCAGCCAGGCTGGTAGATGGACAAGCCTAGAGCCCCACAGGAGGCCTGGCTAGAGATGCCCGTTTGGGATCAAGGTATGAGTGATATTTGAAACCACAAGGTGGCAGAGCCGAGGGGACCAGTGAAGCAGGCACAAGGCCAAGTCCTTTTAAGTACCACAGACACTAACTGGCAAGGAACTGGCAACGGAAGTGAGGGTCAGGGAAAAACCGGAAATCACGTGTGCCACAGAGCCTGGAGAACAATCACAGGGAAGATCCTGCTCAGGTCCTGCTCAGAAGGACAAGAGACCAACGTGGAGGAGGTCTGATGGGTCGCCAACATGCAGGCCACACATGACCCCCGGTGGAACAGAAGCCAGGCTGGAGTCCCCTAAAGATCTGAAGCTTACTCCTGGAAGGCCCATCAGGCAGGGAGTGTGTGGAGCTCAGGCTGTAACTAGAGCTCTGACATACATGCGTCTACATACATGCAGAACTCAGGATTCCCAGCACCCCGAGGGGAAAGCTTGAATTCCTCGTTCCAGGAGGGCCTGGGAACATCTGTCTCTTCATTCAGCTGACATGTATTTCATATGTGCCTACAGTGCTCCAGGTTTACCAGAAAAAGTAGCAGGGACAAAACTGACCAGGTCTCTACCCTCACGGAGGAAAGTCTAATCCATTGGCAAAAGATAGACTCTGAGGTGTAGAGAGTAATGGTAATTTTCTTTTTAAAAAGTAAAATAGGGCATAGAGTTCAGTGACACAAGTGCCTGCCTGGCAAGCCCAAGGTCCTGAGTTTGATTCCTGGCACCACAAAACCACAAAGAAAAGGTAAAATAGAAATGGAAATGGAGGGTCAGAAGTGGAGCAGCAGGGGCTTCCTGAGGCAGGACATCTGGGTCCGTGGTCCGAGAATGTGACCTGTGAATGAGCCCTGCCTCTGAATAGGGGAAAAGGAATACCTAGCAGTGCACTTAGGCCTAAAGAGGTCATCGGCAGCAGTCTGGTGGACAGAGCTGGGTAGGAGACTGGGCGCTGCAGCTCAGGAAACACAGGATGAGACCGCTGGAATTGCTGAGCAGAGTGGCTGTGATGGGTGGCATTCCACGTGCCCACTGCAGAGCACACTTCAGTATGTTGAAGCCACTTGCTTTGGAGTAATTTCAAGCTTCACAGAAAAGCTACAAGCACAGTACAAAGAATTCCTCTGTGCATGTTGGCCAGATTCAACAGCTGTTAACACTTGCTGTACCGGCAACCACTGTTGTTGGTGGCGAGCTGTTTCCGGGACCATCCACTGATACCAGTGTCAGTGTGCCAGTCCTTTGCATAAAAGAGTGTCTTGTCTATGTAGGACCCACCCACTTTTTTGTAATGATAAGGAAAATGTGTCAGTGTGTGCTCAAATTTTTTTTTTTTCGAACACTTTCTGCTTGTGGTTAACCAAATCTCCTGGTTCAGAACCTACAAAGGGGAGGACTATGTTTACTTGTTTTTTTTCCTAATATTTTTCTTGACCATTTTAGAAAAAAAAAATTCAGTAGGTTATATACATCATGCCTTTTATTTCAATTTTTTCCCTAACAGATACATTCTCTTGCGTACATACCAAGACTGATTGTATTCACATTTAACTTGGATGTAACTCTGTTATCTAACCTACAGAACATATTCCCATTCACCTGTTGCCCTAAGAAAATCTCCGTAGCTTCCCCACTCCCCTGCCCCGTGAATCAAAACCATACGACTCGGTAAGCTTTAATAGGTTTGTAGTCCCCGAGAATCTACTCTCTTCAAAATTCCTGTGTGAGCTTGTATTTTACTCCACAGTACACTCATTTCTGCTTTAAAAATACATCAGGAGGGGCTGGGAAGATAGCTCCGTGGCACAAGTTCCTGGCTGGCAAGTGCAAGGTCATGAGTTTGAACTCCAGTCCCACCAAAAAAAAAAAGAGGAGAAAACCAGCCCCCAAAGCTCTCTGTCTCCTATCCTGTTGGGTGACAACAGGACGGGCATTCTTATCCTGACCGTCCACATTTGGAGGCCCTGCTGAGCAGGATAGTGCTGATGTCTCTCCAAGGACATTCCTCTTCTCTCTTGATGTTGCAATATTTTGAGAGCTCTGAGGCACCAGAAGGTATGGATGTCAGTGCCAGTGTTTTCTCTAGGCCTTTGGATGTTGCTCAGATTCTTTGCAGGGATGCTGATGTCATCTCAGACCCGTGGGGGGTGGCTACTGTCATAGGAACTTCCTCAGTGTCCCTCTGCTTGCCGTCCTGGCAGGAGATCTCTGGCCAGTCATAGTTAAAGATCTCAGGGAGAGAATTCAACCAACAAGTTTCATAACCACTGTGACATAGTTTTTGCCACTCGTAAATCAGAGCCTCCAAGGATGAAGTGTCCAGGCTGAAATGGAGCTCAGGGGTAGAGGGCTTGCCCAGTGTGTACAAGGCTTGGAGTTTAATCCCCACCGCTAACAAAGGACAAGAGAAGCGCTCAAGTGATGCCGAGTTCCCTGTCAGCCCCCGCTTCTAGAGTGCGTACCCCAGGGCCACCTTATTCTGTGTTCTTTGCGTGGCTTTCCCATGGCATCCTCCCAACAGCCCAGACAAGCTGCACTGTGAATGGCCATGGTCCCCCAGCTCTGCAGTCTATGCTGCCTCCCTAAGAAAACCACAGTATTTCATTTTCTCCCCTGTGTGGATGGATGTCACGCTAGGTGTAAAGTCAAAGGGAGATAAACATGCAGTCCTACCAGGTATCAAAGTGGACCGCCAAACAGCATCCTCCTCCTCACTTTAAAGATACCAGTTCAGCTAAAGAATGTCCTTAAGAAGCAACACATACCAGTATAATTTCATTAACTCTCCGTTACCTTTAGGAGCCCCCTCCCTTTATCATGGAGCACTAATTTACTTTATAGAATGACTTCACATAGTGGTTTGCAAATGTGGACATCTGGCAACATTTCACCCAACATGGATGGAGTGAAGTTGTCACTTCAAAGGTAACAACTCACAGTCTTTGCTGCTAGTGATAACATTTGAACTTCTGAGCAGAATTATAATTTTAGAAAATATGTATCTGCCGCCAGATGATGACACTTTAATTTAACGTAGCATACTCAGAGACTTCTCTGATAAGGTTAGCAGTAACATTAAATGTGCATTTGATACCGGATAGTGAAATATATTAGCATATGGAAGATCTGTATAACTCAGTGAGCTAAGATTTTCCAGATGACCTGTGACTGATACTATAAAATTATGCATCCATAAAAGATTTGTTCAAAGCACAAGCAGGGCCAGTGCATTTCAGTATAACAGTTTCAGAAGTTCAGTGCTACAATTTCAGAGTTTATACCACAGGCAGCCTTCATCATTTTATTTCTCAAAATATCTTTTCTGTGTACAGTAAAAATACTCCCAACTTAATTACTTGGTGATTGAGCCTTACAGAAACATCTGAGAAATAGCCCAGTGTATCAGTCCTTCCTTATCATTAAGATGAACAGTGATTTTAATCAGTGCGTCCAGAGTATTTAATCTGTTCTCATGTAAATCATAGAGAATGCACTGCAGTGAAAAAAGGAAAGAAAAGAAAAACAGAATCAAGGGCCCAGGAGATAGCTCAGTGGCAGAAGCACCTGCCTGGCAGGCACAAGATTCTGAGTTTGATACTGGGTACCAAGAAAAAAAAATGAGAAGAAAGAAAAACAATCAAACATAATGTTAATACTTGTAAAAAAAAAAAAAAAAAAAAAAAAGCTTCTATTAGTACACATTTGCAGTACAATTCCATTCATCTTGGGGCATTGGTAATAACAATAATTGCTACTATTTATTGAGCTCTTATCACAGGCCAGAAACTTTGCTACCTAACACAAATCCCTGTGAAGAAGGTCATTGTATATTGCCTATTTTACAGGTGAACCAATTGAAATACAAAGAGGTTAATTCAGTAATAGGAGACGAGAGCCAGCATTTGAAGCCAGCTGTCTAATTATAGAGTCTACACCTTTAATTACATTCTATGGAATTCAGATCAGCTTGAGGAGGACAGCAGTTTCTTTGTGTAATTGACAATTATTCAAATACCGTCTCTTGTTGCTGATTCTTTTTTTTTTTTTTTTCTCCTATAAAAACCCATTTCTCTCTGCTTGTCCCCACTGTAAGAGAGAAGGCTCCTACATGACACAAGGTACATTTAAGGTCCAGAAGGCTCCCACCCATGTTTGAGGATATGCCTTGCTCAGAGACCCTGACCAGCCCTCCTGGTGGCCTACTGGTCTGCAGGGCACAACCAGATTATCACCTGTCTCCTTGATGAATTCACTTCTTCATCTAGGACATGGTTCTCCCCCAGAGATGGCCTCTGTACAGACAGAGCAAGCAGATTTGGTCCAGATTCTTCTTGGAGCAGGGCGTCCAAGGGGTGATGTTGCTTATCTTTTCTGGCTTCACACCTGGTGGAAGAGGGCAGCTGCAACCTTGCCCTTTCTTCTGCTGTCTGGGCCACATGACCACCTCCTAAAGGGCCACAAGTGGGTGGGCAGAGAGGGAGGTACAGGAGTTTGATGTAGATCAAGAAAGTAGCTGCTCCTTGCCTCCGCTGCTGAGTGTCAAAATGCTGACTACAGGCCGAGCAGCCAAAGATGGCCAGCAAGACGGTCCTAAGGACCTGCTGGGATGGCCTCAGTCTGCTTAGCTCTGCTCTTTCCAAACACTGGTACTGAAATAAGAGATCTGGCTGCGGGGTTACCAGGCACATGTGTGTAAGTGCTTAAAGCTCGCCAGTGGGGCCTGTGCAGATACAGCAAGGGACCCCAGGGACGCAGCCCTGGCAGCTTCGGTTCTGCCCGCACCTTTGTGCCTGGCTCGCTCCCAGTTGCCTGTTAGCCACCTGGCCCTTGGCTGAGCAACAGCACTTCTCCGCACTTTCCGGGTTTTCAGGAATAGCATGACAGTCACTTGCAGAGAAGACTGTGTCCACGGGCGACAGTATTCTGAGGATCTGCATCTTTCCTCTCAAAGTCATTCCCATAAATAGGACCCCTGGGCTGAGGTTCTGTTGTCTGCTTTGGATTTGATTGATGTCTGCTACACCATTGCTTGT
>PVJA010000252.1:83297-198011 GCA_004027025.1 Myocastor coypus
TTTTTTTTTTTTTTTTTTTTTTTTTTTTTTTTTTTTTTTTTTTTTTTTTTTTGTCTTTTTGAGACAGGGTCTCCCTGTGCAGTTCAGGCTAGCTTTGAGCTCACTTTTGTAGCCCAGGCTGGTCTTGAACTCGCACCGATCCTCCTGCCTCAGCCTCCCAAGTGCTGGGATTACAGGCGTGAGCCACCACGCCCGGCTCAACATTTCTTATGAGTCAGTAAAGTCTTCCGTTTGCCCCCACGCTTCCCAGGACAGGTGCTGTCATTCTAAGATTACAGCAGCAGCATTTGGTGTTGTAGATCCCTCCCCTCTCATGCCCTGCCTTAGTCCCCCAACCTCCAGTCCTCCACCAGAAGCTACACAGGCCTAGCAGGAGGCGCTGAGCTGAGGAGCTCTTTGTTGACTGGATACCGCCTGTGTATGGAAATTTAAGATGTAAGTAATATCATCAAGCTATTACAAATAAATCTTGCAGAATTTTTTCTAGGAGGCTATCCACATCCCATCCACTTCTGGGCATGAGCCACATTGACAGTTTGCCACTCCTTGGAGGCCCACTGGCTTGGTACTGGTCTTTCCGGTGAGACCTCTGAGCTGCCTGGGCTGGGGGCGTGGCAGGTGATGCCTGAGGTCCAAATGCAGACTGACTGCAGAGTTGGCAGAGCTCTCTGTCCTCTTGGACAGAGAGGGCATCCCTGGGGACCCAGTGGCCCTCCCCATGGATCCTTTGATGGAGTTCAGTGGGTCATAATGGTGCTGATGAAATGCGGAAGGCCGGCAGGTTGTCTGTGACTCAGGGCACTGAGCACTGTTCCTCCATGCCTTACAGTCATGCTGCTTCCATGATAAATCTCAAACCCCTTGTCCAGAACATTGAGAACAAGATTAAGGGGCCCTCCCAGATGTCACTGCCTCCTGCTTGAGGACACGTCTTCCCCCAATGTGACACCTGTCTTAAAGACGCCTCTCTCTCTTCGGGGGCCTTCTGTCTTTCCTTCTGGCTGATGCTGAATTTCAGCAGGGCAGGCTAATGTGGACTCCACTGGAATGCGGTGTCCTCTCTGTGGATAGAGGAATATTGGCCAATACAGTCAGCTACTTTGGGATGAAAAAGAAATTGAAATCAAAAGAACTTGGTTTTAATTATTGTGCTGTTGGTTATTACCACTTGGGCCACTGGCTTCTGCAGTGGTTTATTCCTAAAGGGTGAGAAATTAGAATACAGACTTTTCCTCCTCTTGTTCTTAAGGGAAGTAACAGCACACTCTTAAAAGCTGCAAAAGCATTCTCATGATCTGGTGGAGCCCATCTGTGCAATTTTCAGTGACACGCTTCAAGTACATGAGCTGCTGCCCAAGGATGTAAAAGAAAGCTAGAGAAGGAGGGAGGAAGAAAAGAAGGGAGGGGAGGGAGGGAGGGAGAGAGAGAGACAGACAGAAAGAAATATAAACAGACAGACAGACTGACAAGAAGGCCCCAGCATGACAGCTGTGCAGGAACGCTGATCTCTGCCTCCGTGTGCCCACCTGTCCCAGGGGGGTGATTAGCATCGTCATCCTTCCTAGAGGAAGTCTGGCCATTGCAGAGTGGCATCCAGCATGCCTCCATAGATGTGACTCTGACCCTAGTGCTGTCCAGGACAACTGCTGGGTGGATGGTGAGCGTCTCCCCTCTGCCTTCCCTCCCAGAGCGGGAGGATGTGGATGGAGCACAGTGTATTGGGGAAGATCATCTGGCCATCTTTGATTCTCACTTCCCTGAGCAGCTTGTCATGTGGCCTTCTCTTGAGACTTTTAGAGAGGGCATTGTGTGCCAGCCTTTTGGAATTACAGGACCTGGCAAGATTTGGTGATGGATTTATTGACTGTTGAGGGTCTCTTGCAGTCTAGAAATACTAGTAAGTTATTCTTGGTCACTTAGTTTACAATCACAAAACCAAGAAACCTCATCTGCCACGTACAACTGAAATTGCCCTGTTTCTCTTTAGATTTCCTTCCTTTTGAGTTCTGTTCAGCAGAGACAATGGAACCTCAGGCTTACTGTGACACTTTCTGATCTGGGTGAACCATGTTTATGAGTGACGTGCCTACCAGGATTCTTCCCAGAAAGGGATACAGATAACCTTGGAATATCAGGGAAGCTATGTGCCCGCTTTCATGGTCATGCCTGTTGCTTTATCTTTCAGTTCTTGGGCTTTGTTACGGTATTGATGGAACAAGAATTGGTGCATCTTCCCCTGAGTGCACTTACATCCTTGGTAAGAGTTTTGAAGCTCTGTGAATCTGAATGTTGTCCTAGGGCCCACGGTCTTCTGAGGCTGAAATTGCCTTACAGAGGCTAAGAATGCCAGATACTTGATTTCCATGCTGCCTTAAAGCTCAGAGTTAGACCCGTGATCTGTTCACCTGTGGTGTGGCTACCTTCCTGCCGGGCTTTACATTAGAGGCCAGCAGGGCCAAGACTTGGCGACATGTGAGGCCTATTCTGTCTGGGGTGGTGACACTGGTGGCTGTGCCTTCTGGTCTCCAAGCTGTTCCTGACCCGCATCCCCGTGGTCCATTCCAGTGGTGTGAGTTCATTATTTGGAGCTGAGACATTGTACCCAGGCTCTCTCTTTTGCATGGCTGGGTGTCTTTTCTGATAATGAGAGCTTCCAGCCTGGATTCTGGATCTCTTGGAGAGTCTATGATGACCTCTTTGATGAGTATCTTTTTTATTTAAGTTTGCCAGTTTTACTTTCTGAAGCTTTCTGTTGTGTGTCATGTGAGTTACTTAGTTCTTGAAAGAACTGCAAAAGAGAGGTGCATGGTGTAACTCACGGATGATAATAAACGCCCTGAGGTGGGGAGATTAAGGTTCATCTCTGCACTTCTGACCAGTCTCACTGAAATGTCACCTTAGGCTCATGCTGCTCAGCAACCAGGTGCTCTGAATGTGGGTAAAGCCACCTTAAACTTCCACGTCTGCTGCCCCACCTTCTTCCTGCCATATAGTAGGCACCTGAGTGAATGGCTAACCTCTGTGGTTCATGGTCAGCTCTCACGTTACCTGTGACGGCTTTATAGAAGTTTGTCCCTTTCGTTGTTTTTCATGATTAATCAGCCTAAACACTTCAGTCAATTTTGCTTTATTCTTGCCTCCAGTCATATACCTAGGGGGGCTGTTAAGATACAACTGCTCTGGTTTGGTCTGGTCTGGTCTGGTCTGGTCTGGTCTGGTCCAGTCTGGCTGGTCTGGTCTGGCCTGGCCTGGCCTGGCCTGGTTGTACCAAGGTTTGAGCCCAGGTCCTTTTCACTGAACCATATCCCCACCCCCTTTTAATTTTTCTTTTTTATTTTGAGGCAGAATCTTGCTAAGTTGTTAAAGTCACCCAGACCGGGCTGTGACTTGTGATCTTCCTCATCCTCAGCTTCCCAAAGCTCTGGGACCACAGTAGAGACCCTGCACCAACGCTGCTCCTGCGTTCTTGGAGTGCCATCATTGCACTGAAACATCATACTCGTTGGTCTCCGCTCCATTTCATTTTGTTGGATTTTTCCCACCCTCCCCAGTGAGATATTTCTGAATCTAATTGTCTTCACATACATGATCTCTGTGTGGCTGACATAGGTAGTTTGACAGCTAGGACCTTCCATGGTCATGTAGATATTTCTTTGGCTTCCTTTTTTTAGCAACCCCCATTTCTAGGACCAGTTGCTGGTTCACTGCGCTGCCTATCATTGTCCTTGCTGCTTGTAGGAGCTGTCTCTTCTACGCTGGCTGGCATGGTCACCATAGTTTCCCTCCCCAGCCCCTGACAGCTGAGCCACAGCAGTTGAATTTTGCCACTGTACCCTTGCAGTGGTCATACCTCCATCTGGCTTCCAATTGCTTCCAGCCTCATCTCACATAACCGCTGCTGCGTGGCCTGGTTTTCACTCAAGCTCTACACACTCTTAACAGTGTGGGCTCCGGGAACACCATGACAGTGTTGTCAGACCGACTGTTTTAGAGCCTCTTTCTTTTCTCATTAATACTAAGAAAGGTTCCTAGGAAGACTAATTAAAATGCCTATAAAATAGCATGTGACATTCATGTCACCTCTGAGTCTCCAACTGCAAAGAAGGCATGACTTCTTGCCCTTTTGCTTGACTCAGAGTTTGGCAAGGCCATGATGAGGCTGAATTCTGCCTGCCACATTCCCAGAGAAGGTGCCCGCCCTGTCTGCATGTGTCCGGTCAGTGAACACTGGGCTGGGAAGCGGAGTTCAGGCCCAGCTTTCGGTAGTTTCCTTGGTGAACCTCTTAGTGACGTACAGCCACCCTAGGCTCTGGGTTAACTCAGTTCCTCAGCTCTATTGCTTGTCTTTAGGTACCTTTCACAGCACAGATCTCATTAAGTCAGGACCATCAGCTTTGATCAGAGCCCCCCTGAACCTTTGCCATGGTGTTTGTAACCTCCTCACCTAAGACTTTACTAAAGGATTAGACACTTGGCTTTTCCAGCCTACATATCCATTTCTGTGCTTTTAAAATAATTTTATAAGAAAGACTGAACAAAAAGACAGGCACCATGAAACTTGGCTGCAGACACTGTGGAGACATGTTTGTTCAGGCATATTTTGTTGGCCGCTTCTGGCTTTGTCATCAAGAGAAGACTAGGTAGGGCAGGCATGAACTTTCATCTGCAGACCAACTTCTCAAGGCCTGCTTCTTTGAGTCCGCCCAGAGAATCAAGCATAAGCTTGGCAGACCTAGAACTGAGACCTCCCTCGTCCTGGCCTCTGTCTGATTTCTGCCTATACTGTACCGCATTCACCATGATCCTTGTATTCATCAAGCAAGAGGAAGCTGGGAGCACCATGACTCTGTGAAGCCAGGGCTGGAGAGAGTAGGAAGTGGCTGATCTGGTCAGGTGTGGCCAGTAATGTTGAACTGTGCTAGCCAGGACCATAACAACATCGGGCTTCCACAGCACCAAGTAGGTAGCTGCTCTCTGCTGCTCCTTTCTGATACTCCTCTGTTCACTCAGAACGCCCCCCTACTGTCCATCCAATGGCCTTTCCTTGTCATTACAATTAGAGAATTTCCTCCACCACTAGGAAACAGGCGATGTCTTTCTGGCATACGGATTTCACATGAAAATAGACCATGAACCTATCGCATTCTTGCATTCACTGAATCCATTCTCACCTGATTCAGGGATCCTGAAGCAAACCATGAGCTGACATACACACTCACCATGTTCATAACTTCTGAAGGCCCTTGGTTAAAAGGGCCTGAATAATACCACCAAATACTATTCACCATGTTTTGGGTACAAAACATAGCATATACATTCATTTAAGCTTTTTATAATGTTCTCTAATAATACAGCATGCAGGAAAACCTAAGTGAGTGGCAGAAGGCAAATATTTTCCTGCATCTCTAAATTGCACTTATAAGGACCAGCCAGATAGCTCAGTGAACTAAACCACCTGCTTAGGCAGAGTGCCATGCCAAGGGTTTGATTGCTAACATGTCATGCTGGCTGTGCCTCCAGGGTGTGCTGAGACAGCATTTGAGACCAAGCATGGTGGTGCATGCCTGTAACCCCAGTACTTGGGAGACTAAACACAGGAGAATCACTACAAGTCCAGTCTACATAGTGAGACCCTATAGACCCTGTAGACCCTGTACTATATACATAAAAAAGAAAAATATGTAAATTGCGTTTAAATGTATTTAAGGTACTGTGTCACTGGCTACCGAATTAAGATTGGGCTTATATGAACTCTTCTCAAAATGTTTGCTTTTATAATATAGACTTAAAATAAACAGAATAGTGTGGCTCTTGTAGTTTGAGTGGTTCAAATTAACCATCGTCCAACTTGAGAACCCATAGGAATGTATTACATTTACACTCTAATAGTTATTATTCTGCCACAGTAGCATTACTACTCTGATAGTAGTACTACTATCGTTCTTTATTACATTACTCCTTGTTCTTTATTATAATGAAATACATTTTTTTCTTGAAGTAGACAGTGGCAGAAACCCTAGGCAAATAAGAGGAATCTCACTTTGTAAAGCTTGCATACATCCTTCTTGATCTCTGTTATTACTTGAAAAAAAAAAAATCAATGATTGGAAGGAGTGAATAGTGAAGTCCTTACTGAGCAAGGTAGACAGCTATCCAGAGAAATGAATTCATTTTGAATTTTCTTAAAATGCCTTTTTTGGGGAAAAAAAATCTGTTGAGATAATTTGAGTGTCCTATTTAACATTATATTTATTTTAATAAAGGACCTGTAAAATTAGCTTGCCAAGTTAGATCATTAAATTACTGAAGTGGTTGTGTCGAGTGACCAAATGAGATCTTTTTCATTGCCACTATCACTGCTTAAAAGAAGAATGGGAAAGGGAAACCTTCATTGCCTGATACTAGATTTTAATTGAGAAGAGCAAATGAAGTAAGCTTAATCACGACCTCAGGTGGCCCTTTAACTTTTAGCATCCAGGCACCTCAGATCATTTCCAAAGATAATAGTGTTTCATGCTCAACTCTTTCAGTGGCTAAAAACTAGAAAGGACTAAGGTAGAGCTGTGGAACTCCCCTGGCTAAGTACTGTGGGCTCCAGTTGTTAGAAAATTTCCCAGAAGTCACCTGTGTGTGCAATGCTGCACTGCAGGAGCCTCCCTGGCAGCAAGCCTTTGGTGGTCTAAAAGGTTCTGTGAAATCCAAGAAGTTTCCTCTTTGCTTGAAGAGTTTTAAAAAGCAAATGAAATAAAACTCAGCTTTCCAGAAGCAAATTGAAAGAATGGAAATTAAAAGTATGCCTGGAAACTTGAACACCATTTCTCATGCATTAGGGTTTGGTGATGGAACATGGCAGAAGATGGCAGAAGTCTCCAGAACTCAGCACTGAGTAAGAACAATTGGACCAATGCAGGGAACAAAAAAGCCTTCATAATCTGCAGTTATCCCTCAAAGGAAGAGAACAGAAAAGGTGGCAGATGGAGAGCGTTAACAAAGAAATCATTCATCAAAGAATTTATGAGCAACCCACAAAGTTTCTTAAAGATAAAAATATGTAATAAAGCTGTAAAGAAAAGCAGGAATGGGGAACACTTCCTTTGGGAGATTGAAAGGATGGGAATGAGATAAATCAGGAACACAGTGGCCCATAAACTTACTGCTACAGTGCTGCACCCTAAGCAATTAAGGCACTCAAATATTTATTCAACTGTTATTATTTAAAATGTACACATACCGTTATGGACACTCTGTGGTATGTGTGATTTATTTCAAAATAAAATACATAAGAAAACAGAAAGAGGAAATAGTTAATGTAAGGAATATGAGTGCCAGTAATGTACTCAAGGATTTAGAAGTAATAATGACATCTTGCAAACCTTGACTTCTTCTAGAGTACCAGGTGTATGGAACTACTTTTGTGGGTGATAATGCACGTGACCCCCTGGTGTGTGCTGTGGGTTAGGGTTGCCATTAGTGCAGGAGGAAAACTGAACCAGTGTGACCAGGATACAAATCCAGGCTTTGGCTGCCAAGGTTGTGGTTCTGGTCATTTTGCAATACTGTCCACGTAATACCTAAATGAGGAGAGTGACAGCATTCTGGAACATAAGCAAGGCCACTTCATTGTTAGAGCTGCTCCTCCAAAGCTATCACTTATCAGGCAACAATGCTAAAACTCTGGTCTGCTACCAACACGGATGCTTTCTGTGACTTGGGAGTCACTTGGGTCTCAGGCCAGCCAGTGAACTCCATTATTGAAGAGAATCACTGAATTTAAATTGATAATACATTGGTCACAAGTACAGTATAAATCTTCTAGGTCCAAGACAAAGCATTAAGAAGAACTAGTGTACATCAGAATGAATTAAAGTAATAATACTCTAGTGTTCACTTGAAATTTGATGAACAACATGTACATACAGAATGATACTGATGCTTGGTATTGAGTGTTTTAATTTATCGTGATAGTTATTACACAATATATGTCAAATTATTATGTCATATACTTTGACTATGTGTATACACTTATATAATTTTGATAGTATTTTTAAATGAAAATAATGAATAAGTGATACTTGTTTATAATTCAATGGGAACATTTGGAGTATGATTTCTATGTGGGATACATGAGTAGCCCAACTACATTTTTGAGAGAGTATATAAATTGCCTAACCTACTGTGATAAAGCCAGAATGGTTCTGGCAGAAACAAAACAAACAAACAAAAAATATCTGATGAACATGGAACAGATTAGAAGGTACCGACACAGTACAAACACACTCAGCCACCTTGTCTTTGACAAAGTAGCCAAACATGTTCACTAAAAGAAAGATAGCCTCTTTAATAAATGATGCTGAAAGAGCTGACGAGGCATATACCAAAGACAAAGTACATCCATGTCTAGATCTAAAGTCAAAGTGGATCAAAAATCTCAATATTAAAACAGAAAGACTACATCTAGTGACCTCAATTCATCACTGAAATCAATACAAATCAGACAAAATATAAATTTCTTAACATAAAGTAGTTCATGGGAACCATTTATTTAGATGATCAGAAAAGCTATGAAAATGTTACATACCATACTTTTTTTTAAATTGAGCTTTCATGTGACTCAAAGTTAAAGGAAAAAAGTAACGTGTTGAAGAGGTATAAAACAAGCATATGGCAACAAAAATCTGAAATAAACATGTACATGTCTAGATGATCAAAGATAATTATTTAAATCCTCTAGGATGAGATATTGGCTGGGGATCTGGTTAGTTAGCATTGTCATAATTCAGAGTTTTATGAACTTTGTTATAATGGAAGAATTTCCTAGGGAGCTTGTTAAAGATATAAGTTCTTGGATTCCACCCCAGAGATTCAACTTAGTAGGGCTGGAGTGGACCCAGAAGTCGTTAATTTTAACAATTCTAAATGACCATGCGGCAGTGGTCCCTGCACCACTTTCAATAGGAAAATCAAAATGCATACTAATCACAATGTGATTCTAGAAGACAGTGAAGACATTTGTAGGTAATTCCAACTTCTGAAGAGTAATGTACTGATGTGGTAGGGAAAATCTGAGGAAAATCATGAAAGACTGAGTGGGCTGAAAGGTGAAACATTTATTTAATTTTGGAAAGTGGAAGCTAATGCTATTACAGAAAAGTCATATGAACTTGATTTAGAAATATTCTATGTCTTTTTGGAGAAACTTCCAAAATGAAATTTAACCCTCTTACAGTCATAGAGAATGAAGCCTATGTTAATGAAGTTGGTGTTTCAGTCAGCTATTGCTATGGAACAACTCACTCCAAAACTCAGTGGCTTAAACCAGCAACCATTTACTCTTTCTTTCTTTCTTTCTTTCTTTTTTTGTAGAATTTTTTTTTTTCTTGTTTCAGAATCTTTGTTTCTTTATTCACTCATTTTTATGGCCGGCTCAGCCCGCCCCAAGGGCAGGGCTGGCGCAGCATGTGGTGCTGGGGATTGAACGGCAGTCCCTGAAGCCACCCGAGCTTTCCCAAGCAGGCGCTTTAGACCACTGAGCCATCCCACCTTACTCTTGCTCCCATCTCTTGGCCTGCCAGTCCAGGCTAGAAATGCTTAGGCCCAAATCCAACTGCAGGTTGAAGGTTGGATTCAGACCAGTAAGCACATGGTTAAGCCTTAGTTTCTGTCCTGTCTGCTACATCCCACAAGCCACAGCAAGACCCTTGGCCAACCAAAGATAGAGGGAAGGGAAAGATATTCTTCTCACACAGGGAGGGGGCAGGCAGAGGGTATTTTCTGTACAGTAAGTCCCTGACTTATGAATAAGCTCCATTCCAGGAGAATGTCCCTAAGTTGGATTTATTTGTTCATAATCTGAGTCTTACACATTTACCTATGAAAGTTCACAAATTGAATGTTCTTGAATGTTCGTAAGTCGGGGATGTGCTGTGCAGTGGTGCAACACAGCACTGTAAACTAGAAGTGTTTTTCTTTAATCTGTTTCAGACCCAAAACATGACTGAAATCTTGTATTGCACAGGTTTAAGGTCAGTTTAGGAAGAAAGGCCTCAATGAATGGTGGAGTAGGAGGAATATGACAACAGGACACTTGGGGAGATCACAAAAGAGATTTGTTATTTTAGGGATCATCAGGAAGATTGGCTCAGTAGGGTTTGGCATATGGGTGAGGCTTTCAGCCTTAGAATCAGACAGGTGACCAGATCCAAGCTGGGCACTGTGTGTAGGTGTTCCAATGGCACATGCCTGCCTTTTACTCCCCACTGCACCTAAAACCTGCAATGTGTATATCACCTTAATTTATTCTCCTAATGAGCTCTTGATGGAAAGCATCAGAAAAAACACCTATCAGTTCTTGAAGATAAAGCAAGCATGGTGAGATTTTTAAAACTCCGTAGTTTAGTGTCCGAGAATGCAATGATTACATTAAACATTTGCCCCAAATGAACTAATAACAGAATCATTCAATAATCAGCATAATTATATTAGGATTAAAAATTATTCCGTCTTATAAACACACAGTGAAATTGATCACAATTTATGCAAATGAGCAGGGTGCAGTCTGATGCTCTGACTCACACATTTGTGCCTGTAAATGAGTGGCAGGATTATAGCAGCAGCTTGCAAATGAGTTCCCATAGATGCCAGTTATGATTACTCATCTATTTAGAGTGGAAGCTGATCAGTGTTACAGATTTTTTTTTCCCTTTGAGAAAATAAGTATTCATTTGTGCAATCTTCTCAAAACCTGCAAATAGTTTTATCAGAAGTAGAGATCTGGGGGCCCGGCAGGATGGCTCAGTGGTCTAAAACGCCTGCTTGGGGAAGCTTGGGCTGCTTCAGGGACCACGGTTTGATCCCCGGCACCACATGCTGTGCCAGCCCTTCCCTCAGGGCTGGCTGAGCTGGCCATAAAAATGAGTGAATAAACAAAGGTTCTGAAACAAAAATAAAAATAATAAATAAAATAAAAAATTCTTTAAAAAAAAAGTAGTAGAGATCTGTCTCCACAGCTCCTTCTAGGAAACGAGTGAGGAATTTAAAAGGAAATACTTTGTAATCAAACTCATTTCATTTGTTTGTTTGTTTGTTTGTTTTGAGATAGTGTCTTGCTAAGTTTCCCAGGCTGGTCTCAGACTCCTGGCATGAAATAATCCTCTGGCTTCAGTCTCAAGAGTAGTTGGGATGACAGGCGTGCCACCGTACCCTAGTTTATTCATTTCCGAAGGTCCTTTCAATGACAAAAGAAGGAAAGAGGTCCAGTGCTTCTGTAGTGATTTCTAACTGGTAATCAATTTATTATACTCAACTGAATTAAACTAGTCTGGGGCTAGGTACAGTAGGCCCACCTTAGGGTTGTTGCCAGGAGAAGCTCACAAAACACTTTTAGGGATGCTGTTTGTTTGGAGAAGTTGTTAGAAGCTGCTAATTGTCTTGGCCTATTCTGCTGGAAGACCCTGTCATGCTGGTCCCAATGAACTTAGGAGAAGCTTGGGTCCTCATCTTGAGTGTCGATTCACGGCTGCAGAGGGGAGGATGGTGCACTGCTCAGCCTCATGAAGCTTGTCACATTGGCTTTCCTGATGGAACCTTGACTTTCCACATTGCTGGAGGAGCTTAGGATCTCACTGTTGCTGAGGACGGCTGTGGTACTATTCAGGGGAGATCTGGGGCTTACTTTGAGCCTTGCATCCTGGCTCCAGCTCACGTCCCTCAGCCTGCTAGCACAGATTCTTCATCCAACTGGCATAGACTTGCTAGCTTCCACCACCTGATCTTTTGGGCTTTTCAGCACAGATCCATAAAGCGGGTCTGCATGAGCCATTTTTGTGGGCTCTAGGCCTTCAGTTGGACTTGTGGGAGGCATTGTTATGAGCTTTAGGTTTTCAGCTTGACTCATGGAAGATATTAGGATCCAGGTCTTCAGCTGGATTCTTTAGTGTTTAGTGCATGGATAGATTTCCTACACTTGTATGTGATTTTGGGGTGATTCCTTATAAACTAATATTATAAAATGTGTCCTGTGTTGTACTGTTTCCCTTGCAGAAACCCCAAACCACAACAGCTTCTCTCCACGTGCCCCTATATCAGCACCAGAGCTGAATCATCATTCAGAGAGTTTTCTAGGGTCCTACCCTTCCTCCAAACATACTATCTCAAAAGCCACTCGACAGTTGGTAATAGCGTAAGACACACTGGATGTGCAATCAGATACCAGTAGTCCACTGTTCCTGATTTAATGTGGACAGAGTACCACATTTCTATATAGTACCATATTTCCAAAAATGCTTGGGTATCAAGTTGTTATTTACTCTTTCTATTTTATTTACTCTTCCTCACCTATAGGAAGTTAAGTTATTCTAAAGACAGATATGTTATATTAACCAGTCAGAAGATAATATTATTAGGCAAAAGCAGTGGACATCAGTAAGTGCAGTAGAAGTTTGAAGAAAGTGTCTTGTAAGATAAGTTATTCTCTACCTCAAGATAAATGCCCATGGCTAGATGCCTCAGTAACTCCTTCAAAGGCTAAATTGTAGAAAAAACTAAAGAACAGTGTTCCCTGCATGTTTGAGGGCTTTCTAGTTACAAATATAGCCACTCTAGGTTGGTGGGTAGATATGTGATTTCTGATTGTTTGCTTCATTTATAATTTCACTTATATCTTTACATTTAGAGAACTGAATGTGTTAGACAGATGTTCCTCCCACTTGACTTTCTTCATGTTGGCCCTAAACTATTGATCAAGTTTGTTAAATGTTATTTAACTTATTTTATAAGTCCTATGATCCAGACACACAGGCACCTGACACTGACCACTGGATATAGCACTGATTTTTTTTTCCCAGAAATTGTCTGCCAGGTTCCCACTGTATCCACAAGGCACTCTAGAAAGCCCTGAAGTTGAATGAAGCTAAGTTTTTAATTCATGTGAGTGAGTGCCCAGAGATTTCTATTACATATGTATAATTCTCTGAGTCTTTACCAGTTTTACAATCTTTACAAACCACTGAAATTGGCTTATGAGCTTTGAACAATGTTTGAACAATGGACTTCAGGCTGCTCTTCCAGCCCACAGGTTGACATATTTATCACACATTCTCTGCTTGACTTGGGGACAGTGATCTTTGTAGCACTGATCAGACACTGTTCAGTGCAACTGGCCCAAGCAGAAGTTCCCAGTTTCCACTGACAGAAACTGCTTCTGTGGTAGCGAAGCATTTACCTGGTAGTAGATGCTTCTGGTTATGCCGTAGGACTTGACATGTTGGGTGATGATGTCAGTGAGGGCTTTGTGAATGTCATTTTAAAAGCTATGCTGAAATTTCAGATCTTTAAAACTATTGTACAGCACAGGATGAGCTTTTTGATCTTAATCTGCTGGTGTTCACTCTGTTCTCCCAAGTGCTCCTGATTCTCCTAGCTCTGTGACATTTGTGTGGTCAGAAAGACTTTTCTTGTAGGCTACTGTTGCTATTCCTAGATCTTAATTGAATGTCCTTCCCCAAAACTGTCTTCTGGATGAGACCAGGGAGGGAGCTCTACTCTCAAACACATTTTGCTTATTTCTTAACCTTGAAAAGTCAGCACAGGTTGATCCATGCACACATCTGAGCCCTGACATAGGAGACATAGTAATTAAGAATGTAGGTTTCCAAAATTGGGCCTGGATTATTGTTCTATGTGATTGTATATGGATCACAGCACCATCCATATCATAAAACTGCGGTGGCTGAATAATATGTTGAACGTAATGTACTTAGCAGAGTGCCCGGGAAATTACAGTACTCAGAGAGCTTAGCAGTTATTATTGAGACTGTGTGGTCAGATGCATAAATCAATAACCCTGAAACAAGATGCTGGTAACAAGTTACATATTGTCACCTACATGTTTCTCTTAATGGAGCAGTTGACTCGATCTTCTTCACCACATGGTTCCCTCTTTCAAAAAGTGTAAAATGAATATCAGGATTTAAATATAATTTAAGAAATTGTGAACACCAAGGAATTCAATAGAAAAAGAAAGGTATCCAAATTAAAAAAAAAAAAATGTTTTAGAGACCATTGGGCTGAAGTAGAAATTGCAAGCAGGGTGGGCTCATTTTTGAACCTGCTGTAGGGCCATATGGTTGAATGTGTTGATGCTGGTTTTAAGATTCTTGAGTATTTTAAACTTGACATGTTATTTTTTTAATGATTTCAAACATCATTTCTTTCAGAGCCTTTTCCCCCTGTTGCTGTAATATTGAACAGATGGGTCGGCAGCATTCACATTTGCATTTTGCAATACTGCCATGCTATTTGCAAATTTCTCTTCCAAAAAACCTGTGATTCTTTCTCTACCTTTTCAGAATGGCTGTGATGAAATTATAAATAGACTCTTCCAAGGGTCTTGGGGACATGGCAGAAAATGGGATCACATATTGCTGCTTCTTTTTAGTTTTATGTTGTTGTATTTTTGGCTTTTCCCCTCACTGTTATGAGCGAACTCTCTCATTTTAAGGCTTTCACCCAAAGAATGAGAAGTCTTCATTATGCCTTTGTGTTGGTGGCATCACTCATGCTGGAAGGGGTCATGAGGCTGATGCCAGGGTAGTACATCCTCTGTTTCCTCTTTCAGTAACCGGTTGTCACTATCTGGAATTCACCTGCTTGTGTGCAGTGCCTGGTTCCATTTGGTGAGTGTCAACACCATGGATGGCAGGCCCTGCCTGCCTGGGTTCACCCTTTTAAATTCAGTACCCACACCACACTAGCACCCAGATATTAGCCAGGAGTGAAGAGAGAAGCCCGTGAATTGTGGCTTTCTAGAAACTGGAGTTCGCTCCCCACCACCTATGGCCTCCCTGGATATCCATGCTTTCTGTCAACTTTTGATTTTTCTTGAACTCAAATTGTGTTTACAAATGGGTTTTTCCAATATTCTCTGGATCATCTTTACTTCCTTGGGTTTTTTGTTTTGTTTGGTTTTATGCTGTGCTGTGTTGTTTTTCCAAAAGCTGATTATGTGGGTATCAAATAGACAGTCTCTTGGGGATTTTTTTTTTCCTTCTTTTGGGGCGCGGTGGGATTAGTGCCAACATAAAGGCATTTTCTTAACAGATTGAAAGCAGGAAATAGGACAAGCTTTATTGATCAAAGCTGACTCCAGGCCTTTCCCTTTAAGGCATGTGATAATGAAAAATAAGCCCACCAATATCCTAATTGAGAGTCTTTGATTTCTTTTTTTAACAGGAGGACTGCTAAGGTGCCTGCCTGGCTTGGAGGGTGGATGGCTAGCGGTGCAGACCACACCGGGTCTCGATGCTTTTGTTCAACATGAGCACACCCTTGACCATGGAGTCTCCTTGCCTGTGACCCAAGTTAAATGTCTCGCCCTGGCAAGGGCTAGTGCAGGAGTTGTAGATGCTAAACCTACACAAGTAGGGGGAAAATTAATATCAAGGCTGACACTCTGCTACATCTAGAAAGGGACAGTTTGCTCTATTTCTTGTGAAGTGTCGGTGGGTTATTTGTTGAGTGACAAATTCTGTTTATTGGTTCGCAGATACAGTGGGAGTTGAAAACACACGTTTAGTGCTATAACTACTCATCTAGAAAGCATTCCAGGCTTCCCTGAGTGGGTCTTTATAGCTATTAGAGTTTCCTGGCAAAGCAGCAGCAGCTTCATCTCTGCAGAAAGAAAACTTTTGATTGCTGTAAAGCCAGAATTACAAAAGGAGCTAAAAAGCGAAGGTCTTTGTGTAGGGGGCTGATGTTTCCCTCCTCTGAGCCCTGGCTGTGCCCCCGCAGAGCTCAAGAGAGGCCACAGACAGCTCTTAAAGCAGGGGATAAGGTGCTGGAGAGGGCAAACCCCAGTAGAGGCAGACATGAAAAATCTCTATAATGTTCTTCCCACTGACCTTCACAATGCACCATGTAAAACCCGTGCACAGGTAAGATTTGAGGAACTAGGGACAGAAGATGAAAGAGAGCAGCTGGAATTTATTAGCGCCATGGCAGGGTTAGTCAAGTCCAGCAAGGCTGTGGAATGGCGGCCGACTCTCAGTGCTTGTTCCCTCTCTGGAAAACTGCCTCTCTCATGGGAAGATTATTTATGATGTTTTTTCAAGGCTTTGCATATGGCTTAGCTCATTCTGTGTTACTTTAAGAGCTGAGGCTGGAAACTTTATAAAGTAAAGAAGTTTGTGTGGATCCTATGGATACTGCAAGAGCCAAAGGACACTGCACCAGTGTCCCAGCAGGCTTGACTTAGCAGGAAATCCAAAAGGAAGTTTGAACTTTTTTTTTTTTTTTAATATAACATCGCCTTTTTATGTGGGTAAGACATGGATGGCAGCTACTGTTTTCCTTCCTCTGATGAGGATGCCCACTTTCCTCAACTGTCTCTCAGATCCAGAAAGCCTTTCTTCATTGTGCCCCTCATTCTGCATTTCTGCAGCTTTCTGCTCAGCAGCATGGTAGACAGAAGAAAACACCATTGTTACTACAATAGGGACGATCTCACCATGGAAGAAAAGATGCTGTAGGTTTACAGCAGGGCGGAAGAATGGGAGGGGAGACTCTGAAACTATGCTTTCATCTGTGTCTTGCTTATCAGAGGCAGCATACTCCTAAGATGTACAGATTGCATACATAAGGCCTCATCCACACTTACAGATCTTGTTGTAATTTTCCACCCTAATTCTTCAGTGTTCTCTACCATTTATTTTCATATTATTACAATATAAGCTTCATGAGAGCAGAAATTTTTGTTTGTTTCATACCCTTAAGAATCTGTAGCATATAGAACATGCTAGCTACATTGTAAGCACGCACAAATATTTATTGTCCAATCTCCTGAGGCCTGATAATTCAGTTAGCCACCAACCCATATAACCACTTGGACAATTGGTTCATACATTTCCATCTGCCTTCTGGGAGATCTCTAAGATCTTGACAGATGCTTTGTAGACATTTAGACAATCTAGAAGCCCAATTGTTCTTTATATGGTCACCCTCTGATTTGTACCTTTCAAACTAGACGGTCTACCTAGGCCATGGCTATCCTCCTTTTAGTCCTTACACTGCCTAATAGGTATTGTTTTGTTCCCCCTTTCAGTTGTAAGTTTTATTAAATAGTCCAGGTCATTCACTCCTTTGCTATTAATAAGATTCCAGGTGTCCTTTATTTTCACCTTAAGGAAGTCATTTCTCAAAATTATTCCTTTTCTTGGTGCTAGAAATCAAGAACCCAACATTGCACTTTGTTCTTTGGTAGTCATTATGTTGGACAGCATGGCTGATAACTGAGTGGTTTTTCTTTTTTCTTTCTCTGTAAGCATTTAAGCCATGGTGTTAGGTAGAAAACAACCTTGACAATTTTCATTTACACTTTCTGACTGAATTTGACTGCTCTTGCTAGTATTAATCATAAAATTATCATATTTTGTTATGTTAGTCAAACCTAATCTGGGAGGAGTAGTTTTAGACTTTTAGTCCTGTTTTGGTAAACACAGTTACCAGTTTTCTCCAATGAATAGGGAAAACCATGATGCAGGAATGTGCCTTAGGGTCACCCCAATATGCTAGTGACCACTCAAGAGAAGGCAAAGAAGCTGAAGGTTGTAAAGCCACCAGGTGGCCTAGGGTGATGGCTTCTTCCCACCCTTTCCTGAAGGGGGTCTGCTTTCTGCCCAGCATTGCCAGCTGAGCCTCAGCCTGTTTCTACTGTGATGTCTCCTTCTCATCAGCCTTTTCATTTTATAAAATTGGTGGTGTTGTCTCTTTGGGTGGTAGCAGCATGGGATTTATGACACTAGTGAAGGTCCAAAGATGGAAACATCTTATCACAGGCTCTGCTCAGAGGCTTTTGAATGGTGACAGAAAACCGCCGGGTGTTGCGGTCGAAGGGACCCTGGAGAACTAAAGAAATCTCTCTCCTGGCCCAGCTGCCCTATGGAGATCATTACCTGGCTCGGTCTGATGATGTTTCTCATGGAAGTTTAGCAGTCAGCATGCCTTTTGGAGGGCATCCTGAGGCCAGCCCTGGAAGAGGAGAGGCTGAGCGTGAGATTAGTATGCAGATGAGTATACATCCCAGACACTCCAAGTTCTGGAAGCCAACGAGCTCATTCTCACTTGTGCTGAGACCACACACTGCCTAGGAAGGAGGCATTTTATGGGAGTGGAAGTGGGGAGAAACCCACTTCCTCTCCCCAAACTCTCCTCCCAAGTGCCCTGCAGAGATTCCCTAAAACTACCCACGGGAATCAAGAATGTGACATTATTCATACATTGATTTATAAATAGAAAATTTTTGAGTATTGAAAAATTTCTACCAGCTGACAAAAGAACAGACCAGCTTCCGAGTTGTGTCCCCCAGGGCTCCCTGCTCCGTCTCCAATAGGCTTTCTCCCCAGCTCTCCTGCTGATTGCTCCTGTACTTATTTATTCAGCAGGTATTTATAGCACGCCTCCTCAGAGCATCAGGAGAAAGAGCTGATGCTGAGAACACAGAGTAAATTCTGCCTTGGGGATCAGACTGACCTCAGATCTGGTGGGGAAGGTCAGGCGATAGCGGAGAAGGCAACTTGTGGAGAACAGGAAATGTAACAGGCTGTGAGTCTCTCCTTTACGCCTGTTGGCTAAATGCTTAAATAAAACTAATAGCATACATCAAAGAAAACATAGATTTAGCATTCCTAATCTGACATCCAAAACTCCTGATTTTTTTTAAAATCTTTTTGAGGCAGCACCTTGCTATGTAGTTCAGGCTGGCCTCAAATTCACCTCATAGCCCCAGGCTGATCTCAAACTCAAGGCAGTCCTCCTGCCTCAGCCTCCTAAGTGCTAGGTTTACAGGTATTTGCCACTATGTCCAGATAAAATGCCGGTCTTTTATAGGATGGTACAAGTGGCGGTACAAGTGGATGGTACAAGAGATGGGTTGTAGCTAGAATGCACTAAATTATTTAAAATAGGGCATAAAATTCTGTTGTGCTGTGTGCATGTACCAACTGCCCAAAGTAAGTACAGTCATTGTGTACTACAAAAGTGTATGAATGAAAATAAAAATATATAAAATCTTACCCTCAGTCTATATGCATAAGGTGTATGTGAAACAAGAATTAACCATTGAGGTCTTGTTCACCCATTATATAGATGTAAATATTCTGAAAAACAGAAACCAGAAGCACTTGTTATCTGAAGTATTTTGGATAAGAAAATCCCCACCTCTGCTCTCAATCGGTATTTCCAATAGCCATTTCCATTCATGGCTAAAAAGGAATCGATCATGCGCCTTACGACCAGGACACAGGTCAGGGTGGACCTGAGTGTCTTCCATTGGCAGAGTTCTACGACTGCATCAGAGTGACTCTTTCTGTCTTACAGGCTCTTGGGTTCAGAATTTCATGATTGCAGAAGAACATGCTCCTGCCTGTCCTACTTACCTTTTTCTCATTGGTAAAACAAAATCACTGGCACTAAGGGAGGCAAGGTTTACTTAGCTCACAGTTTACGCAGGTTTCAGTCCGTCATCAGCTGGCTCCAAGGTGCAGTGGTGTGGTATGGCGTGGTGTGGTGTGGCATGGCCTGGCAGGGGGGAACAGTTTGTGGCAGCAGAAGGCAGCAAAAACAGCCAAAGCAAAGCAAAAGTTGGGAAGGGGACAAGTCTTTCTCTCCCTTACATCGTAAGCAGGCTACCCCCATGCACAGAAGGGTGGTGTAGCACCCACACGTCTCTCCGTCTTCTTGCATAGGATGAGGATGTTTAGTTTACAAAGTGAGGCCCTTGCCCCTCTCCTGAGTCGCTTAATTAAACTTCTAAACTTCTCGTATTGACACAATGTATCAGCCATTACACTGACTATACATGATAATTCGATGTGTTTATCCTGTACATTTCTCTCTACCCTATAAAGAAAAAGAAAATTAAAACATGCTGTAGGGATGCTATAGGGCAACTGAAAACATTCAGTTGCCACGACAGCATACGTGTTATTAGACCCAGACAGGATAAATGGGGCAGGATGAGATTCAGGAAGGTGCTGCAGAGGAATCCGGACATTCCAGAGGTGTCACTGATGCCCACCGTAACATGAGGGTCGCATGGGGCTCTGCTGTCCTGCCTGCCTGAGCCTGCTCCAGCACCTTCGAGCAAGGTCTTGTTCTTGCACAAAGTGATGCTTGAGATGAAAGAACCTAGAGGTCTTGAGGAGTTCTGGTCAGTGCGGATTACAGGTGGGAAGCGTGTGTCCATCGCCACTTCCATGCGGTTTCTGTGCCCAGTGTTGACAGGGCAGGGCGGGAGATGCCCCGGGTACAGTTCAGAGCACAGGATTGAGACATGGCCCTGTGGAAAAGCACTCAGTGTCGATTAGGGACCAGGATGTACAGTCACTATCCCGGGTTCTAATCTCTGCGCTATCGATAGGTCTACAAAGTCTGCACCTGGTAGACCACTTAGCTTTCTGAAAGCCAAATGTGCTTATCAATACAAGCTCGAGTTGATATCTCCAATTTTATTACACTAGTAATATCATAGTTAAAAGTCCTTTTTCATGACCGAGAATCCCATGGAAGATCTAGTCTTGCTGGGTGTGTGTCCCTATCTGAGATGCTCAGAACCAGAAGTGTTTTGGAATTTGGAAGTTTTTCAGATTTGATACTTTACTATACATACAGTAGTCCCTTGCTATTTCATGGCTCAACTTTTGCTGACTCCCTGTGTTGTGGGTTTTCAAAAAGTATTAATCTAAATTGTTTTTCATGGATTTTTTCACTGTATCCCTGGATTTTGCAGAACTGTACAGTAAATGTATTTTATAAAAATACTTAGGGTTATGAGTTTAGAAAATGGTTAAGAACATTAGAGATGTTTTTAACAGTGTGGAAAAAGTTGATAAGAGTGTGGGAGGGGTTTATAAAGCATATATATATATATATATATATATATATATATATATACACATACATACATACATACATACTGAAGTAAATATAATGTCACTACTTCACTGATTTTCCCTTATGGTGAAGCTTTCTGGAATGTAACCTTCATGGTCAATGAGGGGTCACTGTATATTACTATATATACTCTTGACAGATACAAAGATAGATCAATCTTTATATATACATATACATCTCATCAGGTAGATAGATATTAAACCTCAATAGATAGATAGATATAGATGGGGTCCTAAATATAAACATGAAATTCAATTGTTTCACATTCACTTTATGCACATAGCCTAAAGTAATTTTGCACAATATTTTTACATGCCTTTTTCTTTTTTTATTTTAGGGAAGGGACTACAGAGTTTTCCTGGGTCTCACTACTAGATCAGACTCATAGTGATCCCCCTGTTTACAGCCTCCCAAGAGCTGGGATTACAGGTGCACACCACCACGCCCTATCTCAATTGCTGTCTCAGCCTACTTCAGGGTGAGGCCAACATGGCAGGTCCAGGGATCAAACCCCCACCCCTGAGCCTGCTTGCAGGCGCTTTAATCGGCTGAGCTATTTGGCCAGCCCCATGCCTACATTTTGACTGCAACCTGTTACATGAGATTAGGTTTTGAGTTTTCTACTTGTGACATCATTTCAGGGCTCCAGAAGTTTTGAATTTCAGATTTCTAGATTTACAGTAGGGGTGATCTGCCTGCAGTGTTTTATTGATGTAGCTTACCAGTGAAATGCTGAATATTTTCTCTTTGATTTACAGATACCAAAGTAAGGATTGGTGGGCCCGGCAGGATGGCTCAGTGGTCTAAAGCGCCTGCTTAGGAAAGCTTGGGCAGCTGCAGGGACCACGGTTCGATCTCTGGCACCACATGCTGTGCTAGCCCTGCCCTCATGGCAGGCTGAGCCAGCCATAAAAATAAATAAACAAACACAAGTTCTGAAACAAGAAAAAAAAATAAAATAAAAATTTAAAAAATTCTTTAAAAAAAACAAAAACAAAGTAAGGATTGGGGAAGTCAGATGGCATTGCTTCTATGCTAATGAATATAGGCTTAATTTTAATGAACTAAATACATAGATATTGATCCTCTAAGACTTTTGTCTTTCATGTAACTGGTGATTTGTTGTCATTGGTTAGTTTATTTTGGTTTGCTTAGGGTTTTTGTTGTTCTTTTGTATAAAGCAAAGACACCCTGCTAATGTCAATGGCTGTCTTGATTACTTATAAAGCTCAACATTTTAATTTTTCAAAGTCTGGTTTTCTTTTTGAAAGTATGTTAGGCACTTTTGCTCACTATTCAGGCAATAGACATCATCAAGAAGCTACTAACTTGTGGGAACTACCCGTAAAACACAGAAATGAGAGAAATCACTGTCAAATCAGGGAGCTAGCACCTACAAACTTTGTCTCATTTGTTCTTTTCAGTGCAGTGTGGTACAGTATGAGTGACCCTTATATAAAACAGAGAGGTCCAAAGTGTTTCAGATTTCAGATGCTTTTGGATTTGGGGGTAATTGCATACACATAGTGAGGCATCTTGGGAATGGAACTCAAGTCTAAATATAAAATTCATCTCTATTTCATATACACTTACACTCACTAGGTAATTTATGCAATATGTGTCAATAATTTTGTGCATTTTGGCTGTGGGGTTATATGTGGAATTTTATGAGGCTCCACATCCCATGAGGGTATGTGTGGAATTTTCCCCTTGTGGGCATCAGAGCAACCTCAAAAAATTTTGGATTGTGAAGTATTTCAGAGTTTTGGATTAGGGATGCTTAAGCTACGTTTGTCAGTACTATAAAATCACATTAAAAAGTTACTGTATGAGAGGCAGAGAAATGAGGAGAAACCATTTACTGAGTGTAGGGTTTTACTTTGAAATGATGGAAGTATTTTGGAACTAGAGGACATAGCTATTCACAACACTGTAAATGTACTGAATACCTCTGAATTGTTAATGTTGTAGTTTGTAATCTTTTCCTCACTGTGTATTTGTTTGGCTCCTCTATTTATTTTTCCTTTGCATTAGATGGGAGTTGGAAGGTATTGGAGACGTCTAGAACAGTCTCTTTAAGGTTGTTTTTTTCTTTTCCTTTTTTGGTAAATTTCAATGGAGTTCTTAAGCTTCTTACAGACACACATCTCAGACAGTCAAGGTTATCCTCACTTTATTGGTTGTTGAACATCGTATTTGTTTCATATTTTTCAATCTTTTATAACTGTTACACAGGAGAGCTATTAAACTTCATTGTTCAGTTGAAGTCCATAGTTTTACTAATTAACCCCTTCTAAAAATCACAGTAAAGGGTCTTAGATTTTTACAGATAAATTATCAAAAAATCAGTAACTTGAGGCAGTGGTAGTTTTACTTACTTTCTCTGCTGATGTAGTACTTCCCAAGGGCTCCAATATGAGACATAAACCCCCTTGTCTCCCTGAGCAAAAGCCCAGCAGTTCTAGGAATTTTTCCTTCTAATGGGGATTGAAGCCAGGGCCTTTGCCTTAAGCTGTGTACACACCTTTTCTTTTCTTTTCTTTTCTTTTCTTTCCTTTCCTTTCCTTTCCTTTCCTTTCCTTTCCTTTCCTTTCCTTTTCTTTTCTTTTCTTTTCTTTTCTTTTCTTTTCTTTTCTCTCTCTCTCTCTCTCTCTCTCTCTCTCTCTCTTACAGGTTCTCACACCAAGCCAAGCTTGAATTCATGATCCAGGAGCATGTTGCAACTTCTGCCTTCCTGCAATATTTTATTGAGTTATATTAATAATTTACTGAAGCTTTAACATTCATTTTCATAAAGGATATTGATCAATTCTCTTTTGTTAAGCTGTTCTGCTACTTAAAAAATGCTTGGTTTTCTTCAACTTTCTACTCTGTTTTTTTTTTTTTTTTTTTTTTTTTGAGACAGGGTCTCACTATGCAGCTGAGGCTGGCCTAGAGCTCAGTTTTGTAGCCCAGGCTGGTCTCGAACTCGCACCGATCCTCCTGCCTCAGCCTCCCAAGTGCTGGGATTACAGGCGTGAGCCGCCACGCCCGGCTAACTTTCTACTCTAAAAGAGAAAATACATGGGGATTAGTTTGCCCTTAAACATCTGCAGTACTTTATTTCTAAACAATCTGGCTTCAAGCTGTATGTAAAGGTAAATTTTAATTTATTTGGATTCTCAGGGTTATGCATCTAATTTTTTTTTCTTTTTTTTTTTGTTAAACCAGGGATCAAACTCAGGATCTTGTGCTTGTGAGGCAGGCGCTTATGCCTCTGAGCTATATACCTGGCCCCTACTTTTATTTCTTAAGTGAGATTTTTAAGACTTGCCATCTTTTTAAAGTGTTTTATATAGTGGCATGGTGTTCTATTTTAACATTAATATCCTCTTATGATTATACTTTCCATACGTTATTCTGTCGCTTTAGCTCAGCTTATTTTATTTAGCCATTGTTATTAGTAGATTTTTATATAACATCTACTGGTATAGATAGCATATTTTGTTAGCTTATTTTATCTTTAGGAAACTATATTTTGGCTTTGTAGGTTCTCCTGAGTCATATATATATATATATATATATATATATATATATATATATGTATTTTGTTTTTCCTTTTTCTAATTTTTGCTCTATTGCTATTTTCTGTACTTTTGTTTAGATAATGACAAACTTAATGTTTAGCACATACATTTCTTTTGCAAAAAAAAATAATGAAAACTTGAAATTTGTTTCTAAGAAAGCCTTCAGAAAATCTCATTACTTTATTTTGGTGTATTTTAAAGCTGATGTTTTGTGCATATAAAGAGTGATTTGCACGCTGGTGAGATAAGTCAGTGGACTAAACACCAACACCTGCATATGCAAGCTCAGAGGCTGGGGTTCAATCCCCAGCACCACAGACTGTACCAGCCCTGCCTCTGGGCATGTGAGCTGGCCACAGAGACTGGGCAGGGTGGTGGTGCACCCCTATTATCCCAGTGCTGGAGAGGCTGAAAATGGGAGGATCGCTATGAGTACGATCTACATAGTGAGACCCTGTACCAAATACATAGGAGTGATTCGTGTATGGCTTCTGTTTTATTTCAAAAAGTCCAGCAGATCGTTAGGTATGCTATATTTAATGCATAATTTTGATAAATCTGTGGCTAAGCAACCCAGGCCATATAACAATTATTTTTGGAAGTTTTGAATCTTTTTCTGCAGTTGAGAGCTATGGGATGCAGAATCACTCCAGCCCACGACTTGGGTAACCACCTCATGCGTCGGAGGAAGGTGGAGCTTCCTTTTAGCATTCTAACTTAATTGGATCTAGTCATCAAGCCTGGCTTAATTTTTTTGGTCCGATTTTCTATTTTTTGATGTATGTTTTTATAATTCCTTTTGTGTATTAGGAAAACCAGAGGTGGACTGAAGCTTTCTAAGCATCCTTATCTCATTTCTCTTTCCTTTCTGTATCCGCTCATGCTGTGGCTGTTTTGTTCTCTTCCTGTATGTTGCTATTTCTCCCTAGGACCCGTCCCTCTGATGGTGTCAGTGTCTCCACTGTCTGTTGTCTTCTTTTTTGCATTTTCCTGATTTACCTTTACACATCCTCTGTCTTTCTGGCATGGCCTTTGCTTGCTTTTCTGTGGGGTAGAAACGATGATGAAGGTCAGAGTGGCTGTGGCAGTGCGGCCAGAGGCACTGAGCAGAGCCTCCTGGGTGTGATGAGCAGGGTGGTACAGAGAAGGCTCAGCAGCGCCGAAGCTGGGTTTCCAGCGGCAGGGGTGAGAATAGGAAGCCCCGTGCAAGGGAACGAGATGAGCTGAATTTGGAAGACAACTGCTGGCTGCTTACTTTTTCCACTGGGGATCTTGTCCCCAAGGGTCAAGTTGAGGGCAGCATGATAGGGTTGGGGCCTCTTATATGATTATGATAACCCCTGGACTCAACCATAGTTCCCACATGCTGCTTTTGTGCTATGGAAGGCAGCACTAATTTCTTTTTGCCTCAGATTTACAGTAAAAGTAAAATATACTTTAAAAATAATTCTGCAGAACTATTCATAAGTGTGCATGGGAGAAATCACTTCTAAATGCCCCAGGGTTTTTTGAGTGATTTCAGATGAAGGAAGGCTGTGTGTGTGTGTGTGTGTGTGTGTGTCGTTTTGTTTGTTTTAAGAATTGCAATTTGGAATGAAAGGTCCACCTAGACGGTGTCTGCGGAAGAGTTAAGCTATTTTCAGCAGCTAGGACGGGCGCAGCTATCTTTGCAGTGAGATGCCATTTCCCACTGATTGGACCATGCCATTTCTCCTTAAGCCTTGCTCCTTCCAAGGTTCTGTGCCTGGCATGGTAATTCGGGACTTGCGCAGGTAGGGAGGGGGTGCGCCCGGTGGTCTCCTGAGCTACGCTTTCGCACAGCTTAGTTCCTTAGGCCTCCCTGGCAGTGTGCAGCGTGTGTGTTTCTGTGGTTGGATTTGGGGGAATGCATGCGACAGGCAAGGCTGCGGAGGAGAAGAATCAACCGGGATGCGAGTTTTTAATTGAAGTTTAGTTGGAAGTTCAATGAGGTGAGACTGTTATGACACATTTCAAAGCGTAACACTAGGCAAATGAGCTGGCTTCATCAAAGTCGAAGTAAATACGGAGCCACAGCTCAGCAACGCAGCGTGAGACAACAGCTACAGGCCCTCAGAAAAATCTGGAGTAATTAAAATTTACATTGTGCAGCCCTCCTTCTCACTGAGTACCTTTCCAAGGGAAGCAATGATTTTATTGTGAAAAATATAAACACACATTTGGAGATGTAAATTACACACACATTTTCATTTCGGGTGTAGATGTGGAAAGTTTTCGGGATGCAGAGGTAATCAGTATACAACAGTAGCCGAGAGCAGGTCTGCGAAAGGCCCTGGGAAAGCAAAGCCCCAAGACTTTTCTCCTGCTCTGCCCCTTGCGTGGATTTGGAAAAAGAGGAGGTGGGATTCCATTCTCCAATCTCTGAGGACACAAACACTTATTATTTAATGCCCCAGGAGGGATAGCAGTCCGGACCCTTTCTCCCTGCTTTCCCTCCCATCTCCTCTCCATTTGGTCTGTGCATGTGATATCAGAGGTTAGTGAGTGAAAGACAAAATATTAGTTATTTTGCATCATGGAAAGAGGGTAGAAATTTACCAAATGCTATCTGAACACTTTCATTTCCTTTATGCATGAAAGTTACCTCAACTTGAACCAATGTAAAGGATTAGACCTAGGAAAACAGCCTGGGATAGTAGAAAATGCCCTAACCTAGGACTGGAAAAAAGTTGTGTGTGGCTTCTGCCTTGACTACCCATTGCTACATGAGTGATTTCGGAGCAAGACCTTCAGTTCTCAGGCCACAGATTATGTTAAAGTCATTACGTTGGCCTGAGGTGAGCTCCAGGGTCCCTTCCTACCTAGCCAGCATGTCTGCAACATGGTGCCCTGTGGATCCTCTCCCACCTGCATGGAGCCTGGAGATCCAAACCAGTGTGGGGCTCGGCTCCTCTAGGGTCCTTGGAGAGCAGGCTCTCAAGAAGAGCAGGGTGTTCCTTGCTAAAATCTGGTGAGCCCACTGCCTCAGGCCAGGACTTCATGAGAGTGCTGTTGGAAGCCTCACTCTGGCACCTCCCCAGCAGCAACGAACCTGGTGTGTCCCTCCACCCAGCCCACCAATGCTCCTGGGCAGAGCTGCCATCAAGGTGACCCCATGTGACAATCCTAAAACGCTGTCACTGGTGATGACAAAAGTACTCAGCAGCCCATCTTTCCTCATTTCTCTCAGTGTGTACTCCCTTATCAGAGGAGGAAGAGTAGGGACTGGAGATGTACAGGATGAGAGAAAGGTCTTTGTAAGAGTGACCTGTCCTTTACATAAACCACAGCAAATGCAGAACAGATGTGGTTTTCAGGGGAAATTTGGCTTGAAGGAAGCGAGCTCGAAGTCGGATTTGAAGAGTCTTTAGTACCTTGTTATATCTGGGCGGTTCTGCCAAGAGAATGAACGCAGGTCAAGTTTTCATTTTAGTTGTTCAAAGGTAGAAAATCCAAAGAATGCTGGGAGTTCAGCATCTGCTCTACCATCGTGTTCCACAGTAAGAACAATCTCGGACTGGAACTAGGGTAAGAAAAAAAGGTCATGAATTTGGAGGTGGGTTTTAAAGAATGAGCTAAAGGAGTTACGAATGAGGGAGGTCTTTCCAAGAGACCACTGAGTCTGGGCTAGGCTTCATCATGTGCAAAGCTCTGGCTTCCCTCTGACAAGCAAGTAAGCTGAAATTCCTCAGGCAGAGGATGTATTTCAGATGCAGTCTTTGGGATCAAGGAATGCTCCTGGAAGGGACAATGTGTGTGTTGAGATGGGTCTCCTGCATTGCAGGCCCTGCTGTTGCAGGTGCAGCCTTTCTGACCATCAGCTTGGAGGCCTGGACACATCACTCATTCTAGGTGGAAGGACCATTCTGCGTCCAGGACAAGTGCTGGGGAGCATAAGAGATGAGCTTTGGAAGAGCCTTGGCCGGGCCTAAAATACCCAGCTAAGATTCCACTTTCCTGAGAACTACAGGAAAGAAATTCATCTGTTCTTTTATCCACCCTCTGCTGTCAGGCAGAGCCACACACCCATGCTGTGTGTAGTCTGCTGGGAAGGACCCAGGGCCCCTGAGCCAAGAGAGTATGTTCTGGAGGGAGTGGACTGGGTTGAGAGGCTGTCACTGAATTGCAGCTGGGGAGGAGAGGGGTCAGGGAGCAGATGCCACTGCACGCACTTTCCCTGCATCAGGGACAGCTACGTGGAGGAAGCCACAGGCGAAGAGTGACTATAAGTTGAAGGGTGACTTGGAGTTCTCTAGAAAACCAGGCAAAGTGGCATTATGGATATGGCACTGTTTTGCAGTCAGCATACTTGAATTATAGGATCCAAAAACCAGTCACCCCGAAACAGCAGATGCTCGTTGTTTTTATGTCCCCACAAACCATGTCCTATGCTCTAGGCTATGTCACCAGCCATAGCCATGCCGTATTTCTGGAACACATCTGCTGTGACCAGAAGCTGTCATGCTGCAGTGTCCCTGGCATGTACACCACAAGAGACAGCAGAGGCCACTGCAGAGCGAGTGGTTCTGAGTCTGATATCAGCCCGCTGTGCTGACCTCCAGAGAGGTGGATCCTTCTGGGTTTTTAGCTTTGCTCCCATCAAACCAATAAACTAGGATGTGTGGCCTGGGGCACTGCCAGGTTCTCCCTGCACCACCGCACCTGCAGCTCAAGACATATGTTTGGAGATAAACTACAGCCATGTCCATAGCAAGGCTGGAGTTTCCATGCTTAGTGGAGGCCACAGTGGGTGGACGGAGCTGAGACCGGTGGGTCAGGTTCTGGAGTGCTGGGAGGCTGCCTTCCTTCACATCAGTGTGGTTGGTGGGCTCAGCCCCTGGACAGGCATATGTGTCCCTCCAAAAGAGACACACTGGGACCATACTGAAAGTTGGACCTAAGAAAAGGGGTCTCTCCATCAGTCCCGCACTTGGCCTTCTCCTGGCCTAAAGTTCTATGTTTTCCCTTCTAATTTGTAAGCTTGCATGTCATCGCTCTATGGCCATAAATCTGTTCTACCAGGCTGATTGCTTTTTCCTTTGCTTTCAGGAGAGTAGATCTGGAGACAGCAACAGCTGTGTGGAAGAAATAATCCGGGTAAGAATACTCTTTTAAAACTTCTACCTATGTTTTAGGCATAGATACCAGGTATGGGTCCTGTGTCCTTGTTAAGGCAGGAACCCCACCGTGGTTTGTTGATTGACATCCACTTGTCCCAAAGGCAGTCAATTCCATTGCCTATGTGACACTTAAAGAAAAACTTCCCATAGAAATTGTGGGGTTCCCCTCTTGCGGGAGCCTCTGTTCAAGCTAAGGTGGCACCCTCGTAAAGCAACCAGCTGAAGAAAGGCCAGACTTCAGATGACAAATACCGAGGTGCCCACATGTGGGTCCACCATTTGTCACCCTGCTACTCGAGAGCATCCACGAACAGCCTGCACTTTCTGAATCAGGCAGGGTTGCCTTGTCATTTTTCTTTGAACCTTGGTTAGACCTAGAAGTATCTGACCAAGAGGTGATGTCCAGCCCAGTGTCTGGAATTTTACTTCGTCATTTTTGGTGCCCTGGCACTGGTGCTCTCTGCTCACCGGCCCCTTGCGTCATCCCATTTCTTGGCGTTGGCTGGAACTCTGTGCCACACGCGGGTTCCCCTCACGTCTCCACTTGTAATCAGGAAGTTGCCACAACCCAGAGTTTTTCTGCACTTGTATCCTTTCAGGAGAGCAACCTAATAATTTACAGCTCTCCGAAAACTGATATTACACTGGGCAGAACACCAAGACAAACTGGAGGAGATGTATGGCCATTCTCTAATACAGAAAAAAGCAACAGCAACTTCACTTTAATGTGTTTCTAACTTTTGGGCATCCCACACATTTTTCCTTGAACTGCTAGTGCAGTTCAGTAATGCTATAGAATTACTTGGCCTTAAGTTTTATGTTAGCAAAGTGTTTTGAAAACAGTTATTTTTCTTTCTAAAAAGCATTACTTCATAAATAAGTCTCTAAGCTGGCCAGAATAATTAATTGAAGTTTGATGTGTTGAATCTGTAATGACTTTTTTTACATGGAAAATAATAGCCAAAATAGGCAGCTTCTTGTGTGGTACTTAAGTACATGTCAAATAGGAGCCAGATTGTATCTTCTATTCGTGCAAACCTTTTCTGTTTTGTTCTAAACCATTAATAGTGTGTGGTGCTGAGATAGGTTTTCTTATGTTTCTCTTTCCAGTTTGTTGTCCAAATGCTTTGTTTTAAGCCACTTTCCTTTGATTGGTCATGGTGTTTGTCTCTGAAAGACGATAATATCAAAACATGCCAGGCCCCACTCTGCTTCTCCTAATTAGCAAAACTATTCCTTTTATCATCTCCGGACTTTTCTAAAAATATGAAAGACATCTGTCATTTGGTCTTTTCTCTTCTATTCTCTAAGTAGGGTCTGAAGTTTCAATAAAAACTTGAGTAGTTCCCACAGCAAAAAGATACAGTCTAGATAAAGTAAAACTCAATTAAAATAAACAGATGCTGCCATCAAGAGTTTATCTGTTTTCCTGAGTGCAGCTGACGAGAGCCATGTGCCCCCTCTCCCCCGCTGCCCCCCTCCCCCGTGACACGAGCTCTGCATATTTCTCACATGGGTGGCCAGTGCTGCCCCTGTCATAATCCTCCTTCAGCCAGAGATAGAGCCAATGGAAAACCTGGCCCCCTGGATGGCTGAGTAACCCCTGTGCAAGACTCAAGAGTCAGTGCGTGCCACAGCAGGGTGACCAGGAGGACTGTGGCCATGCAAGTGGGCAGTGGGTGTCTGAGCTCCCTGAATCGGCTCTTTCCAGAACCCATGAGGACTGCTCTGGGATGGCAGAGGTGTGGACTCCAGCAGCACCTGGTAGGGCCTGGCGCTCTCCCGCCTGCCCGCATAGGGGTGAGCCCCTAACCCTGTAGGGTTGTAGTCTGTCTGTCACACAGCCCAGACTTCCTCCCAGACTGTGGCATCAGTGTCTAGAATTTAGGGGCCACAGTTTTGCTGAGTGAGTAGATAAATCAGTGAATGAGTGAGCTGGTGAGAGTCCCTTGTAAACCACAAGCGCATCCTGGTCTTTTGAGGGCCAGGCGTCCTTGTGGAGCCAAATTTCCCTTGTAAGTTTCGCTGCCCTTGTGTCCATCTCAATTAAATGATGTGGTCATCATCACCGGAGGGCTTGTGCTGGCAGGCATGGTGTTTATGTGAGGATTCTCTCTTACTGTGGAAGAAGAGGAATGTCATGAAAAAAAAAAAAAAAATGTCCTTTAGTGATGAAAAGCAGTGTAGCACTCGTGCCTTGTTCATGGGAGAGGTTACTGGGACAGGAGTATAAGGAAAAGCAGATATGGCACTTTGGCCTCTTGGGTCCAGCAGTGCTAGAAGAGACAGATGATAGGTTTTGTAAATTTGTAAGTGGTTTTTGTGAACAATTTTTATAAATCACTTCATTCAGGGAAAAACTATATGATGTAAAGTGTGCTGAACACATTTTAGGAGTGCTTATGATAGAGCCCATGGCCTTCCTTGGGGCTCCTTCCTGGAGGAAATGACATTGAACGGAGAGATGACATATAGGAAATCAGCCATGGAGAAGAAGAGGAGCTTGAAGAGCTTGAGGACGTGTGAGAACTTGGCCTGTTAGATGCCCTGGGTGGACAGAGAAGGCCAGGGTGGCTGATGGGCAGGCGACGAAGCTATGCAGGAGAGGAAGGGGCGCCACAAGAGACTGCACACGAAGGCAAGTTCAAGGTTGGGCGAGGCAGGGAGCCAGGGAACATGCAAGCGGAGGGGGCGGGGCTCACTTTGGAGGTCTCAGTGCTCCCCTCTGGCTCCGTAAAGATGGAGTGAGGGAGCTGAGGAGGAAAGCAAGGGTGGCTGGGAGGCTGCTGCACGAAGCAGAGGCGCGTCCTGGGCAGCACGGGGACGTCGAGAAGAATCCTGCACTGAGGAAGGAGAAAGCCCCAAACTGAGTTTTCTGGAGTGCTGTCAAGGGGAATGTGGAGAAGAGAGGTGACCGTGAGGGGCAGAGGCCGGGCTGCAGCCCAGCATTTGGCTTCACTGGCACAGTGTTGACCATGGGACTGTAGACATGGCCGCACTGTCCCGGAGAGAAAACAATAGAGACCAAGACACGGTCAAGAACTGACATTGTCACCGAATTCTAGAAAAAAAAAAGATCCACAAATTGGAAGTGAGAGAGGGACTGAGACACCGAAGGTCACAGACTCACAGGAAGAGAGTTCCAAGATTAGTAGCATTCGGAGTTTTGAGAGCACAAGGAAGGCGAACATCTAAAATGCACCCAAAGGGACAGACAACAGAAAGGCAGTGGGTGGGTGACATCTCTGAGGATTCTTCCTGTGGAAAGGAGAAGTCAGAATCCAGACGAGAAGAAATGGAGAAAACCAAGTCAGTGAGTTCAGCAATGCCTTCTGAGGACGGCCGCCGTTGCCCTCATCTCCCTTTTCTGTTGTCCTGAGCCCAGCGTCCAGGACAGTAGCCAATTGGTGGGGCACTAATGTATCCAATACTTAACACATAGGCAACCCAAGTTCCCGGCACTTGAGCTGGCCCAGCTGATGGAGACAGCTGCCCCATGGGCTGCCCTGTGTCACACACCTGCTTCACCAGTGCAGAAATTAAGGGAGGAGAGGTTAGACACACCTGGCCAAGGTCACAGAGCTGGCAGTGAGCTGCGATTTTACCAGAGACATCTGGCATCAACTTGCACTGTCTTTTAACCACTGCAGTGTCTTGCTAAATGAAGAGGTCTCCCTGGCTCATTAGTGAAACCATCCAGGCATTTTGCTGTGAAAGGGAGCCTTCTCGCATCTGCGTGATTACGGTGTGAAAGTGCCGGATCATGCATTTGTGCACTTAAACTCTCACATCAGCTTTTATGGCCCGCAGAACCAGCCTCATCTATAACTTCTTCCTCACCCTTGTCTGATTCTTGCTGAAGTGACTGTTTTCAAGTCATTTGAATATTATATCGTGTGCTGAAGTATAATTATTTTTTATTCTTACTTAGAAAATTTTAATCCTGGGACTTAATAAATCTGTGTATAATTGCAAAATTCTTTTAACCAAGGATGAAATGAGAACTGAGTACTATAAAGATGGGCGATAAGGGCCAGGAGCCTTCTTGGCCAGCATATGTCCGCAACAGTTCGCTGTCTAAGTTGTGCTATTTTTCATCCTTAAAGGTTCCAGCGCTGTAATACTCTGCTGCTTTTCGTAGCATTGCCCATGAACATATGATGGCATTAACATTTGTTCAGTCAATAAAATCTGTTTACAATTTACTGGTGGGGCTGTGCAGGTGGCACAAGTTTTAAGCAAGGTGGCTCTAGAAGGCATTGGCTGAGAGTATAGCTCATGACATCGTGTGGCTTTGTGTAGGAGGCCAGTGGTTCAGATTCTGCTTTCAAAATAAGGAACAAATTGAGAGATAATTGCTGCACAACATCCGGATGGATCACCTTTTGGACTCTCATCTTTACTCGCAAATTTCCTTCCAGCCTGCTGCTAAATACCCGTAGTGGATGTTTCCATAAAGCTGCATTTTGGTTCATAGGAAGGGGGTTAGCCATGCTTGCCTAAACTCTGGGGACTCAAGTCAGTGCTCTACGTAAACAGACTTCAGGCAAATAAAGGAATGCCTTTGTTCCTTGGTTTTCTAGAAGCTGAGGAATCTCCTGAGCAAGATTCCAGCCACGGTCTTGAGAGCCCTTCCGTGTAGTGCACAACCTTGTGGCCCATCATATGTCCCCACCCTTGACGATGGGGACAAGAAAAGCCTTGTGCTCAAATGTCTGCATGCTCCATAACCCAGAGGAAAACAGATTAGCCACCCTGGGCCTACTGGAAAATACAGAACAAAGAGATGACTTGTTTTCTGTGACCTACTTGGGTCATTGGCGGAGCTGGTGTAGGTCAGATCTCCCCTGCTGCAGACCAGACAGGCTCTTTTCTGGCTCATACTGTTTCCTTTATAAATTATTTCATTTAGTTCCAACAGTAAAGATTTCATTAGCAACAAAATGAGGCCCACTGATGGCAAAATCAATCGAGGTAAAACTGCAGAAGAGCACCATTAATATATCTCATTACTTATGGTAGAAAAATAAAATAAAAACAAAAGAAATCTGATGTTGACCTAGGCAGAAACTCTATTCAGTCTTCTACAAGAGTGCACTTGGTAGTGTTTTGTTCTGTTTTCTTCTTGCACTAGGCTATTTGAATGGTTAGGGACTGAAATAACACCCTTTTGCAGTATTTTATTTTATATCTGTAGCTGCGTTCTTCATAAATGCTATTGTGTTAGTCCTTTGGGCTGAAACTGGAAGCCCTGATGAAAGAACTGCACCGCTCTGGGCTAAGGGTGTCCTGATTCCCGGGAGGGGTATCCGGCAGCCAGCTGTGCTACAGGGCCGCATGGCTGCCCTGTGCAGGCTTTGCCTGACTTGGAAGCGTTTAGTTTCCAGCAGAGATGGGGCAAGCAGCCATTCCAGCTCTGAACCTGTGGGGCCCAGGGGCTTTTAGGTGATAGCCATGGGAACCCAGGGATCAGAGGCTCCTGTTGAGCTTGAATGGCTTTGCCTTGCAGTATTCCCATCTCGTCCTGATGCACACGCTTGGAGATCACACAGGCATTGCAGAGCTGCATGGATAGGAGGCCAAGGGAATGTCAGTGGCACAGGCAGGCGTCTGGAAGTGTGACATGCTGGGTTCTGCCCTGACAGGACAGGGCAGGTTCTGATAGGCTGGTCAGGAGCTTCAGGACAATTTTGGCCTTTTAAGATGCAAACTGCTGTGCTGGGACAGTCTCTTCTGAGGTACTTAGAGATCTTTAACACTCCTCTAGAAGACCAAATCATTAAAGGTATTTGACAGGTATCTGTTTTCTCTTGCTCAGGTCTTGTAGGTACATCAAGATTACTGAAAAATGAGAAGCAGGAAGTACACAGTATGATCAGACTATCTGATGCATGTTTAAATTAAAATAATTATTACAGTAAGAGACACAATGCCATTAAACCCCATCAAAAACTACGTCTCTCTTCAAATACACTTAGCCCATCATTCTGACCACATTCTGAAGCAGTTCTGGAAATCATCTTTCCTGGATGTCTTTACAAGTTCTGTTCAAAAGTATGGGGAGTGCCGCTGCCCTTTGCTGTCCAGTGGAAGACAGGCTGGGAAAGCACCCCAGGATGTCCTCATCCACTTGCACACTGGACCTAGCACCATGCACTGTCAGGCTCTGTCCCAAAGTCAAAATGGCCATGAAGGGTAAATACTTGAAGTAAACTCAGAACAAGAAGGCAGCCCCCCAGCACAACCAAAGACACTCACAAAAGAGGACTCCCAGAACTGCCTCAGACCGTAGCAAGAATGATGGGCTGAGTGCCTTTGAAAGGAAGGGGAGGCAGCAGAGATAGCTCATCCATCTAAGCACCTGCCTGGCAAGCGCAAGAACTGAGCTCAGTCCCCAGCACTGCCCTACCTTGAAGCTGCAGAGTGAAACCCTGTACTAAATACTAAATTTAAATTCCAAGGAGGAGGAACCTTTGGAAGGGGATTCATGGCATTGTGCCTTTTACTGTAATAATAATTCTCATTTCCCAACCATGCCTCCGATCACAAAGAGAAGCAGACGTGCTAGGTGCTGTGGACACGTGCCCTGGAAGAAGGGCCAGAGAATGAGTGAATGGACTGGGCAGGGAGAAAATAGTGCGATCCCACAATCCCCCTTCTGGCACCAGTGCTTCTTCCACAGTTGTATGCAGAGTCCATACCTGCAGCACAGAATGGGGTGGAGGTGGACTGGGTGCTGGGGGCAGCAGCCTTCCCCACACCCCTCTCCCAGCCTGTGGTCCTTTGGAGATACGTGGTCATCCACAAGCTGTATTCAAGCGTCTTCGTGTTCTCTAAGTGTGACTGCAAGTTCTCGGGAAAACAAGAGTTGGATGTGAATCGTGTAAAACAAGAAGTGCAAGTCCTTTTTTTACCCACCAGTGGGGTTCACTGTTGCTGTGTTGTTGATGTATTAGTTACTTTTTGCTCGTTGCTGGAACAAATACCCAACACTCAAAATGAAGGAAGGAAAGGTTTATTTAGCTCACAGTTTGTGGAGGTTTCAGTCCATGTTCGGCTGGCCCAAGGCTGAGTGGAACAGAGCAGAGAGCATCCAGTTCATGGCGGCGGAACAGCAACAAAATGGTGGCAGAGGTAGCCAACCAACACGGCAGCAGAGCAACAGCAACAGCCAGAGCTCCAGTCTGTCTCTCTGTCTCTCTTTATATTACATTCAGGCTCTCTGCCTTAGCTCCCGCCCTAGGCTACACCCATAATCCCAGAAGTACTTCCACCCATAATCCCATCAGTACTAAAACCCATAATCCCAGGGATCATGGATCAAGTCTCAAACTCTAGAAGTCCCCACCCAATGACTCCATGAGGCTTTGGGGGGACAACTAGACATAAACCATAACAGTTGTTATCCTGTAGGTAGAAAATATGAAGGCATGTAAATCATAGTACGCGGTAATACTCTCAAGTGCGTCAGTTCCCTAACATACCTCTTATTCTACTTCTGTAACTGGCATGAAAATTGTACATGTTCATGCAGAACTACGGTCTTGTGTCTTATGGCATAGCAAAGCAAGTTTAGCTAACACGCTTTATATTTCCTGAAAGTTAGAAAAAAATTGAGGTTGTTTTTCCCACAAAAAAAAAAAAAATAAGAGAAGTTCAAAAAGATAGATATGGTTCTCCTGATTTGAATAGTGTAAGATACATGCATGTGACATGTGTGCGAGCCGGGGATCAGACCTGGGGCCTTGTGTGTGCTGAGCGTGTGCTCTGCCATGTAGCTACAGCTACTGGCTTTTTGTCTTGGTTTCACCTGAGTGCTTTTCTCCAGCAGGGAGTTACTAGCATACAGTAGTAGCCACCCAACCTGCTTTATTCTTTCTTTACTAACTTTAAGAGAATCAATTCAGTTTTATTTTTCCTTTCCTATTTCTATATTTAATTTTTTGAGAAACCTGTATACTGATTTCCGTAGTGGTTGTATTAATTTACACTCCCACGAACAATGGAGAAAGGTTCCGTTAGGCCTGTATATTGGTTGATTGTGGCTATGAATCATAGCCCTACTTTCTGGAGTGAGACAGAATCTGTGTTACCTTAATTTACAGTTCTCAGTGGCCAGTGATGGGAAACACCTTCTCTTACATCTATCGGCCACTTGTGCGCTGTCATCTGAGACGTGCCTCTTCATTTCAGATGCCCATTTTGGACTGAGTCTCTTCTGTGTGGGAGTCCATTTTTTTTCCTTTTTTTGAGATCTTGATCTGTCTAAAAGTCCTCCATCTAAGGAATAGATGGCAAAAATTTTTCCTATTCTGTAGGTATCTTTTCATTCAGTTTCCTTTACTGTGCAGAATTTTTAACATGATGTGATCCTACTTGTTGATTCTTGCTATTTCCATGCTTAATATCACCAGATATATCCGCCAGCCTCTGAAATTGGAAGTTCTGTATAGAATTAATACATTTGAAGGTATTTACTATGGAATGTTTTTAAGTCCATTTGGTACAGAGTCTCACTATGCAGCTCAGTCTAAGTGATCCTCCTGTTTCGGCCTCCCCAGCACTGGGATTACAGACATGCACCACTATGCCCAGAATCGGTGGTCAGCTCAGCATGCTCAGGGATGGGGCTGGCACAACATGATGTGATGCCAGGGAACGAACCAGTCCCTGCACTTGCCTAAGCAGGCACTTAGTCCAATCAGCCGTCTTGCAAGCCCTGGCATCTAGACAAAAAAAAAAAAGTCTGATGCTATGACACTAGTACTTAAAATGTAAGAGCAAATAAACTTCTACTTGTTTGCAAAAGCATTTTTCCTCGGTGTATGCATGTGTGCCTGCTGGCCCAGTGTATTCCAGCATCAAGGTCTACGTGTCCCACTTCACCTCTCCGGTGATCCTCACCCTGCCCTGACATTCCGTCAGCCCCTGGTCCTTGCTAACCGGTCCTGCATTGCCTTATCATGGTGCGTCCTTGCTTCTCCACCAGCTTTCCCTCCGTCGTGGGTTGTCCGCACTGCCCAGATGCCCTGCTGGAAGAGCCTCGCTGCTCCCCACCCTGTCAGCTCCCTCTTTGGGCGGGGCCATTTGCTCCACCCCCAGGCCCCTTCCCCTTTCTCAGCTCAGCTTGCTCAGGAGAGCAGTCCCCGGGGCTCATGCTGCTTCTGCCTCCCAGCAGCCCACACCGTGCAAGCAGACCCAACTTCCCAGGGCACATGCGAGCTCAACACCTTCCTGTGGCTCCCCTGGGCCCAGGAGAGGACCAATTCCTGAACGCCTTGTGTAGACCTCTGCATGCTCTGACCTGCACGTCCTTCCAGCCTCTTCTTTCTCTGCTCTCCACTCAGTGTGCCTTTGTTCACCTGCGCCACCCTGTCTCACCTCCAGCCCCAGTCAGTGTTCCTCAGCCACAAATCCTGCTGACTAGTGATCATCGTCCAAGAGATGTCGCTCAATGCAAAGTGGCTTCTGGTGCCCCAGCTCTGAGGAAGCTACTCCTGTTCTGGTTCCTGGGTGCTTTAGCTCACCCCCGTATTACACCGCGGGCCTCTTCTCTCCCATCCACCCACCTACCCAGGGGCAGCCACAGTGCCTCTGACCTTTGCACTACTTCTCTGCTCTTGCTCTTTACCCCACCATCCTCCAGTCCACATCAAAACGTTTAGGGAATTTTCTCCCTAAAGCATTAGTTCTGCCAAGGACTGCCAAGACCCCTGTGTTTCCAGAAGTACGAGACTGAACTGTACAATTAGCCTAAGTGCAAGAGAGGCAGCAGTTCTGCTACCAACTCGTGCTGTTCAGAAATGCGAAAGATTCTTGAAGTGAAGACGGCCCAGACCTCAGGAAATCTCAGACCTTTTGTGTCTGCCATTTGTGTCTTGATTATCTTTTATGGGCTGAGTTTTTCATTTTGCTAGATAATGAATTTGACAAGTTGAAGAAATCAAGATAATAAGATTGCAGGGATAATTTGGTTAATTACCATGTTGTTACTGGTGGATCCAAGGCCTGGAAGGAAGAGCTATTTGCACTGCGGATCTGCTTTGTGTGCTGCAGTTTTTGGAACGATTAAAACACACGTATCCAAGCTGATCAAACCCGAGACACATATTTTTAAATTGGATTTAATATGAAAACCACACACAGTGCTCTCTGTTATATTTTTTCAAATTGAGGGCTGTGAAATTACACTGATTTGCTGCAGATTGCTATTATATGCACACGCATTCTAGAAAAGTAATTTTTAAGATACAAAACATTGTTTTTAAAATGGAAAACATATAGGCCCTCAAAAATCAGAACATGTATCTAGATAATAACATATACTTTAAAAAGAAAACATAATTTTCTAGGATTCTTATCTTGTAATTATTTAGTTCATTTAAGCTTAAAAAAGCAGAAAGTTAATTTTTCCTTTGTCATTAGATTTGTTGTCTCATATATCCTGATGAATTTGATTGATAGGTATACAACGTCTTTGTTTTTATGTCCACTGGGTTGTGTGAAGTATAAATATTGAGAAAATGTGTGGTTTAGAGCTTTTAGAACCTGCTACCTTTTCTATTTGCACAGTGTTCTGTTCTGGTTTTCAAACTCCCTATGCAGCTCAGAACTTCCCTCTAGGTAATACAGTGTCAGGGTTCTTTAGCCTCCCCAATTCACTAAGTTTAAAAAAAAAACAGGAGGCTTTGTTCATTCCCCAAAGCACTATCCCATTTATATACCTCAGGACTTCTAGAGAAACGTCCTGCTCAGCCCAGCCCGGTTCCAGGAGCAGCCCTCTGAGGACTGCTTTCCTACACGCCTGTAGTTCCTAATGATGAATTGGGATTACAGCTGGTCTTCCCAGGGATCCACTATCAGATTTGCCAGAAATCAAGATATTGTTAGCACCAGGTGATTTGGCTACACACACACACACACACACACACACACGCCCGCGCACAATTGCACCTCTCTGCAAATACATATCTTTTTCTCACCAATGGGTTACCTAGAAAGTTATAAAAATTGTACCCAATGTACAGATCACTATTTACTATTATAACATTTTTATTGCCAAGTTTTTATTTTAGTGCCTTTTATTGAAACTCTATCTAATTGAAAGCCTGTGGTTCTATGGAATTCAAAATATTAAGGATTTTATGCTCTCATTTTAAAATGTGTCGTTCTATGAACGCTTACTAGATTTCTGAGATTGGATTAAATATCTTAAAATTGAGCACTAAGAGTGTAGCATAGTGGCAGTGCTCCTATTGGGCACATACTAGGCCCTGTGTCATATCCAAGAAAGAATGAGGAGGGCTGGCCAAATAGCACAACGGATTAAAGCACCTGTAAGCAGGCACAGGGGCCAGGGGTTCGATCCTTGAGCCTGCCATGCCAGCCCGGCCCCCAGGGCACAGACAGAAATTAAGACTTGGCGTGGTGACACTCACCATAATCCCAGCTTCCCAGCTCTTTGGCAGGTGGATCACTATGAGTCTAATCTAGTAGTGAGACTTTGAACATCCTGTAGACCCTTCCATAAAATATAATTTTTTTAAAAATGAAAGGAAGGGAAGTGGGGCTGAAGATTAGCAGGCTCATTAGTCTTTGCTACTTGAAGATATCTGTTTGTTTGTTTGTTTGTTTATTTATTTATTTATTTATTTAGGACAGGATATGACCACATAGCTCAGACTCACAGTGATCCCCCTGTCTCAGCCTCCCCAGTGCTGAGACTACAGGCGTGCACCAACATGCCCAGTTTCTGTTCCCAGCTCGGCCCAGGGCCAGCCCGGGATGCGGTACTGTGGCTCAAACTCAGGTTCTCGTGCTTGCCAGGCAGGCTCTTAGACTGCCAAGCTATCTTCACAGCCCTGCTACTGGTAGATATCTTAATAGTTTCAAATATAAATTTACTTGTGCATAGAAAGCATATTCTTTAAATAATCATCCCAGGATTCTATTCTAATTAGCATTATCAGATGCTTGAGTTGAGAGTCTGCTGTATGCATCATTTTAACTTTCCCTTTGCTAGCAATAACTTGTATGTTGGATAATACTTTAAACATGGCTTTTGAATTCATTTCAATTGTGTGTACCTGATAGGGGGTGGAACTTAGCTGCAAACATTAGTATCAGCTTATTTAAAAATAGCTGACCGTTCCTGACCTACCCAGGCTGCATCTCCAAAAACCAAATCATAGATTAAGAGCCAGTGAGTCACAGGCCAGGCATCAAATGCAAAGTGTTTGAAACTTCTGTCCCCCATAACTAGGGGAAAAGAAAAAAGAAGGAAAGCCAGCCAGTCATGGTGCAGGGGAGAGGGTGATTTGCAGAAAAGCGAGGGCGACGTGTCCTCTTTCTTCAGTGAGATAAAACCTCCGGCCCAGCCTGCAAAACAAGTGCTCACCATTCTGACTTTTTAACGTTACATTTTCTTGTTTGCTCCTTGAAGTCCTCACGTCCCCCTACACACACACACACACACACACACACACACACACAGCCCTAAATCATGGGGAAAAGAAAGGGACAAGAAATAAGAACGGCTCTCTCCGAGGTTCAGTGGGTATTGTTGTGTGGAACCAGGAGCCCACTGCGAAGTGAATAAAGACCAGAGAGCGGGCTCCTCACGCATTAGCAACAGTGACCATGGGGCAGGGGCTCACGGTAGCCAGAGTCATCTGGAAAAATTGTCAGCAGCCCCTGGACAGTGAAATGATTAATCACTTGGGCACAAAGGAGCACAAAGGGAGATTTGTTAAGAATAAGCAGGGGGCAGAGCATCAGCTCCAGGGGTGACAGGCTTGTCTGTTTAATAATGTATTTTTAAAGTATGTGCCACATCAAAAGGAGAGCACATGCAATGGGAGGAAAATGAAAAGGCAAGAGAGGAAAATATTTGGTGAATGAGAAGAAATGTTTGGGAAGTGAGATCACCAATAATTTTGGTTGGAACAGTTTTTGATTGCAGGCCCCAAACTCACACCACGACATGCCCCGGGGTCTTGGCAGTGCTGAGAAAAACACACGGTCCCTTGAAAAAGGGCATAGCAGACCTTTTATTGCTAAAAATGAAAACAGTCCATCACATGAGTATTCTGTGATCACATCTCTTTCTCTGAGGGGCAAGGCTTTGGACTAGAGCAAACTGTCAGTGAAACAGCCCGAGCCATAGAGATGCCAGCGTGGCTAGTGTGTGTCGGTGGCTTCCTGTGTCCTACACATCTGTTGTCTTGGGCACTCTTCACAGCTTCCCAGTCGCCCTGTGTGATGTCACCCCTTGCGCTACAGTGGCAGAAACGGAGATGGAGGGGTTGGCATGCAGCTAGTATGTAGGTGGCAGATCTTGAGCTCAGATCTCCCAGACCCTAACCCGCATCCTTTGATGCCTCTTGGCTCTGTGTGTTCTGCATCGGTGGATTCAGCCAACGTGGGGCAGCAAGCATTCGGAAAGAAGTTTCAGAAAGCTCCAGAGAGCAGAACTTGGATGTTCCATGCACTGAGCATGGCGCTGAATGCACGTGAATGAAGACACATGCGGGCACCTATGGCAGCCCCCACAGTGCCACAGGCCCTCTGTCCGTCCAGCATGCCATATGGCAGCGCCGTTTGTTTGCCTCATGTCACTGTCATGTGTTGTGTAGTGTCCTGGAACGGTGTGTCTGTACTGAGCATGTGGAGACTTTTGCTGTTGTTACTCTCTGAAGGATACAGCATGACAGCTACTTGTGTAGCATTTACCTTGTGTCACCTGTTACCATGAGGGATGCAGAGGGGACTACAGGTATATGAAAAGGTAGGTGCAGGTTCTGCAAACAGTGCACTATTTTATGTTAGGAACTTGAGCGCCTGTAGATTGTGGTGTGCGTGTGTGGAAGGTGCCAGAACCTATCCCCAGTGGATATAGAGAGACAGCTAATTTAAAAATCTGAGTATTTCAAAACTGCAGGGCAAAGTAAATTTTCTTTGTGGGGTCATTTGGAGACACCTGTCTGTGTCACAGCCTCATGGCTGCCTGTGATGCTTTGATGGTGAGAAGCTGCATCACCAACGAGGCCTTGGATGAGGCTCTGGCGCATGCCCTGTGATGCACAGGTACCTGGCAAGCATAGAACCACCTCGGAGAGCCTCTTACAAGTTGGTCTGGAGCACAGGGCCACGTGTAGCACAGCTACTGGTGTAACATATCCTGAAAGGCTGGATTCTTTTGGCATCAGCCTGTGTTTTGCTGCTGTCTGTGGAGCTCTATGGTGATTGGCACCTCCTGGGGGACATTTACCTGTCTTAGTTAGCCCCAGTAAAGGCAACAACAGTGCTGTTCTCTTCCCCAGCAGAGGGCTGTAAAGCTAGACAGTCTGGACGCTCCACGAGTTCCAGGTGAGGAGTGTCCAGGTGAGGAAGTCCAGGCTTCCCTGGCTCTCTGAGTATGAGTTTCCCCAGAGGAGTCAGCCTTAGATCTAAACACCTGCATATTCGACCACAGCGCTGCCACCACCGCTGATTGGCTGAGTGATGGTGAGCCAATATAAATTTCAGTACAGTGCACATTTTGCAAGGGAAAAAAGCTATTGTTGCCATTCATTATTTCATGTGGTTGTAACATCTACTGCTAGATGAATTTGTGAATACACACATCTTTGTGAATCAACATGTCTCACAAAATGTTCTCATTCATCAACTGTGGTTCTGGAGGTGAACCAATTTTGCAAATCTGCAGTTGAAATAAACAATTTATTTTAGAACTTGTGAGTATGATTTGCTATCATTGTTCTTTTAGAATAATCAGATACCCCTAATTCATTAGTGATGGGGTTCACTTCAGAAAATCTCAGCCCATAAAATCCAAGGGCAGAATATTGTCCAGGTTGGTTTTATTGCTAAGCACAAATTGCTTTGCTGGAGGATTCCTGCCTGTAGCAAGGATTAACACTGAATTCATAGTAAAGTTCCCTAAAGCATTTAAATATTTACTTACAGTTTCTTTACAACTTGGCATTAATTTGAAAAACAAAAACATGAGAAATGACATTGAAATTGATTGACAAACAATAAAACATAAAGACAGATCTTTCTTGGAATAAAAATGAAAGCCAGCGGGACATTATAAATCATTCTACAAAATATATTGTTTTCTGTACAGCAGTTCAGGTGCTCGCACCAAGCAGCAGCAGAAGGAATAAATGCAGACTACACCCCCTGGTGGAGCATTTATTTGGTAGGTGGTTGATAGCTTTTTATCTCTGGAATCTCAGCTAAAGTGCTTACTTAAATTTCTTTACCTTTTTAATTGATTACCAAGGTATGCTCCCATCAACTTACGCCTTTAAGTTGCTTTTACAAATGTACAATTATACTAAGTGCCTAATTATGAATGAGAGCGTGCAGGCAAAGTAGGTTTTATAACATGTGTTCTAGTCCAATGTCTTTTTTTTTTTTTTTTTTGTCTACTCCCTTTGTAAAGCTTCCTTACACATTGGAAGGAATAGTTAACCCTTTTAATTTTCTTTTTAACCAATTTTGCATGCTCTTCGCATGTAATCTGAACAACTAATTTGCAAACAACAATATGCAACATAACAACCACTGTTGAATTCCTAAAAAAAATAGTCATCAAATGACCACAAAGACACCATTTCTGACCAACTCAAAACCCTCAACTCTAAAATCTTACATTTTGATCCTTAGATATAGGCAGATGAGTTACTTTATGAAGTGGGAGAGATCTGTCATCTTAAACTACACCTAAAGAGTAGGCTTAAAACTTTCATAGAGCAAAACATGTGTGTGCATGCGTGCATGTGTGCGTGTGTATATCTTTCGGTTTTACTCATTCTCTTCCATAAGGAATACAACTGAGGGGCCAGGGAGATAGCTCAGGGGCACAAGTGCCTCCCTGGCAAGTGCAAGGTCCTTAGCTCGATCTCCTGTACAACAGCAACAGCAAAAAGACTACAACAGAACATTAATATTAATACTTTTGTATAAAGAGTCCTTTGGAGAGCTATATAAATATTGTATATAGCTTCTAATAGTAGTATCTTCATATGGAAATAAACTTTGGACCCTCTGTGTCACTTACTGGCATATAACAGGCCCTTTCATTGACTTCTGTTCTTTCTTCATAAAGACTTGTGCAACTGAGAGGTGCTAAGATAAAAATTCAGAAATCTGCTTGGGCTTGAAATGACAGTGAAATACATTCGTGGAAGTCTTCAAGGAGTTTGGCTGAGAAAGTCGCCACTCTTCATGTAGCCCCTCAGAAGTGAACTCGGAAAGGAAATTGGTTAACATTGACCTACCATGTGTGAAGAATTCTTTTCAAGATTGTACGCTTTGTTGGAGCACAGCCTTAACAGCAAGGAGGACAAGATTGGCTACGCCATTCCTGTAGGACTTGCAGTGCCCAGCTATGGCTCCCAACTTCAAAAGCAAACTTCATGGGGGAAAAAACCTGAATTCTTCAGTACATAAAGGCATCTTTCAGGTGTTGGACATTATTTGTTAAATTGTACTTGGAGACTTGAGTTATTACTGTAAAAATCTGTTGGTCTTTTGGGTCCAGAAATGAGTAACTGCTGAAATTTTATACACAGAAAGTGCCTTTACCTTTGGTCAGAAATCATTGATGAGCTGGATGTGATGGCTGATGCCTGTAATCCCAGCTGTTGGGAGGCTGAGGCAGGAGGATCGGTGTGAGTTCGAGACCAGCCTGGGCTACAAAAGTGAGCTTAAGGCCAGCATGAACTGCATAGCAAGACCCTGTCTCAAAAAGACAAAAAAAAAAAAATCAATGAAGGTTGATACCTGTATCTGGAAATAAGGACACAAATGTGCATACAGTAAACAGTGAGTCTCCTTACTGATTTTCTCCTCTCATGGTAGAGTGTAACATGTGCTTGGCCCAGGCTGGTTATGTGACTCAGAGGAAATTAAGGACTTCACACTGTCTGGTAAAGTGCTGTTATAAGCTATAATGTTTCAGGTCCAAGAAACAAAAAGTAGATAAGGTGCATGGGTCACACACTTGCAGTAGGAAAAACTCAGAGAAACAGAGAGATTATCTACTTGTATGAAACCTCTGAGAGGAAGAAAGTTTCAGGGCAATCAACTAACCTGAAATATGAAGAGAGACAGACATCTTCAGGAAGAAACAGGATCTCAGCCTTTGGCTCCATGGCACACCACCCAAGGCCATCAGAGAAAGCCAGTCAGACAGAATCAGCTAGAAATAAACTTTCAGTGAACTGCCAATTATCAAATGGGCCTCACAGGAGTGGGAAGTTTGTACTGTTGCACAAGTTTGTCCCTGCCCAGTACCTGTCAGGAATGTCTAAGAAAATCCTGGGTGTGCCTGGGAGGAGATCCCAACCCCTGGACTTCATCTCCTCCTCTCCTACTGAAGGAAGCCTTCCTTACAGGACGAATACAGGCCTGTGGAATCGGATCCCCCTGCTGCTGAGAAGTGAATGACAGCAGCCCAGCACTCTCTCAAACTCATCTTGCCTGCTGTTCTCTCACACAGGGGAGGATGACAGCCAGAGTCCATCTTGAAAAGGATGGAAACCCCCTCTACCTGGGAAAAACAGGAGAGAGTGGGTGCTCTTTGACCAGGAAAGAGGCAGCAATAAGTGCCGCCTAACATCTTGTCCCATCTGGAGCAAGGGCAGAAACACTTGGTGAAGGACACCTCATTGAGCCCGTACTCCCAAGGCCTGTGGAAGACCATGCAGGAATGAGGACATCAGACACCATCTCCCCTCCTGACCCACCTCTCACCATACTGATGGGCACTGGTTACTAGAATAGTGGGCCCCACTGAGAGAACCAGGAGAAGGCAGAACCCAAAGCCACGCAGAGGGCAACCCTCTGTTCTAGCCTGGGGCCCGACAGGATGATCATCACCCTCTGTGGTGAGCACCAAGCGCACAGTACAGGCACTGGGCTGGGGAGATGACTCAGCAGTCTAAGCGCCTGCCTGGGAAGCGCAAGGACCTGCGTTCGATCTCTAGTGCTGCATGCCGTGCTGGGCCAGTGCTGAACCGGCCGCTGAAACCAGGCATGGTGGGGCACACCTGCAATCCCAGCGCTGGGAAGGCTGAGACGGGAGGGTCACTACAAGTCCAAGCTGTGTAACAAGACCCTGTACCAAAGTAATTGATTAATTAAAAAAAGAATACAGCCTTCCTCCCTGAACAACATGATTGGCTTTCAAGCAGAAAACTGTGAAACAGCCACAAAGACAAGAAAAATACCATCTAAAGGGGCAGAAAAGTCATCAAGACCAGAATCAGACAGGGCACAGACATTAGAGCTTGCCATCAGGAAATTCAAATGCCTGTGTTTAATAGGTTAATGGCGCTTGTGGAAAATGTGGACAGCATGCTCAGTCCTGTAGGTCATTCCACCAGGGAAAGGGATGATTTGAGATATGGAAAGCACAGACAAGTGAAGGAAAAGGAAGTCCTTGGCCCTCACCCACTCCTGCTGAGGAAGGGAGCTGTCCCAGTTTTGTAGCAACTTTCCCTCGAGGAAGTCTTTTGTCTCCCTGGCCTCCTAACTCTCTGCCCTTGTTGACTTTCAGGTTGGCAATGAGCTGAAGCTCAGGCATTCTTATTGGACTTTGTGCTAAGTGTTCCCCCCAATATACCTTAATTATCTGATGTTTATGGTATGTTCATAATCAGATAACAGACTTCCGTTGTCAGTCGTGCTTAATTTTAGCATGCTCACTAGGCCCAAGCATGCTAGCTTATTCCACGTCACTGAGACCAGTGTAATGGTAGCAAGAGTCATTGAGGCTACCAAGGAAACAGAGATGTTGGAGAATCCCTGAAGATTCTTCCCAAGATTTCCTCTACCTGAAGCTAACATGCTGAGTAGAAATGAGGCTCGAGCAGGTAGGAGTGGTCTACTTTACTCCTGTAGCTTCCACATATTCTCAGGCTTGTCTGATCATTCAAGTCTGTCTTTTTTTGCAATGGATTGGGTCCCAAGTACAGTACACAACATCACTGAACTAATGGGCCAGCGTCTGCGTAGAGCTTGGCACCTCCAAGCCTAATTACATAGTCCAGGTCAGAATCTGGTTTTAAAACAGCAGTAGAATCAGTCTGCGGATGAAATCAATCCTCATTAAAAGATAGCTCTCTTTTCATTTAGTGAATATTTCTTAGCCTGGGCTCTCTAGTAGCACGTAGAGAGCTATTTTTGAAACATCGTGTTAGCATTTGACTACGGCCAGTACAACAATCCACTGCATACACAGTATTATCTTGAAGTGAGAATACAGCGGTGTGACGGAGCTGAGGTCGCAGCCTTGTCTGTCACCAAATCTGGTGTGAGCAGTACCACAGCTCCCTTCTTGACCTGCTCTCACCTCTCCCTACCACGCTGTCATTGGCCCTTGATGATGCCCTTGAAAGAGTTGTTAGCACAAGTTGTCACACAGCATGAAAATGATTAAGAGAGAAAGCACAGACCTTAAAATACGTATTTCCTGATTCTCTCTCTCTCTTTTTTTTTCCCCTCGAGGTCAAGCTCTTCATTTTGACACCTAATGAATAAAATACCTATGTTTCAAGAAATGGGATAATGAATTGTAAAAAGACATAATCAGCAATGACTAAGTAATTAAGAGAATTGAAATGCAGAGTCATCTGGGAATGCATTAATAATAACACGATTTGTTCCATATGCTAAAAAGTTCTGTTTTTAGAAAATCAGTCATCACACATGCTTCATGGCAAAAGGGGGAAAATTAATGTTGACTAATAGGAACTGTAATTAGATGTTCTGCTTTTAAACAGCTGAATAAAAGATGAAATCATATAGAAAGTATATTTAGATACAAGTCAGAAAGTAAACTGATTATTATTCATAGCGCTGTTAATAGGAACCTCAATTTATGCATCTAGTGGGAATTGTGTCAGGCAATTAAGGGAGTCACATTTGAGTCCCCATCATGCATTTATGTCTGTGAATGTTCCTGTTAGACCAGCGACTTGTTTCTGTTGCATAAACTGAACTATCAGTCTTGAGTGATGCGGTAGCCATTGAGCATGGGGGGGGGGGGTTCCGGAGTGTGGGAGGTTGCACGTGGTGTGAATGACATATCCTGGGCACCATCATCATGGAGAGTGGCTAGCAGGTGCTCAGGACCTTTCAGCTTCTGCAGCTCACCTTCAGAGGCTATTGGAAGGAAGGCAGCAATGTCTCACCTTAAAAGTAAGGTCTCCCACGTGGAGGCCGCTGGGGATGTTTGCTTGAATTTCTTGCTCTCAGAAAGGAAAGGCAGACAGAGATAGTGGAGAACGCAGCTGTGACTCACTAGCGATGTTCGAGACTCCTAACCAAGGCATCAGGATTGGTCACGTGACCTCAGTCAAGTTGGGCATAAGAATAGTTTCTTTTATTTTTTTTCATACAGAATCTAACCATGTAGTTTAGACTGGTTGTGAACTCACTAGGTAACCCAGGCTGAACTCGTGGCAAACCTCCTGCCTCAGCCTCCAGAGCAGTGAGATCACACACGTGTCCCTCCATGCCTGGGTTTCTTCTTTATTCGTAAGGCAACAGGTAACATGTGTGAAATCATGGTTTAAAGGAACAAATTTCTGATTTTGAATTCTCAATTTAAGCAATGCAGCTTTTTTGAGAATGAAATAAATCTCAGTGACAACTACAGTGTGATATTCCAGCCAAACTCCTGAACTTTTCCAGTTACCTGGGTTTAAACTGATGTGCACATGAAGCCAACGCCACCTCCAACTGCACACTTCTGTGAAGACAACACACACTACAAGGACACCAGGATCTCAGTGGTGTCCATGCCGGCCTGCCGCCACTCAGCCATATTGCACCTTTGTCTTTCCTGTCCCATCTCTGTTCCCCGTGACTGTCCACAGCACGGGTCAGGGGCAAGCCCTGAACCAATGCGAGGTCAGTGCTTCTCCTCAGCTCTAGGGAAAGCACACATGGTGTGCTCTGTGAAGTTTCTGAACAAACTGCCTTGTGTTTTCCCTCTCATTAGGCTCTTCTGTGTTCAGTATATGTTGACATCACACATACCTTAAGGATTTTGCCTCAGGGGGAGCAGAAAGGTCACTGGATCAGAAGTTCTCATGACTGGGTTAGAAGCGATGATTTTTGTGACCTTGAGAAGAAACCCCTTTACACCCCTGAATCTCTACCTATAAGTCAAGCTAATAATACTTCTCTTACCAATCTTGCAGAGTAGGTCCGAATTTCTAACAAGAAAGCTGGATGTTAAAGTGCTTGGGAAACCATGTCTTCGTATGCCCAGGATTATAGCAGCACAGTTTATAACGGCTAAATCTTAGAAACACCTCAAATATCCATCATCCGATGAGTGGATAAAAAAAGATGTGGGGTCTTCTATACAGTGAGGGACAACTGCCTTAAGGGAGAACAAGCTGGAGATGTTACTAAGGAAAGGGAGATACCTTAAGACCATATATTCTTAGGTGAAACAAATCAGATACATGTGTAAATACTGAATTGTTTCTTTGATGTGAGAAACCAAAAGGGTAAATAAGGTATTGTGAAATGGAAAGAAAATGTTCAAATGGGGAGAGGAACAATAGAGAGCAGAGGAGGAAGGAATGAGGAAAAAGACTAGAAGGGAAAAAGTGGAAACAAAACTTTTATAAGTAGGGGAAGAGAGGTGGAAAAGAGGGAAAGGCAATGGGGAAGAAAGAGGGAAAAAACTAACACATGGTATAAATGTCATGGTTATTTTGGGGCGTAGTGAGCAGTGTACACATTTGTCAACTTCCTTGGAACATTAAGTGCTGTAGACAACAGTCTCACATGGTCCTCTGGGTCACACATGCACAATGTGTGACATCTTTACTCTCAGAAGATAAATAATCCCACTTATGGTGTTAGGCAGACTAGGACCACCTCCTGTCCTAGTCCCCAGAACAATGAATGTGTAAGGTCACTTCCAAAGGGGGAATCAAGAACGTAGATAGAATGAAGTTCTTAGTCAAGTCATCTTAAGACAGAAAGTTCTTCTGGGTTTCCTGTGATCACAAGAGGCCAAGGCAGCAGAGGGAGGCAGAAAAGACAACCAGTGAGATGTTAGACAGAGAGAATTGCTGGCTTTCAAGACAGAGAAAGAAGCCACAAGCCAAGGCATGTAGATGTGCTCTGGAAGACAGGAGGGATGCAGAAGGTGCTTGCCTAGAGCTTCCAGAGTATCATACGTTTGTCTTCTTATTTGTAGATTTTAAACTTCTCAACCACTGAACTACAAGATCATAAGCTTCTGTTGTCCTAAGCCATTAAATCTGACATGGTTTATTGTAGTAAAGATAGAAAAGCCAACGATGAGTAAACAAACTTTTTTCAGGTACAACTTTAAAACTAGCCCAACACCAAGACTGACCACAGCCACCCAGAGGAATTCACAACCTAATACTTGTACTGGTGCCTGGTTTGCACAGGTATTTCCACTAATCCTCTGCTTTGCTTTCACTTTTTTCCCTGGCTTAAATAAGCAATAAGTTTATTGCTTTGTGCCCTGCGGGTATTCCATAAATACTTGTTGACTGATGGACAGTGTGAGTGTTGAAATTATTTCCTAGATGAGGAAGAGAACAGGTGTGGTGAGTTTGGAGCAGCTGGGTGAGACCTAGTATGGTTCCAGGGTTGCCTAGCAACAGCAGGATGCTCAGCTGCTGTGGAGTTGTCATTGTTTCCAGTGATCCTTAACTTCCTGCTAAACCACAGCATTCTACTTCAGATCAGCATCCAGGGATAATTAATGTGCTTTTCACTCATCCGAGTGAGGCTGCTTTGCAGGCACCATCATTGATTCAAGTCCCAGAGGACTCCTAGGAAAAAGTGCTTATCAATTAGTACATTAGGAAGACCTTGGAGTTCTTGAGTATGTAAAGTCGATCTTGTGCATGTTTATTGAACACTAACTATGGTCCTGCGCAGTCATTAAAGGTGGCACTGTGGGTAAGACAGGCCCACCTCCCCAGGGGTTTTATAAAACTAAAAGACCTTCATGTTTCCCACAAGTTGTCCATGGGAACTTACCAGAGATCTCCTGTATAAAGCACACTTTGCAGCAGAAAATAATTTTTAAGAAAAATAATAATTCCTATGTAATGGTACAGAAGAAGGTTACAAACAGTCATAAGCACGTGTGAGTTAATAAGCATGTTTATAACCAACTTCAGTGCAATGTAGAGAGCATGTGTTGTGGGTTGTTATTCTTTGCTTGTTTCCCTTGTGCTCCCGGGACATTCAATGACAGCAGTCCCGGGACATCCTCCACAGCTGGAAATGAGTATCAGCCCGCTGAGGACAAGTTCTGCAGTAGCTTTCAGGACAGGCAGGCATTGAATTCCAGCTTCACAGCTGATAGTGCGTGAATCACTTAATCTCACTGAGCCAATTTTCTGGCTCTATTAAATGAGCTTAAGGTCACAAAGGATGAAATAGACAATGCATGTAAACTGCTAACCTCTGTCTTCCCACCTGCCAGAATGGAGCGTTGCACTAGGAGCAAGGGTGCCCTGTGGACACCCCGGGGCTCTACACTTTACCTTCTGCCTCTTTCTTTGCACCACTGCTAAAGCTCTCTGCTGTTTCTTCTCTTTGTACCAAAACTTTATTCCTATGTGCAAGGAGCACCTTGGCACCTCAATGCTTTGGTGCCTTTTCTGGTCCCAGGAAAAATGTTAAAAAACATCAAGACATATTAAGATTTTTCTTCAAGATTTTGTCCCTGGGTAAGTCTCTCACCTTGACTGTGTAAATTCTATCCCTGGGTGCTGTGTCTTTTGCCACACCCTTGGATTCTCCTGCCCAGGGGAACGAACCTGTCAGCTCTGAAAGAGACAAGAGCCTTCCCTACAGCTGCTACATCACTGAGTAGATATTAAGTAAATTCAGTGTTTTAATGCACTAACAAAAATGCATGATTGTTTAACAGAATGTATTATGGAAAATGGTAGCATTAATAGTCTCTGCAGAGTGGCATTGGGGGAAAGTAGATTATAACACCGCCGAGGCAGGGGGCTATTTCTGTACGTGAAACTAAGTTCCTGACATTATATATCATTTTTATATCCTGTTGCTAAGCAACATAGAAGCATATAGTTACTGCACTTGTGTCTACTTTCTTCTTGTTGGTGTTGTTTTTTAAAGCCACTTTTTAATTCTGTTAAATTAGCCTGGTTATTGATTCTGTGGTCTTTCCTGAATGTATTGATTGAGATTTGTCCATTAGTAGATGTGGGGTTTGCATTTGTAGCTAGAACAGATGCATTAGTAGCAATCATCAGCTTCCTCGTTCATCACTCTTTGTTTTCATACAGAGTCAAGTAGAGTTCGAGTACCCTGGGATGCAATATCCAAAGAGTTAGTATAACATATGGACAGAGTTGGCCGTAAATCCAAGCAACACAGTATTCTGGGAGAATCCTCCTACCTGCCATGATGCTGGCACCCAGGATGTCTTTATTTGCTTTTCCCATTGTGTTTCTCCCTGTTCTGGCCTCTGTTCAGCTGCCCTTGTTTGCTGCCAATCAGTGACATCAGTGTCCACTTCCATGGTCTGAAAGGCAAGCCCAGGATGGGTGTGGAGAAGAGATGAACAGTACAGAAGGGTCAGTTTTCTATTCCCAGAGAATAGTCCTTCTAGCCTCTGGAGCCTCAGCCAAGCTCAGAAGCTCAAGGCCTCCTGCTGCGGCATCCTGGGTAGCAGGGACGGCAGAGCCCACAGTGCCTGGCTCCAGACCGGTGAGGCTGAGGGAGGATTTGCGAGTCGCATGGGCTCAAGGTGGTGACCACTTGAGAAATTCAATGCACAGCCCCAGGGCTCTGGCTCCCTGCCCGCCTGCTGTGGGCAGCGCTCAAGACCCTGGGGAAATCCCAGCTGAACTGCATTTGCTAGAGCAAGTAATGTAGAAGAAGCTCATGTTCCAGCCGCTGGAATAGACCTGCTGGTCTCAGGGGTCTCGCCTGTCTCCTCTCACCCTACCCTCATCTGCGATAAGAATCCACCAGCATTATTCTTTCTATAGCAGAGTACAGTGTGATATTTGGGTGTATGTGTATAGCATATAATGATCAAATCAAAGTAATTAGCATGTCTGTCATCTCAAAACAGTTACAATGTCTATGTGTTGGGAGACACTACAAACCTCTCCTGTAGATACTTTGAAGGGTACTAGTGCCGGCAATAGTCACCCTCTTATCCTACCTATCCAGCTGTATGCTGGTGACTCTTATCCATAATGTCTGCATTTTCCTCTCTTGTATCCTTCCCAGTCTCTAGCAACCTCCGTCTTAGGTTCTTTTCGATTAGGCCAACTTTTTAGATTCCATATCTCAGTGGGATGTGACAGTATCTCCTGCGCCTGGCTTATTTCACTTTGTTTTATGTTCCCCAGGCTCATCCACATGGCCACCAATGGCAGGATCTTCTCCTTTTTATCACTGAGAGTCTGCCTAGGCCACATTTTCTTTAGCCGTCACTGATAGACATCTAAGTTGATTCCAGATCTCGGCCCTGGTGAACTGTTGCAGTGAATATAGGAGTGCAGACATCGCTGATACAGTCTCTTCCCCTTCTGGGATGTGTACCTAGAAATAGGGCTGCTGGATCATAAGTGGGGTTCTATTTTTAGTTTTCTAAGGAATTTCTTTACTGCTTTCCATAGTGGCTGTAACTAATTTACACTCTTACTGACCACAGATAAGCATTCCCCTTCTACGTGTCTGCATCAGCGCTTATTTATTGCCTTTTTGACAGCAGACATTCTGATCACTGACGTGATCGTTCATGTATCTTGGCAGAGAAGCAAGTTACAGGCTTGAGAATAGATCTGCAGACAACAAGCACTTCATGGCAAATGCAGACTCCTTATAGGAATGCTACTTCTAACCCATGGTGTCATACCTCCCAGTGTTTTGGGTACTCCCCCCTAGTAAATTTCCATCGTTTCTGAATAAAGATTTCCTAGTCGAAGGTATTAGTACGTGGAAACTTTTTGGTTTATCACAGAGTTGAACATGACCTTCTAAGTTTTTTAAAGTCATGGTTAAGGGTGCACAATTTAGGTGAAGCTCTTAGAGAAGTGTGAGGTGTCATAAACACTAACCTAAGCTCAACCAGGATTTCCCTGTTGAGTCTCAAGTGCTTAGGAGCAGGGAAGATTTGTGAGTCACATGGGCTCAGGAGTCATAGGAGTTGGACAGGGAGCCAGAGGCCTGGCATACTACGCTGAATTTGTCAAATGGTTGACAGCCCAGAGTCTGGCTCAAAATCCAGTTGAAGAGCTGAGTGTGGGCTCTGTTAACCTTTACATGGCAGACGCATGTCTGCAACCTGAACTCTACAAGAGCAGGGCTATTTCCTGCTCCGGGTTATATCTTCCATGCCCAGCACCCAGCTTCACACAGAGCAGACAGAAGCTCAATACAAGTTGGTGGCAAAATTAATGAATGAATTGAGCATTAACCCACGGAGGGTGAATTCACAAGGTGATGAAGAGCCGAGCTATTTGCTGTAAGCTGTGCTGCCCTGGAAACCAAGCAGATGGCATCGAAGAGACTTGGACTGTATTCATCATGGATGATGTGATGCATAATATAAAGGTTTACCCTGTGATTTATTGTTAGGACTCTACTATTACTTTCCTGCCATGACTAGCAGGCATATCCTTTTATTTTGTGTGTGTGTTCATTACTTTGTTCAAGAAGAAGTTGCCATGTGAGGACAATCTTGATGAGTATTTGCAATTTAAACTGGTGAGTTTTAAAAGACATGCTGTTCCATATGTTTTCAGGACAGGCAAGGAAGTAAATAATCCAAAGTGTGTGTGTACTCCTGCAGGCAACCGGCATAGGTGAGAGCGTTTCCTTCCATGAGCAATTGCCTTGCTAGAACCTGCATCATGAAGAAGCAGAGATATGCATAATAATGAGACAAAGCGAGGAGCACTCTCTTACGATGTGTGTAGAAGATGCTGCTGGTGGGAACAAGAGGAGTTGGGCTTCTCCTGCCCAGAAAGTCATAACCTCTGCATCGACTGTGGTCAGAAAACTCAATAATTGATTGCTGGTTTAGATAATGAGGACTATTTCCTCAGGCACCAACTTATTAGATTTTTTTTTAAGTTTTCAAAGCCATTACTTCCCATATCCCTTTGTTTCTTACTTGTTGCCAAGTGTGTCTGAACATACTGATGGAGAAAACATACAATTCCTCGTGTTAATTCATACGATTCCTCGTATTAATCTTCCAGCATGGAGCATGGTTGAATTATCATATTGCTGCTGATATATATATATATATATATATATATATATATATATATATATCACTACAATTCAATAGAGGAAGGCTTTTCTTATTATGGAGCAAATATATAGTCAATATTTAATTTTTAAAAATTCCCTTATAGCTCTAAGACCAAGCATAAAGGCAGAGCCAGATACAGCATTTCCTGGAGTTACCCTGTCTTAGTTACTCTTCTCTCGTTGCTGGGACAAATGCCAGACACTCAAAATGAAAGAAGGAAAGGTTTATTTAGCTCACAGTTACTGGAGGTTTCAGTCCATATTCAGCTGGCTCCAAGGAAGAGTGGCACATGGCAGAGAGCAACCTTTGATGGTGGCAGCTAAGGGCAAGAGAGCTCAGGGAGAGCTAGCAGCAGCTCAAGCAGCTAACTTCCTTCCTTCCTTCCTTACAATGAAATGCAAAACCCATTTCCACACTAATCAATTGTAAATTTCAGAAGCTACCCCTTGACTGCATGAAGCTAAGGGGGACACCTATACACAAACCATAACATACCCAAACACCCATTGTGTGATATCTTTCATACTAGTCAGATGACTCATTTTGTGCAATCAATTACATTAAGAAAGTTTGTAATTTGTATGGGAATAGGCTGATAGTCCAGACAGGGCTTATGTACCCATCGTGAGAGCTACCTTTCTGTCTTCTTGTCTTGTTTCCAGGTGTTAGGTTCTAGAAGGTTTTCAATATTAAAATAAAAGTCCATTCACATTCTTGAAGATTTTCCACACCTCATAGGAAATAACTGGTTTTCTAGATGTTAAATTGTATTTTCAGTTAAAATAACTTTTTGGAAGGCCTGAGTAGTGAACTTCAAAAGTTGCCCTACTCACACATGCATTATTCATTTAAAAGAATAATTTCCATAACTTTTAAAACTTGGTAATTACATGTTTTAATTATGTAATTACACATTCTAATTATGCCGTTAAATCCGATTACAGTAATTATGTAATTATATGATAATTGGTACATAATACACATGTTAAAACCTGCATAAGCATGTGTTTAACAAAGGGAAGAGTTCCACGGGAGATGGTTATGGGAAGAGTGGCACAAGGCTTGTCTTAGGGAAACACAGGAACTGGGCTAATGAAGGCTTGCGGGGTACAGCGACTCCGTGCAGTTACTGAGAAGAACTCTGGGCTGTGGCTGTGGGGTTCCCAATCCCCACTTCTCTCGTCAGGCAAATGCATCACTCAAGTCTCTGAGTAAGGCTGCAAGGTCCCCAAAATAGAGCTAAGCTGGTGACATGGCTGATGAGAGCTGTTTAGCAGACGAGGTTGTGCTGTGTATGCAGATTCTGTCACTCTGTGGAAGCAACTTTCCATCCTCTGCGGGAAGGCAGGCATCATCACAAGACAGCCCCGGTCGGTCCAAAGTTGCCTCACCTAGCGGGGCAAACAGCAGTACGACTGGCTTCACCTGTCTGGCTCTGTGGATCCATCATCACCAATATCTACACCACTCAGGAGCAGCTGAATGAAAACATGCGGGAATGCCTGTAGTACATTTGGGTGAAGATCAGGGAAGAATGTTAACGTGTGAAATTACGAAAAGAAGTGGAAGCTCAGGCCTTTGAAATTTCTGGTGAATATCTCTGAATTATTTAGCTTTGACCAAAGAGACATGGCTGAGAGTCTGTAAAAAGTATCACACATGTGACATCTAAATCACGTCAATTGAGGAAGAAGTAGAAAATACTTTTGTGCTCCTTTATTGGGCTATAGCTGATGTACAGCAAACTGCACAGATTTAGGAGGAGACATGTCTTCCCATTGGGTATACTTGTGAAAACACAAGATGGTGAATGTGTCCATCGTTCTGAACTTTTTCCCACAACACTTCTCGTGACCTCTTTGTCGCACGGGCCACCACTGGTCTGCTCTCTGTCACTACAGTAAACTTGCACTTCCTAGGGTTGTATCATACAGAATCGTACAGTATGCACACCTTGTTTGGTTCCTTTCAATCTGCATAATTATCTCAGTACTCATCCAATTTTTGTATATCTCAATAGGGTTTTTTTTAACTTTTAAATCATCAAACAGTATTCTATTCTTTGAATATAGAGAAATTTATCTGTTTATCTGGACAGGGACATTTGACTTGTCTCCACGTAGTGTTGTTGTAGATAAGGCTGTTATAAACATGTGAGCACACAAAATACAACACACAAAAGATCTGAACAGGGCAAGTACTGAATGAATAAATGGATAGCTATTTTCCAATTAATGTATATTTATTTCCTAGTCAGTGTATATATATGTCTGATACCCTGGACTGTCTTTTATGTCTAACCAGTGTGTCATTTAAAAGAAAAAATACCTTAGAATCAGTGCTATTTATCTTTTTCTAAATAGAAGAAGGGAGGGAGGAAGAGAGAGAGAGAGAGAGAGAGAGAGACAGAGAGAGAGAGAGAGAGAGAGAGAGAGAGAGAGAGTGCACTGGCCAAATAGTTCAGTGGACAAAGCGCCTGCTTAGGCAGAGCACAGGAACCAAGGTTCCATCCTCAGCAGCACAAGCTGTGCTGGCCCTGCCCCTAGGGCACACTAGATAGCAATTGAGACTGGGCATGATGTCACATGCCTGTAATTTCAGCTCTTACATGGAGGCTGAAAACAGGAAGATCACTGAGTCCAGTCTGCTTAGTGAGACCCTGTAGACCCTGTAGACTCTGTATAAAATAGATTTGAGAGAGAAAGAGAGAGAACGCTCTTTATGTAGACAGATAATTTCTTTTTTTCTGGTATAAATACAGATGAGTGGAATGTTTGGATCAAATAGTAGGTGTAGGTTTAAAGTTTCAAAGCTCAATGAAACTGTCCTCTGAAGGGCTCATCCCACTTTACATTACCACCAGCACCATGAGACGGAGTCTGTCTCTCCACATCTTTGCCAGTGCTTGGTCTTTTTAGTCCTAACCATTTCTAATGGATATGTAAAGGTATCTCATTACAACTTAATGTATATTTTCTCTGTGACGAATTATATCAAGAATCTTTTCATGCATTTACTTTACATTCATTTATGTTTGTTGATGAGGTATACAAAACTTGGCCCTGGCTACTGGGGTAGGATTTTCTTATTCTTGAAAATTCTTTATCTCTATTTTCCCCCCTGCATACAAGTCAATATGCTTTACTGATTATTTGAGAAATATTTATTTTCCATATGGGCCTTGTCTTTATTTTTTAACTTTATTTATTTATTTGTTTGTTTGTTTATTTATTTATTTATTTATGGCTCAGCCTGCCCTGGGGATGGGGCTGGCACAGCATGTGGTGCCAGGGATCGAACCATGGCCCCTGTGATTGCCTAAACTTGCCTAAGCAGGCACTGTAGATTGCTGAGCTATCTCACTGTCCTGGGCTTTGTTTTTAAATTCTCTTAAAGAATGTCTTTTTGAAGTTGACCCATTCAGTTTTTAAATTCCCAAGAAGTCCAACTTACAGATTTTTCCCTTTATGGATTATATTTTTGCTATTGTGTCTTAAGAAACTTGTCTAGTTCAAGGTCATAAAATGTTGCAGGTTTTTTCCCTTCCTTCTTTTTGAAGAAGTTCTGTTGTTTGGTTTTACATTTAGGTTGGAGTGGCATTTTGGGCTGTGGCTGGAAGATTAACTTTGGCACTTGCATAGCCAGTCACGCTGGCACTGTTTATTAAAGCCACTGTCTTTTCTCTGTTGAATGTGCTCTGCATCTTTCTCGGAGGTCAGTTGCCCATACATGTGGAGTTTACTTCTGTGCTTCCTACTCTGTTTTCTGTTCTGCCTTTATCTAGTATCACATGGTCTTGGTCACTACGGCTGTGGAGTAAAATTTTTCTATTAGAAACTGCTGGTCTTCTAGCTTTATTCTTTCAAAGTTTTTTTGTTTTGTTTTGTTTTGTTTGGTTTGGTTTTTTGTTTTTTTTTTTGAGGGGGGGGTTGGTCCTTTTAACAACTTTGCTGCTTTTTGTTTTTTGTCATTGGGTATTGGGGTTATTTTTAATTTATTTTACTTTATTTGTGACCCTGAGATTACATACTTGTGCCACCACGACTAGTTGCATTTGGTTTTTTTTGTTTTGTTTTGTTTTTTGTTTTTTGTAAATCAACCAGCTTGTCAGTTTCTACAAGTAAAACAGTAGTCTCCTTGATTTTTTTTTTTTTTTTGACATTGTATTGAATTTACAGATGAATTTGGAAGAACTGATATCTTAACAATATAGACTCTTCCAGACCATGGGCATAATAGGGAACTCTCTCCATTTGTTTAGAGCTCTTATTTCTCCATGCAGTATCGTAGGTTTCAGTATAGAGAACTTATTAGATTCATCCCTGGGGCCTGGGAGATAGCTCGGTGGAATAAGTGCTTGCCTAGCAAGCGCAAGTTGCTGAGTTCAATGCCTGGTACCACAAAAAAAAAAAAAAAGACTCATCTCTGTTTCATTTTTTGATATAATTGTACAGGTACTTATTTTTTACTTCCATTTCTATTTATTTGTTGACAGTAGATAGATATAAAATTCATAGTTATTGACGTATCCTGGAATTTTGTAAACTAACTTAATTTCAGTACCTTGTTCTAGACTCCATCATTTGAGCTGTATAGACCATCTGAGTGGACAATGGGCATGGCACACCTTGTCCAAGAGTACTTTCTGACAGCTTTTCTTCCCACGCACCCTGGCAATCATTGAAGGAGGGTTACTGAAATACATCATTGCAATTATGAATTTATTTCTTCTTGTAGTTTAAGCAATGTTTACTTCGTATGTTTTGAAGCTCTGTTGTTAGGCATGTGGACATTTACAAATTATGTCCTGTTGATTGATTGATCCCTTAACATTAGAGTATAAGCTTCTATCCCCGACTGCAGTCAGATCTACTGTGACATTAATACAGCCAGTCCAGCCTTCCTTTGCTTAATGTTAGCCTGCAATACAGATTTCCATGTTTTAGTCTATTTTGTTTACCTTTAAAGCACATTTCTGGGGCCCGGCGGGATGGTTCAGTGGTCTAGAGCGCCTGCTTGGGAAAGCTTGGGCAGCTTCAGGGACTGTGGTTCGATCCCTGGCACCACATGCTGCGCCAGCCCTGCCCTCGAGGTGGGCTGAGCCGGCCATGAAAATGAGTGAATAAACAAACAAGGATTCTGAAACAAGAAAAAAATAATAAATGAAATTAAAAATTCTTAAAAAAAAATAAATAAAGCACGTTTCTCCTATAAAAGAGGTAGTTGATTGTTTTTATGCAATCTGACCTTTTCTTTTTCTTAATCGGGATTTGACTCTCCACATTAAATGTGATTATTTATATGATTAGCATTGTCCATTATCCTGTTTATTTTCTTTTCATCTTGTCTTTACTCCTCTTTCCTTTTTTTCTACCACTTTTATATGAATAGAGTTGTTTCATTATTCCATTTTGCCTCATTCATTGTCCTATGAGCTAAAACTAGTTTTAGCGGTTACTCTAGGTTGGGTAAGAGGCACCTTGCCTTCATTTCCAAGGAATCTTCTGTCATTTCACATGCAATCTAAGATCTTTGCAGTAGCATCCTTCCATTCTTTCCTCCCACCTCCCTTTATTTCTTTGGTGCTGTACATTTTCTTTGTATATGTTATCAAGAGCAAATTATTGTTTTGTACAAATAATCAATTATATTTAAATACGCTTAATTCAGAAATTACCTTAAAATGTTTATTTCTATAGACAGCCTTTCCGGTTCTCTTTATCCCCTTTTGTCTTTTCACATCCCATCTGTTAGCATTTTCTTTGTGCCAAAGAAGTTCCTTTTTAGACCTGCTGGTTATGAATTCTTTCAGCCTTGACATACCTGAAAATGTCTTCTTTTCCTGTAGTTTTTAACAGATATTTTTACTGGATTTATATTTACTTTCTTTACATGTTTTAATTTTACTTCATGACATTTGAAGACGTTATTTCCAATAAGAAAATTTGTTATAAGCCTTATCTTCATTTAATTTTCCTGTGTAGCTTCAATATTTTCTCCTTATTACTACTTTTGAGTAATGTGGTTATACTTTATCCTTGTGTGGCTTCTTTCATCTTTCTTGTACTTAGACATTACTGGTTTTTTTATATCAGTCGCTTTATTTTGAGTCACTTTTTTTGGTTTTTTGTTTTTGCTTTGTGTGTGTGTGTGTGTGCGCGCGTGTGTGTGTGTGTGTGTGTGTGTGTGTGTGTGTGTGTGTGTGTGTGTAACCAGGGATCGAACTCAGGACCTTCTGTAGGCACTTGTGCTCCTGAGCTATCTCTCTGACCCCACATTACTGTTTTATCCATCTGTAGGTTTCTATTTTTCATTAAGTATTCAGGATCTTTTTCTTTCATTAGTTCTTAAAATATATTTTCTGTCTTAACCTTTACTCTTTGCCTTTATGGATTGAAATTGTGCATACCTTAGCATTCACATGAAGTCATCCCCTAGTTCAGAGATACTCTGTTTTTAAACTGTATTTTTCCTCTGTGTTGTATTTTGTGTGGCTTTTATTTACTAGCTCTCGAAGGTTGCTCATCTATTTCTGTGCTCTCTCCTGTGCCATTAATTACACTCATCGTATATTTGATCCCATATGTTTGCATACATAGAGGTTTGCCTTGACTCATATATCTTCCAAGTCTCTACTTTTGATCGTGCACCTTAGAACTGTAGTAACTGCTCAACACCTTCACCTGGCAATGCTGTCATCTGTATTTCTCAGTTGGCTTTGATTGCCCATTCTCATTATGGGTTGCGTTTTCTTACTAGTTTTTATTTCTGGTAATGTTTGGTTGGATGCCAGGCAGAGTTTTGCCTTTCCATATTTATGCAAACCTCAAGCTTTGTTCTGCGATTCAGTGAAGTTACTTGGAAATACTTTGATCCTCTTAAGTCTTGTTTTCACAGTTTGTCAGGTGAGAAAGAGCAGCTAATTACTGCCCCATAAGGAGGCAAACTTCTTTGGAGAGCTCTACCCATCGCTCCATTAATTAGGAAGCTTTCCAGTCTGGCTGGGGAGAACAATCACCGTGCCTGGCTTCTGTGAGCACAGGGTAGTTTCTAATCTTTTTGGATGATTCTTTCCCTGGTGTAGGCTGTTCACTCACACACTGTGCTGCTCAGGACTCTGCTGAACACTGCAGGACCTTGAAGATGTGCAGAGGCCGCCTGGGAGATGCTCTCTGCTTTGGTGCCCAGTCTTGCAAACTCAGCTGGTCCTTTCAGACTTCGGGCTCAGGGTCTCCGCCTATGTCTGACTATGCCACAGCCTGGAAACTCACAATGCAGTGAGCTGGGGCAGTGGCACAGTTTGCCCCTTGGGTTTTCCTTCCCCAGGAGTGAAGCTCATTGTTTGCCTTACCTTGAAAACTCTTATTGCATAATTTGCCCCAAATAAAAAAAAAAATGTTTAAAATTACATTTTATTAAAAGGAAAAAATTATGAGACAATATGTTCAGTGTTAGATATTTACATGGAATAATGTATGTGTGAGATAGATAATTTTCAGTTTCAAGTAGCTACACTGTAGGCCATTAATTATAGCTTACTGAGAAAATTGCAGGTAGTATGCCAAGTAGGAATCTTACCACACTTTGGCAGGTTTACTTAGGGCATAAAACATGGACAAGCTCCATGTCTGAGATTTTTACAGTTCAAATGATTATTTTGTAAATAAGTACAATTGAGAGTTTTAGAGGAAAAATTCTCAACTGGAATGAGTTAGTGTGAAGAGGTCTTTTGGAGGCTTTAATTTTGAAGGTGCCTGTTAAATAAGAATCTAGATGTTGAACAACTTTCTTAAAGCTTGTGTCTCCTGGCATTATCCATTTCATAAATATTTCCTCTAGATTAATGCTTTGAGCACATAAGTCTGGATTTGGACATTACTTCCTCAAAAGCTTAGGTCATAAGAAGAGCCAGAGCCAGGGAGATAGCTCGGCTGTCTAAGTGCCTGACCGGCAAGCTCAAGGACCAAGGTTGGATCCCCTGTACCACACAGATGCCATGCTGGCCATAGAAACCAGATGTTTGGGTGCATGCCTGTAATCCCAGGGCTAGGGAGGTTGAAACAGGAGGACCACTATGAGTCTGAGCTGTGTAGTGAGACCCTATACCAAATAAATAAAGAAATATAAGGCTAAAAAAATATTTAAAACGAAGGAGAAGCAACAGGTGCATGAATTAATAGAATATCCTCAGCACTGTTTAGTCTGCAGGAAGTGCCATGTAGACTGCAGGAAGATGGTGTTTAACCATCAAGCGAGAGGGCGCGCAAGATGTTACTGCAGTCACAAAGGAGACAAAGAACATGCATCGCCAAGGCGTGAGAGCTTAGAGCCCAGAGTGAGAAACGAGGAGGGAAAATTACAAGAACACGGAAACTAAGCCAAAGTGTTGACCATGACAGGAGTCCTAGGTTTCCCAAGATTATCTTGCTTATTCCTATTATCCCAGCATCTCTTCTGACTCATTTGAACACACACACACAACCCTCAGTGGAGACAGTAAAATACATAAATTAGAAGAATTTTAAGCTGCAGGATGACATCATCAGGTTTGTACTTGGACGACCAGTTCCCCTGGTAAACTAGTAGATGGCATAGAATTTGCCTTTCTGCCATAATTGAGAAAATTACCCAGAAAATATAAAATGACTGGTTTCACTCATTGGAAAACCGTAGAAATCTATGGTCCTGTGAAAGGAAATAAATGGAGTCACTGTGACAGTCATCTCTGATCTATAAGCAGAGGTGCTTTTGAGACTGCAGTGCACAGGGGGGCTTCAGAGAGAGCCTGGAAGCCCCCACTGAGTCGAAGGGAAATATCACAGAGTCTGGAAAGCTAGGTAGCTGGAATTTACAAGGCAAAATACAAAAGTGAAGGTATTCAGAAAAAGAGTTCCAGAAACCTGCAGAAGGGGTCCCTTGAGTCTCTGGCTGAATGCTAATCCTTGCATGCATAATATAAAACTCTACAAGGCTATGCAAATAAAAATTGCCATGAAACTATGAGTTGAGCTATTCCCAGAACTCAGATAGAACAGAGGTACACTTAAATTCTCACAAGCCATACTGGAAAGACCTCATTAAAAACCTAGAGCACTAAGCAGAGATACCAGAAGAGTCATGTTTTAGGAACAAAGCCAGACTATCCCTGAAGGATTGGACCTACTCAAAAAAATAGTTTAAAGTAAGTTTTGAAAGACTAACTTAGCCAGGTGTGGTGGCGCACACCTGTAATCCCAGCACTCGGGAGGCTGAGGCAGGAGAATCAGTGTGAGTTCGAGACCAGCCTGGGCTATAGAAGTGAGCTCAAGACCAGCCTGAACTGTATAGTGAGACCCTGTCTCAAAAATACAAAAAAAAAAAAAAAAGAAAGAAAGACTAACTTGATCCACAAGGAACCTAATTTCTTTATCTAGCAAGCTGCATCAATCTCTGAAGATAGAAAAGAACAGTTACCATCAGAACATCCATAATATTAAGCATCCAGCCTAAAATTGCTAGACAACCAGGAAGTCGAAAATTTGACCCATGTCAGGAAGAAAACAGGTCAATAAAATGTTAGACTTATCACACAAAAGCTGAAGTATCAAACAATTACTAGAATGCAATCAAAGAAAAAAAATGAGTCCAACGAGGAAATAAAAATAGAAAAGTAGGTCTTCTAGAACTGAAAAATATGCTTTAAAAATTCAGACTTCGCTGCATGGACAGGCTCACTGGTGAATTGATGCCAGGAAATAAAAACTAACAAAATTTGAAGACATGGCCATAGAAAAATCCAAAATGAAGCTTAAAGAGCTAAGGAAAAAAAAAAAACAAGGTAGGAGGGAAGAACAGAACCCAGTGGCTGTTTGCCAATATCTAGGGCCCTCGCATATCTGTAATTGGATTCTCAGAGGAGGAGAAGGAAAATAAGAAACAACTTTTCCATTTTGATATAAACTAAACCTATAGGTCCAGGAAATTCAAACTCACAGTGGGATACACACAAGGATACCACACCAGAACACATCATATTGGAAGTGGTAAAAATGAATGACAAAGAAAAGTTTGAGAACAGCTAGAGGGGCAAAATCACTCACCACAAGCAAAGAAACATGGCCACAGCCTTACTGGTGGACACAGTCCAAATAATAGCACAATGGAATGGCTCTCTAAAATGTTGAGAAGAAAACCCTGTCCACTATGAATTTATAGCCAACAAAAATATCTTTGAGATATAAAGCCAAAATGGTCATTCAAATAAACAGAAAATGAGGGAATTTATTGCAAGCAAATTGGACTACAGAAATGTTGAAGAAAGATCTCAGTCTTTACTTTTGAAAAATGGTAATAGCAGATGAAAAGTTGGACGTGCATAAGAGGCTCCAAAGTTCCAGGAATGGTGGATACAGAATTTGTCCTAGTTTTAATTTGACTTTAAAATAACTGACGGCTTAAATTTTAAAAATACGGCAGTTTATTGATGGATTTATAACATAAGGAAGTGAAATAAATTATACTACAAAGCATGGGAGGGAGAACAGAGGTTACTCTTGTACAAAGCTCTTGTTCCTAGTGGGGCGACTGACTGCTTGCTGGTGGGTTGTGAAGACCTGAAGATGCCTGTTGGATTGGGAGCTGAGGAACAGCCTTGAAAAATTAAGCCAAGGTGTAGCAAATAAGCCAACAACAGAGAAATAGAGAAAGACTGAATTGATCCAAAGGACACGGGAAAGGAAAAGGAAAGGAGCGGAATTGACAGGGAACATAAACAATCATCAAGACAGTAAACGGAAGTGCACACCTAACACGATGTAGCCTGGTGTTAAATTCATGTCATTTTGTAATTACATTAGATGAAAATGGGCCAGTCTAAACAAGAAGTCAGGATTATTAAAATGGGTATAATAAAAGCAGAAATCAACTCTGTACTGTCTCCATACTTTGAATGTAAAGACAGGCTGAGTAACATGTTGAAAAATATGTGCAAATATTAATCTAAAGAAATGTTACATGGCCAGATAAACATCGCACAAAACAATTCAGGACAAATAATACTGCCAGGGATGCAGAAGAATATTTAATATGATAAAAATGATATAATAAGTTGTCAAAATTGCATAATGACCTTTACTGTGTATGTACTCAATAAAAGGGCTTTTAAGTGCATGAAGCAAACACTTGTAGAACTGCCAAGAGAAATAGACAAATTTTTAATTTTAGCTGGACATTGCAGTATTTCTTTTCTCATTTGACAGAACAAGTAGACATTAAAATATCTTAAACCATGAACAACCCAGTTCACCTAGTTGACACTGCACCAAGTAGCACTACACAGAGTAGTTCTATTGTTTAACCTTGCAGAACTCTTTGCTGAGCAGTTCTATGTGGTCTCTGTCAAGGGCAGGAGAGCATATTCTAGCATAGACTATGTTGTAGATATGAAATAAATATCAAGGGCTGGGGAGATAGCTTGGCCGTCTAAGCACCTGCCTGGCAAGCACAAGGACTCAGGTTCGAGCCCCAGTCCTGCATGCTGTCCTGTGCCAGCCCTGAAACTGGGTGTGATGGCATATGCCTGTAATCCCAGCACTGGGGAGGTTGAGAAAGGAGGATCATGATGAGTCTGAACTGCGTAGCTAGACCCAGTACCAACAGAAAAATTTAAAAAATAAAGTAAAACTTAAAAATAAAATATCAATACATTAGAAAGATTAAAATAGTATAAAAATATGTTCTCTGATGACAACAAAGTTAATTTAGAATTTTATGCATGTATGTATGTATGTATGTATGTATTTGGTACAAGGTCTCACTATGCAGCTCAGACTCGTAGTAGCCCTCCTGTTTTTAGCCTCCCTAGCACTTGGAATACAGGCATGCGCCACCATGCTCAGACTCAGTTGCTGGCTCAGTGCAGCCAGGAGAAGGGCCCTCAAAGTTAACTTAGAAATTAAAAAAGCAAAAAGATACCTGGAAACTTTTCAAATACAGTACTAGGGGAAAAAAGTAACAGGTCAGAAAGTAATCCACAAGTCAAAGAAGAAATTGCCCAGAGAAACTGGAATGTACATTGAGCCTATCGAAGATGTGTGTGTGGGTTGCAGGTAGGGCCACACGTAGAGGGAATGCTGTAGCTTTATGTGTTCGCAGAAGAAAAGCAGAAAAGTTGAAAATCAGCTTCTCAAGTTTCTGCCTTAAGAATCTGAAGTATAAAAGATAACCTAAGTCCAAAAGAAAAGTTTGGTGCCAGAGTCCTTAAAAATAGAAAATAAGTGAAGAATAAGGAAACCTTATGAAATACAAAGAGGGTCATTTTTTAAAAATCAGTACAATTAATCAACTTCTAAGTGGCCTAATTTTTATTTACTTTTTATTTTTTTATTATTTTCAGTGGCCTAATTTTTAAAAAGGAAAAAACTGATCATTATAAGCAATAAAGGAGGAGGCACCTCCACAGATACTGTCGACACTGAAAAGAATAATCAGTGACTGTTTTGAGCAAATATGTGCCATTAGGTTTAAAAACTCAGATAGTGCACAAATTTATTTGAAGCTAAAATTACCAAATATGTACCAGAAAGGTGAACCCTAGATCCATTTGTGCTAAGGAAGGTAAATTCGTAGCTTACCAGAACATCACCAGGAGGTGGCTTTACTTGTACACTTTGCCAACCATCTAAAGAAGAAATTTTTTTTAAAAGTTTAAAAAATAAAGAAATATTAATCACTTACAAAATTACTTAGAGAACAAAAGAAAAGGGGAACATGACTCAAATATTTTTAGAAGATCTAATATCAGAACCAGAGAAGTAAAACTACAAACTTGGTTTGTTTGCATTTTTGGGTACTGATGAATCCACCTAGGGTCTGACACTGAGCTACATATGCAGCCGTTCTCTATTTTTTGTTTTGTGATGGTGGCTCACTAAGTCACTAAGATGTCTAGGCTGGGCTTGAACTTGTGATCCTTTTGTCTCAGCAGCTGGGTTACTTAAAGACCACAAATCACCACCACTGCCAAAAACCCAAGTTCAAAAATGTGCTACTGGGGATCTGAGAGAAAAGACGCCCGCCTGTGGTCTGCGAGCCATCACACCCTTCCCAGGGCACACACAGTCAGGCCAGGCACATCTTCACCATTCCACACCTGCAGGGAATGGCCACAAAAGCGTTACGAGTGTTCACGCTAGGGCACGAATCCATTTCTGTGAGGCGGTGAGTTCGGAAGTGCGGCACCTACAAGACAGCAGAGTACGGCAGCGTGCGACCAGCCGGCGCCAGCACAGCTCCCACGGAAGTGAGAAAGGGGAAGCTAGAGGTAACGCCATGCGCTGTCCACCTCATCCGAGATAGACAAGAGAGGACAAGTCGACAATATGTCAGTCTAAAATAAATGCCAACTAAAGGTAAACAAATAACTTTATTTTTTAATTGTGAAAGAAATGGCAGAAAGCCTGTAAGGATTGGACACCATCCTTATTTTTCAAGCAAAGTGGGGAGGTGGGCAGAGAGGACAGTCTTGAATGGGTTGAATGGGTTTGTGATCATCTATTTTCCATTTCTCAGTAGATATTATGAGTTTCCACTTAGGGGTTATTGTATAAGGAAAGCTGCTCATGCTCAGGTAGTTGTGTAAGCACATTTGTACTTATCTCTGCTGAATAACTAGGCCTAGAATTGCTGACTTGGATTATCAGGACTTCTCATGCCTGGCGCCGTTGACATTTGGGGACAGATACTTCTTTGTTGTGGGAAATGTCCCCTCAATACTAGCTGTACACAGTGGAAATGTCTCCGACGAGGCCCCTGCTTGAAAACCGCGGTAGAGCTCTGTAGCCACTTGGTGGATATGGTTCATGGAACCAGAAAGGCTAACAGCGCTCCCTCCGTCATGGAAACACTTTGTCCCCACATACCTGAATGTCTCTCAGAGTTCCTTTGCCAGCAAGATGCAAATCAGATCACTTCTCTGCAGAAAGTTCTGTGCTGAGTATTTGAATCACACATTCCAAAGCCTAAGGGCCGTTGCGCATAGGTGTTGCAAAGCACATGGTAGCCTTAGTGTAAACTTTGGGGTTTTATTGTGGGTGCTGCTGTTAGATGCTGCTGTCAGCAAATGGCCTGGCCCTTGCCCGTGTTTGGAGCAGTTCTTGTAGCACAGCCTTCATGGATGGTGTGAGTTTTCTAGAAGTCCAGGACTCTGACTGCTGTTGCATGTCCTTCTTTATCTACACTGTACATACATTTTTGGATGAGAAGCATTAGCTTGCAGTATTTTCTAAGTCAAGTTGGTAAATGCTTGAGCAGTCATTTTGATGGAAAAACTTATCATCAGTAAGAGAGTCGCACATGGGAACATATGCATTTTCTGATGAGCAATCACTTCGTATATACTTTCGTGAGAGCTGCCATCCACAGTCTAATTTTAGGTATCATCACCAGCGTCCATGCTCTTGTAATTTTGACTGGATCTACATTCCTTTCATTGGTGGAATTAGTTGAACGATTCTGTAATTTGCTTTAAAATGCAAAGAAGATCATTTTGTAGCTATCCTTTAATTTGTAGAGCTTGCACTTCTGCCAGGGATTTTTTTTTTTTCCAACAAGACTGGAGCAAGCTGAGGGAGAACTTGGTTAGCGCCATAACATCCTGGGCTTCCCTGATACAACCAGTGTGGTGCCGATTCTCAGCACCATGTAAGCTGAAGTCTCTCCTGGGACAGTCAGGTAGGCCAGTCCCCTAGCCTAGCATCCAGAGCAGCTGACGGCAGGCTGAGACTAGGCATTCATATTGTCCTTCTGGTCATGCTGTCATAATTTAGGAATTGTGCAAGTCACTAGGAAATCGGGCCTGAATCCTCAATAACTTCTCATTAGAAGTGCAGATGCCAAGCTTGGGATGAAGCATTTGATACAAGTCGTCCAGTTGAATAGGTGGTGTTGATTTCATCCACGTTTTCTAGTTTTAAGAAGGATCATAACAAGTTTCTTCAGAGACAGCTCAGGGAAGAGGAGGTACTCGACTCAGAGCCCTCAGTGCCTGATCTCAGAGCTGGCCCCTGACTGGCAGGCTCAGAGCCCAGCCTGCAACCCAAACTCCAGCGTGGCTCTTTTTTCTGCTCTGCCAAAACTGCCTCCATCCAAATTTGAGACTCAGCCCAGTGGTCTCAAACCAGAGAATTAGATAACAGGAAAGGGAGAGGGATCTTGTGCAAAAGGGAAGGAACGGGACCGAGAGATGAAGGGATATAGGAGGGAGGAGAGGGAAATGTGATGTAGAAGGAATTCAGAAGTGTTCTGTCAGTGCCAGCTCTCTGCACTCAGTGTGATCACTACGGACTGCAAACATGAGAGCATAAAAATAAAAACATTTTAAAAATAAAACACTTAGACTCCAGCCCCTGCTCAGAACCCCTGGGCTCCCATCTGGACCTCAGAAGGAGTTGATCACTTAAACAGAAGCACATGCCCTATCTACAAGGAGCAGGCAGGTGCAGGGCACAGGGAAGCAGGTTGCCTCGAAGCCCCATGGGCCAAAAAACCAACCCATGATGTATGCTCACAAAGCCAAAGCCAAGTCTCACTCTCCAGGGGTCTGGTGTGGTGTCCCTGGGAGTGGTGGACCAGTGGAGGCAGCCTCTATAGAACACCTACTCAGTCACGTGGCCCTTGCTTTCCACTGTGGATGCTTCAACCCGGTGGACGTCAGTCTCTGATTTAAAGGGCTGAGTTTGCGAGCGGTTTGCTAATTATGACACAGTGAGGCGCTTCTGGCTCTGGTCAGAGTGATGGGGTGTGAGCCAGCGCACAGCCGTGGCCTCCCATTGCCATCTGTGATTTAGAGCAAAATCTTTGAGAGAAGTATAACTGCCTGAATTACTGCTCTTTTATATGTTTTTAAATGAGAATGTAAAGGCCAAGGGCATTTTTTCCCATTTAATACTATTAAATCCATCATTAAATCTCTTGCTGAACACTGGCTGATTTTAATGATGCCCTCAAGAACCCATCCTGGTGCTCGACTGTGTTAATATTGTTGTATATATAGATACAATAAATAATGCTTAGCTACGATTGTACGAGGAGCATTACTGTGTATATCAATAAAAATAGTCATACTAATGAGACCAAGTGTCAGGAACAGATGGCATGGCGGGAACCCAGCCGTTGCAAACTCGAGTTCGGCAGAGCTCCCTGGCACATTGAATCCATCCCCGAAACCTGCCCGCATCCTCTAAATATTTTACAAGTTGGCATAAAAGGATTAATTTGAAGTTATAGTTTATTTTTTTACTCTCGGACTTTATGGCACTATAGCATAAAAACCATGAAGCTTTTCAGTGTCTGTTCTATTTCCTGGAACCCGTGCCCGGATTTCTAGGCAGAGGCCCATTTGTCAGAGATGCTGACCTGCTGGCATGCTCCCCGCAGTGTTCAGTCCCACCTGCCTTTCTGCCGTACAGGACCCCCAGAAAGAATCCGGGGGAGCTTGATGTTTAAAGTAGTCTTTCACTCTGAAGGCGGGGTACTGTCTTATCAGAATATCCGCGATTCTGTGCTTCCCTGTACGGTGCTGTTCTTCCTTCATTACTGTAACAGCCACAGCTAGCTTTTCAGGAGCTGCAGTAGACTCCTCTTATCCCTAGGGGATGCCTTCTAAGCTGTTCCTTGGACACCTGCAACCGTGGAGCATTGCAAACCTTTAGATACCACTCTTTCCCATATGTACCTGCCTGTGATTAAGTTTAATTTATGAATTGGGCAGAGTGAGAACCTCGCAAGAATAACTGATATAAAGTAGAACAACTACAACAATACATAGCACAAAAAATACATAACACTCATGGACCATTACATTCTGGTACTTGGGGCTGCAGATATGGGGGATGGGTGGGGTGCTACTGGTGGCCGTATGGCTAGTGTCTCACGGGAGCTGAATCCAGTCCTTTTATGAGTTTCCATTTGCAGATGAGGACCCAAAACCACATAGGTTAAGTATCTTTCCCAAGGGCACAGAGCCGAAGTGTCAGGGCTAGGATTGAAACCCATCAGATTAAAGAGCCCCAACTCGGTCTCCCTGCCAACGTTCTGGGTGTAGCACTCACCTACTTGCAAGGTGAGTGCACAGTTTGAGACCCAGCCCTCTCGAGTGTCTGGAACACTGTGCAGAGAAGGTGCAAGCAGAGAGTGGAGCTCAAGGTGAACTCGGGCTTCTTGTAATAACTTCCTTTAAACTGACTCGAACTCCCAGAATTTCAGCAGTGTGGGGGAAGAGTAAGAAGTTTTCTAAGAGTTCTGAAGTCTTCCGCATATTCAGTGGGAGAAGAGAGAGAACAGCAGGGCTTTTCATCTCCACCACTTTTTACAACTTCTAAATACCTGCTGGAAAGCTAAAGAGAGATAAAAATGTCCCTCTTTTCCTGCCTTGTAGAATTTCTGATGAGGCACCGATGTAAGAAAGGAAAAGAAATAAGAAGGGAGTGAAGTTTTGTCCTTTCAAAGCTAATCTTCCTGTCATTAGTAGTCGTAGTCTTTATGGGTAATTTTTGGAGATTTGGGTATAATTTTTGCACCGCGCTGCCCTATCCAGGTGGTAGCAGCCTCCGCTGTGCTGCTATTTTGAGACTAGAAATGGCTCCTTGGTGCGAATGCGGCACATAGGTAGTGACGTGTAATTCCATTATGCACAGACCCCATTGCTACAATTCTCGACTGTCTTCACCTCCTCGTGTTGAGCTGCACAGAGCTGAGGACTGAGAATGGCTCAGCCAGGGTTTGATCAGGGGCAGATAAGCTGCCCCCCAGCACCCGCGACCCCACTCTGTTCTGCTCTTTGCGTTCTGTGTCTCCCTCTTTGCTGCCAGGATGTAAGCAGGGATGTGAATAGGAAGAGCTAAATGAAATCTCAGAGGGATTTCAAAGCCACTGCTGTGCATCAACACTCAGCAACACACAAACTGGAGACAGTTGCCAAGCTGGGGTTGGAGGCTGGGCGAGCACCCAGAGGAGGGTGGCAGCAACATGTGTGCAAAGAAGGAGACTACCATGGCCTCCTTCCTGGTTGACAATCGGGTTTTAAACTCTGACAACTTAGAAGGCACTCATGACAGAAACATGAGCTTAAAGATGTAATTTAAAGGGAATGGACTAAATTTTACAACAATACCATCACCCTTGTATCATCTTACTTGAGGTTGCAAAATAAAAAATGGCTGGGGGAGTCAAGTCGATATTACTCAGTAGAAGGAAATTGCTGTGGCCAGCCTTCTTGCGCGCATGTGGGTAGCCTGAAGCTGAGAAGCAGAATCTCTGCATACAGCACAAAGCTCTGTTACTCTGCTGTGACAGCACCATGCGGTACAGGCAGGCGCAGTTTCCTAACATCTCAGTAACTTTTCTCTCATTGCTGAGATAAGATACCTGACACCTAAAAATTAAAGGAGGAAAAGTTTATTGAGCTCACAGTTGTGTGTGGGTCAGTCTATAGTCAGCTGGCTCCAGGGCAGGTGGCACAGGGCAGTTGAGTGTCACAGAAGAGAACCAGCGCATGGCAAGCAGAAGATAGCAAAAGCAAGCAAGAAAGGAAGAAGACAAGTCTCTTCCTGTATCCAAGTTCCTGGGATTAGTCTAATACCAAACCAGTTGGTCGACTGGCTTAGTATTTGCTCACCCTTAATCCTTGCACCCTTCATCCGAGCACTGTACAATGAAGCAGACCCACACCCTAGACTCAGTCACCTCTGAGAAAGCCCCTCCTGTGGCTGCATGAGGCTTTGGGGGGACATCTAGAAACAAGCCGTAACACTTAGTGTGTTAAGTCTTTGCTGTTTCAATGCATGTGGGGATAACCACAACTTGGGCCAATCGTCTCCCTTCTGCACTGTGCCTTCCACAGACTTGGAGCCTGCACAGGCATGACTGGGTAACACATCCATGCCAAGCACCCCAAGAACCTCCCTAGACTGCAGCCCTCTCTCATCTCACCAACACCACAGTTCTCTAAGAGGGAATGTAGAGGAGAGAGGGCTGCCAACTTTGAGCTGTTCACAGTTGGATCTGATGGCCAGGTGCTCCCCAGGCAACATTGGGGTGTAAATACCCCCTGTGCTAATCACCTGGACAGGGCAGCATGTGAGCTGAGACTTGCTTCTCAGCAAGGCATCTGCTGGGGTCCCTTGGCTGTCTCCTCAAATAGCTTTATGGAGTATCTGCATACACTGACAAACATTGTGTAACGCAGGACTGATGAGGCCTCTACTCAGCATATAGTAGGTGTTTCCAAGGAACTGTTGGCTTCCTTCCTCCAGTCAGGCATGGGAGACCCTCTAGAATCACTTTCTCTTTCCTACTGTGTGTAAAGGTCCTATTGTGTGCTATAAGAGCACCTTAGCAAATCAGCTACATTGCTGTCTTCAGGAGGTCTCAGATGACCCTACCCCTTTTGGAAGTTGCTGCCAGTTAGCTCCTCCACATCACGAAATAAGGCTGGACTCCAGAAAGACAATCAGACTAAATGGCCTACTGCAGACGCCTACAGTGACAATGTTGTCTCATCAGTGACCAAGCCGTCAGTGAATTCTTAGGACAGTGTGAGGCCGGTGGGAGAAGCTTGTGTCCCAGGCTCCTTCTCCCTGACATCATGGAGCTCATGTGCCCCCCAAAGGGTGCAGAGGCCTGAGTTTGCGCACATGGAAGGGTAGCTGTTGGCACTAAAACCATAGCATTTATATTTGTGCCTTCCCATTAGTGTTGTCCGTCAGGTGTCCCTGTTCACTGATAAATACACAAAGCCCCTTAGCATGGCCAGGCTTTAGAGGAGGTAGGTGGGGGTGTGCACAGCTGGTCAGATCTCCATGGTTAGAGCCAAGGAAAGTGGGGATGTGCCTTCCCCCCCCAACCCAGGCCAGTAGAGAGAACCGAGGGTGACCCGTGACACGTTGCAATTTTCAAGCATTGGAATCAAGCAAAGCCTTTCTGCCATGTTGCAGTTGGGCGGATTGCGAAGCTTTTGCATTTAAATCTGTGCTCCTTGTCTTGCATTTTGTGAGTAATGGATTTTACCTACCACCATCCTTCGCAAAAGAGATGCCAGAAAAAAAGGGGGTGGGGGGGCAGGCCAGGCTCAAGTTTCCAGCAGCCTCCTCTGACTTGTTTCCCACCAAACTCCCTGAAACTCCAGAAATTTATCTAAAACAATTTAGGCAAGACAGACCCTGGGGCTGATTAGAATGATTTGCCTGGGAAGGAAATACTCAAGCCTAGGGAAACAGATCTTCTACACATTGGTGAGCCAAAAGAAGCATGTGTGTCTATTTTGCTTTGGGATTGCTAATTGCCCTTAGTTTCAAGCCCAGAGGTTTGAGTGTCATCTTGGGTTCCAGAGCATTCACTTTGCCTTGAGCAGCATAGTTCCTGAAGTCACCATGAACGCGACATGCGTGCATGTGTTGCCAGGCAGCTGTTTGTCTATAGCCTCATCACCGAACATCAGGAGAGGCCCAAACCTTTGAAGCGACCGTGAATGTAAAGCATGACAGGAGTGGAGCAAACTCTTGGAGCTGCATCTCCTAGTGAGCAGTGCAGCTGGTAAGCTTTGAGCAGCATCCTGCTCAGGGTGGTTCTGACTCTGACGTTTCCCCCCTGCCCCCTGCCACCTTCCTGGAAGAATTAGCGTGTTTAAAAAAAATAATAATAATAACGTCATGCAAAGTGAATCCTGCTTTATTGTATGGTGCTTGCTAACCCGCCTCACATTTAAAGGTGGTTGCACTGCAGGGTGTTTGGCAAGCTGCATGATGCTTCACAAGGCTGTTGTGCTCTGACATTCTGCCACAGGGACCCCAATGCTGAAGGGAAGACGAGGTGGAAAATTGAAGGGCTGGCATACACAACTTAAAGAAAAAAAGGGAGGGGGGAAGTTCAGGTTTGTGCAGCAATAGCTTTTGGGGTGTCTGTGCTTGTGTATATTCTGATGGAAGCCCTCCCAGGTAATGAAGTCCTATGTGAGCTTAAATGTCACCTATGCCAGCAGGCAATTGGGAAAACAGAATTAATAAAAAGTATCTTTTCTCTATACTTGGATTTCTATTTAACCCAGATGACACTATTGATATTTTCCTATACTTACAAAGTAGCAATGCAAATGCCCTTTGAATATGGTTCTTAACCTTGTTTCTTTTATTTCTTCTTTATTGCATGTATTCATTCATTAACTCCCTTGTGCATCAACCAACTGCATTTGGTGCTTCTGCTGTGCTGTCACTGTGGCTTCTGGGCTTCAGTCAGAAGTCATGGAGTCAGGAAGCTCATCCTGAGAAAGGCCAAGTAGTGACCATGGCAGGGTCTACAGGCCGCATAGATCATGCCTTTGTGGTACAGAGGCAGCTAGAGAGAGGTGCAGTACATGAGTGGGTGAATGAGTGCAGCAATGTTCCAATAAAACTTTATTGAAAAAGCAGGTAGCAGATGGAAAGCCAATTCAGTCTGAGGCCTGTTATTTGCTGTCTTTTGATATATCGATAAACAAGAAAAGTAATTTCCTATTCAGACTGTGTTTACATATTAATGGAGGGATGCAAAAAACAAATAAGCCAATCCATATGCAAATGTGGGGCAGCAGCAATAAGTGCCAAGAAGATGGGCTGAGGGCCTAGGAACAGAGAGACATGTATTATTTAAGATTGGGAAGCCAGGGAAGGCCTCTTTACTGAAGTGACAATTGAACAAAGACCTCATAAATAAGAGAGGCATCGCTATCATGGGATGGAGTAGGCAGGTGAAGCGAACGGCAGGTGCAAAAGCCCTGAGGGAAGAACCCACTGGGTTCTTCTGCAGAAACATCAACGAGAACCCATAGAGTAGAGTAAACAAGAAGAGATGACGAGAACTGAGCCATTTAGGGAACCCGGCCCAGGTCGAGAAGAGGCTTACAGGGATTGTGGGGAAAAGAACAAACTTGTCAGGGAATAGAGTGGAAGCAGAAGGCCAGCGTGTGAGCCAGGTAAGAGCTGGCAGGGGCTGGTGCCAGCAGTGTTGCAAGGAAGGCCACCTGTGTTTGGATCTAGGCTCACCTGGAAGGTCAAGCTGACAGGATTCGCTAGTAGACTGCATGTTGAGTGTGAAACTAAGCAATCTGGAGCTCTGTAGGGATGAAGGTGCTGTGAACTAAGACAGGGAGCTTTGAGGTGGATTCCAAGGTGCAGTTTGAATAGCATTGAACTTGGGGTGCTAGGTAGTTAGCAAATAGACAAAACTGGGAAGCATCGACACAAGGGTTAGGAATTTAAGGAAAAGGGGGTGGGGGTTAGCAGGACGAGAGACAAGGGCACCAGAGCAGGAGCTTCTCTGAAAAACAGAAGTCACCCAAAGGGTCAAGGAGGGGAGGAGGATCTTGCAGGGGAAACAGAGGCAGAAGAGCTATGGGTGAGTGATGCCTACACAGGCAGAGCACGTGTGAGGGAGAGAATTGTCCTGAAACAGTGCTGAGAGCTTCAGTAGGATGGAGATGGGATGGCAGATGGCAGAGGAACCCGAGGCAGGGAGCAGAAGCAAAGACAGCTCTTCCAAACAGTTTGGCTATTAAGTGGATAGAGAAATGGAAAGGCTGTTCAAGTGTGCTTTGAAGGGAGAGTGTCAGGACCCAGGAGCGAAATGCTTCTGCTCTAGTAGTGACAGGTATGGCCCATGGAAAGACACAGTGAGCAGATGACCATGAAGTGCTTCAGTGCCCTCCATGAAGTTTTCAGGGGGAGTCATTTTGATGATGTTGTGTAATGAAGTCATCTGTGGCTAGCATTTCAGTACAAATGAAAGGAATCTTCTATGTATTGGTGACAGAGAGTAAGGACTGGAAATGAGCTCTGAATCCTAGGCCTGGCTCCACCATTTGCTAATGTTACATCTTCAGACAAGTTTCCGGCCTTCCCTTCATCAGAGAACACCTAAAAGAGAGGTTTTCCTTAGTGCTTTCATATCTTCATCACTAAATTCAATAAAGTGCCCCCATTTCTGATGTAAAGAAAGCTCACAGCTTCAGGTGATTCAGTCCATAGTCTGTTGGTTGCAAGGCAGAAACATCCTATCAGAGGGCCTGGCAGAGTAGTGTTGCTTAATTCACTGTGGCTAGGGAACAGTGGCAGAGCAGAAGGGTCAGGGCCCACATACAGTATCCAAGGTCACATTTCCATGACCCCCCCTGGACATAACCTAGGGTGTTCTTTTCTAATCACTGGGGAGCTCCCAGGCCAGTCAACTTGAAAATTAAACTTAACACAGTGCTTAAGGAGTGGCTGTTTTATTAAATGCATTTTCCCCTGGTGATGAAGTGTGGCATGTTCACCAAATATGCCATTTCATTTAGTGTAACTTCTTACCCTGGTCAACAGATACTACAAGGCCACACAATTTGTGTGTCAGGAAACGATCTCTCGACTGTTTGAGGAGGAACCACTTTGCTTACATGGAGGTAGGTGGCTTTTCTAAGACATGCCACCGTATCTTAGCAGACAAAAGAAGGAGTACAGAGACAGAATGATATGACAATATTGATATTCACACCAAGGGGAAGATGCAGGTGGAAAAGGGGGAGAGGGGCTGCTAGGCATGGTCCTAGCCACTGTGGGATATCGTGGGAGTGGGCCAGGGTGCCTGTGCATGGAGAACACTGCTGCTTCCCACGGATACTCCAACCCACCCAGTCCACCCAAGCACAGCCTTCCTGAGCTTCCATTACTCACTCCCTTCCCTGGATTAGTGGGACATTCTTTCATTCTTTGTGCAAATGTATTTTGATCATCACTCAGTGCCAGGGACTATGTAATGTGCTGGTGACAATCACAGAGCTGTGGGAGGTGGAAGAGGAGCAGAGCCTTTGGTGGTTCAGAGCCTCTGCCTTCTGGCGCTCAGGCCTGAAACAAGCCAACCGAATCCTGTCTTTATTACACAGCCTGACCTGCAGGAGCCAGGCCATCTGGACACGCACACTGCCCATCTGAGCCAGCAGCGCGGAAACTCGTTTTCCCAGGTGTTTTGTTTTTAATTTTTAAAGCGCCCTGGGGCCTGCCAGGGTAATGCCACGCAAGCTGAGCATGGCTTCTCAGGGCCACCAGAGCTGGTGCTTGGTGGCTGCCTCATTTGTGAGCATCTGGGTAGGGCCTGCAGATGCTTTTTCACAGATGCAGAGGGCCAAGGACCTGAGTGAAAAGCCTGCTAGGGGTTGACAGTGTTGAGCTAGTGGTCCTTATGCAAGCAGTGGTAGAGCATTGTGAATGAGGACACGTGGACCTCAGCATGGGCCCCATCAAGATGGTGCGGGACACAGTGTCTATGCAGTATCTGTCTGCCCCAGAGGAAAGCTCACGACTGCTCCCATAACTCCAGCTCAGAGCAGCTCTGTTTGTGGGCCCAGGCCTCTGAACATCTGCTCTTCAAGTGTGGGGTGGGGAGGACAGGGTCATGATTTCCTCCAGGCAAAAGCACTGGGCTGCTAATGCCATGGCACTCTCCAGGCATGCTCCGAGGTAAGAGCAGGTGCACTAGAGATCCTGCAGGGGAGCTCAGTAAACGCACCCTGCTGACCACCACAGTGCGCAGCTGGTGCTCGGTGCTGGGCACCGCTGTCCAATTGCCTCTGCACAGCACATCTGTAGACTCCTGTCTTCCCAGCTCATGTAGCAAAGAGTCTGTCATCTGTGCCTTCTGGGCCTGCCAGCACATTTAGCCAAGTGTGCTGCACCAAACCAGCTCTCCTTGGGGACTTCTGGAAGCCTTGTGGGTGCCACCCGAGATCCACTTGTCTGCCTCAGGCAGGGTACTAGCCTCAGAGGGGAGTTCTCTCTCTCCAGTGTTGGCTGCAGTGAACCGCTGAGCTCCAAATGGAGCTGTTTGTTGTGTGGACAGGAATAATAAAGGATGATTCTAGCAGTTTTTTTGTGGCTATCTCAACAGCCCTTTGTCTTTGTACCTGGAGCCTAGTGCAGAGACGGGAGGAAGAGCTCGCTTCCTCCTGCCAATTCACTCCCCGCTGTAATTAGGAAGCTGGCTCCATTGAAATACAGCTTCACAGGTGCGGGATCCACCGGAGACAGGTGATTATGTTTTGATTTTTATCATCACTTGTAAAACAGAATGAGGAAAGAGATTTCAGACCAGAAAGCATATTCTACTGCAAGTGGAATATTAGTGTTAAAAATTCTTCCATGTTACTAAATATTTACCCAATACAGGGTTCCTACCTTCTGCCAACCTGAAGCATTTTCTTGGCAAATGTGCCTCCCATGGAAGTTTGGAAGTCTTTCCACACTATTCCTCTAGCTGCATAAACACAACCAGCTGTCTGGACTAGGTAAACAGATTGACCCCTGTTCTCTCTGTGTGTGTGTGTGTGTGTGTGTGTGTGTGTGTGTGTGTGTGTGTGTGTGTGTGTGTCTGTTTCTCTCTCTCTCTGTCTCTGTCTCTCTGTCTTTCTCTTTCTCACCTTTGTTTTAATTTCTTGAAAACTGCCCAAAATAATTCTAACTCTAGTGCTAGTTCCTTGTTTGGAGCCAGAGACAATACAGTAAGAGACACCAGCAACATGGCGCATTCCTTCCTCTCCCAGTGTTACTTGAAACCCCTCGGAGGAAGTGTGTTCTCAGACTGCCTCGCATCATCTCTCTTGTCCCGTATCTCCTGTTTTGCTTTATTTTATTGTTCTCCCGTAGAAGTTCAGTATTTTTTTTGTTGTTGTTGTTGTCTTTTTGAGACAGGGTCTCGCTATGCGGTTCAGGCTGGCCTTGAGCTCACCTTCGTAGCCCAGGCTGGTCTCAAACTCGCATCGATCCTCCTGCCTCAGCCTCCCGAGTGCTGGGATTACAGGAGTGCGCCACCATGCCCGGCTGAAGTTCAGTATTTTTAAATCATCAAATTTTCTTTAAAGTTTGCTTTTGCACAGAACCCAGCTAGCATTCTGTCACCACTGCAAGTAAAGTAGGTCAGTGGATATTAATTTAGTTCTGTGAGTTCATTGATAGATTCACTGTAGGAAGGAAATATTCATGTTTGAGGTTATTGTTGTGGTATCGGAGATTGAATCCAGCAGTCCTTCCTCCCGCTTTTTTTTTTTTTTTTTTTTTTTTAATCAGACAGGGTCTTCTGAAGTTGTTAAGTTACCTAGGTTAGGCTTGAACTTACTGTCTTCCAGCTTTGGCTGTCCAGAGTGCAGGGATTACAGGTGTGCAGCCCCAAGCCCAATGTTGGGGATATTTTTAATACATTCAAGAATCACTTGCCATCTTTTCCAGTGGTGATCTTGAGAAGGTAAGTACTCGGTCCAGCAGCAGTATCATCTGTGGAGAATTCCTGTAGTTCTCAAGAGCCCGGAAGGTATGCCTAAGGCTGCAGGGAGCAGAGCGTGGTTTTGATCCCAAGTCAGCTCTCCAGGTTGCTTCAGCAGCCAGTCTGCTGAAGGCTCCTTCTGCATGACTTTGGATGTTCCTGGATCCAGACTGCTCATTCCCCGGAGTCCCCGTCTACCACCATCCCTGGGAGGTCAAAGGACTGTAGTGGTTCCAGTCCCCAGGAAGAACTCCAGAGACACTGAGCCAACCAAGCATTGGAAGAGTAAGACTCACCTGCCTAGCTGACTGCTTCAGAGGGACAAAAATGAGACCCTTGCCTGCTATGGCAGGTGGCTTGGGAGTCAGTCTCATAATCTTCCCTACAGCCATTTGTTCATTCCATGATTTTCAAATGCACACTGGGGCTGCAGCAGGGAATGCAGCCAAGGGGCCTGTGACCTAGAAAGGCATCCTTCTTGCTCTCTTTATGGACTGAGTGCTACCAACTCTTTGTGCTGCAGACACAGAGAGAAAAGAAGGTGGGCACCAGGTGACAGTGGCGAGGCGTTTCCTGAACATATGGTTCTTCTTGATGGAAGAAGCCAGGGGAGGGCAGGACGTCAGTAGGAAACCCGGGTGGGCTGCCATGGGATGCACAGCACCACCTTCTTAGGAAGGGGAGGCTGCTGTGGGGAGCTGAGGGGCCACACGGTGGAGAACCGGGGACCTTCTCAGACTGAGCACTCTTAGGATAGCAGGTGTCACGATAGAAAAGGTGGCTGGTGGAGATCGATCTGTGGTTGAAACTTAGCTGGGGCCCCCTCGCCGCCCTGTGCAGAACTTGAAGGATGAATGGATCTGGAAGGAGGTGGAGACTCAGACCTGAGCTTACCCATGCCGGGGAAGCAGTTTGAAAACTGGGGCTCAGTGGTTCAACTCTGAAGTAAAAAATGGGCTTAACCCCACGGGGCAGGCTGTGCAGAATTATTTTTCAGTACCACTACGCCTTCCCAAGAAGACACGAAGGAGAAAACGTGCACCGAAAGAAGAGAAGAGGCACTTGTGACAGCTTGGGTTGATGGGAGGATAAGCGCAGCTGAAGCTGGTTTGTGCCGTGAAGCCAGAGACTCAGGAAGTAGTCTGACAGGCAGCATCTCACTTCTCTCCAAGTCCTGGTCAGGTGTTCTTGTCACTCCTCTACAAACCAAAGGACAATGGCAGGAAAGAGTAGCCCAGATGTTGTCTTTCCCTTGTGCGACATCATGATTCTGTGGCCTTAGGAACTAACCGGACACCTCAGGGCAACTGCCCTCCTTTGAAAACCGATGCACCCTTGCTTGCCACAGTGACCCTCAGCTGTTCCCCAGGGCTCGGCCTCGAGTCCACACATCCAAGTCCAGCGCTGTCTCTGCTTCCTCACCTCCTTCATCTCCTGGGAACTTAGGATCCTTGGGAAACTCAGAAAGTCTGAAAACAGAAATAGCATCCGAATAAGGTGACAGTTAACATTATTCGGTTGTAATCTGACAGCTCTGGAGTTGGCTGGCGGCCCATCTCTGGCCACACCTTCCCTATTGGAGCTGCCCTTGCCCTGAGGCAGTCTCAGCATCCTGCCCTGCTGGCTGTGGGTCTGTATGGCTGTTGTTCAAGGGGTCCCTGCCTGGATGCTTGCTCCACATTTTCGCTTCCTGTCCCTGTGTCCCAGAGCACACCAGGTGCCATCGCGCCCCCCAGCCTGGGCTAGCCTCTCATTTCCCTGGCCATGGGTCCACAGTCCTGTGGGTTTTAACCCTTCCCTGGAACCCAGCTGACCGAGTCAAAGAGAGCTTGCTGTTCTCAGCACCAGCCCCATGCATCGCTTCATCTCTTGTGACAACCTTTACATACAAAGAATGTCACCCATTTTGAATGTGCAGATGATTGGTAATGAATTTAGGAAATGTATGAGCTGTACAACCATCACCAAAATGGGGTTTCCATTTAAAATATTTGGTCTCCACAAAGATCCCTCGCGGTACACATATGATGAAGAATGTGGGAGTCTGTTCTGTTTTCTCTCTCTGAATAACCTGAGGACACAGGACCAATCTTTGGCTTTGTCTTTCTGTCTTCTGGTGGCCAGCACCTGGCTGCATCCAAAATAGTCGTACTTCTATATTCTCATACATGTCTGCAGGTCACCTGGGACATCGCCATCCTGGCCATCTGAGGGGTTTATTACAACAAAATCCTTAGAAATCACGTTCCTTTGGTCAGTATCTACAGAGGCTTGTCTTTCGGCAATAAAACTTGCCTGCCACATACTTTATGACTGTGTTGGCTTTTTCAGTGGTAAAAGTATAACATTTGTTTTCTCTAAAGTTGTTTCTCCTTCCAAGTTTTCTGTCCATTTTTACTTCAGGAATTTCTTTCATGTATGCATAATGTGAAAACTATTTTGTACGACAGCCCAGCTGGTGAGGGAGACCATTCATTTTCTGAGTGCTCAAAGTACACTTTGAGCAACAATGGAAAATAGAGGCAGGGGAGATAGCTCAGGAGAATAAGCGCTTGTTTGGCAAGCCCAAGGACCTGAGTTCAATCCCCAGTTTGGCAGAAAGCGGGGGTGGGGGGGGGGGGAGGGGGGGGGGGGGTAAATATTGTTATCAAAATTAGTAAAGGATATAAAAATATTTTATGAGTATGAAGTGAATATGTCTAAGAAAAAAATATACTATTCTGTATCCACTGATCAAATAAACTATAGCATCTCTAGGCAGTGAGATAGTCTGTGTAGTCTTTCAAAAGAAGTTATGCTTCTCTGCTGTGCTGAGAGAGAAGTTCAATGCAAAAGAATGCGTCACCAAGGAGTATGACCTCATTAAAAATGTATGTGTAATCCCCATGTTATGATATGCAGATAAAAACTGGATCAGTTCCCAGTGCTTCACACCGTTCACCGTGGACATTATCCATAGGTGTTAGGATCCTGGGGCTTTTCACCATCCTCCATTTAGTATTTTTTGCAATGCTTAACTTTGTAATAAGAAGCATGAATTATTTATGTAAGTAAAATCACATGAAGTTTTTTTTCTTCAATTGAATTAAAATTTAAAATGAATCCTGTACTTCCAGCCCATCAGGTATCCCAAGTGAAACTAAGGACTTCATGCTTTCAGGGAGAGAAAACAACAAATTGATGCAAGGTGCTTGTATGAGAAGTAGAAACAGAGGGCAGGGGCTGCTCCAGCCCCGTGGGGCTCCACCAGTGCCTGAAGATGCAGGTGCTGCAGACTTGGGAGTCCCGCATTCTCCCGCTGTGCTGGGGATCTTGAATGTTTCCAGGAGAAGCAACTCACCATTTGCAGAGATAGCCAGCTACTGACCCATGGGCTTTAGAGTGTTTTATCATTACATGATTCTGCTTGGGCTGCACCAGATGACCTTATGTAATGCTGTGTGTGTGTGTGTGTGTGTGTGTGTGTGTGTGTTCACTGTCAGTCTCGTTACACCAGAAATGTGGTCACCATTAGGCAAAGCTGAATCCCAGCACTGACACCATGCTTAGCACAAGGTGCCAATGGAATGTTGATGGTCAAGTTTATAAAACTCACAGCCTCACCCAGCTCTAAACCACATCCACTGTCCAGCCCCTGGAGCCTGACACAGCAAACAAGCCCCTCTCGTGATGCTCTTTTGGGCCAAAATACCAATTAGCCTTAGCAATAGTGATAAATCTGTTGTGTTTACGTGGATTTGTTCCTTATGTGCTGCTCTCACCCAGTGAAATTTGCGCTTCTGAGAGTAGAAGCCACACCTGTTGTATTCTGTGCTGCGCCAAACCCCAGAGCAGCACTGGGCACAGAACAGGTGCTCATTTATTTAGCAGCTCTCAAGGATATGGAATCTACTTCCAGGGTGTCCTAGTGTACTGTTCAAGGCATTACTTAAGACCCTAATGCTCAGGAATGGTGCTGCTGGCAATTTGAATGAATATACCAAAGGAAAGCCATGAAGTGCTTCCTTCAAGTAAAAAACAAAAGTTCTTGATCTAAGGAAAGAAAAAATCATGTGCTGCAATTTCTAAGCTCAATGGGAACAAAAAATCTACCAAAGAAATTGTGAAGAAAGGACAATAAATCCATGCTGTGTTTGCTGTTGCACTTCAAACTGCAGAAGTTATAACCACTGTGAATGACAAGTATTTGGTCAGGTTGGAAAAGGCATTCCATTGTGTATAGAGGAATAAAAATACACATCGTATTTCTAGGGTTTGGTGCTATCCTGTGTCAGGCACCCTGTGGGGGTCTTGGAACATAGCTCCTGAAGGTAATGCTGTCTGGCATGGGCATTAACCCGTATGTTCAAAGGAAACTTAGCCAGGAAGCTTTCAGCCTCTACTGAACTAGCCTAACCTTCCCTTGGGTCAACCAGAAGTCCCATCAGGCCAAGGACTTTTAACCTGGCTCCAGGCACTTAGGTTTATTTGTCACTGTGCTTGTGAACCTTGCTGGGCCACTAACCCAATCCCCTTGCCCTGCCACCTCCACTTCTATCTTCATGGCTGCCCATTACATCTTTGTGTATCAGAAGACCGTCGGTCCAACACTGCCTGTACTGTCCTGACTGCAGCCCCTGTGTGAAGTCTGCAGGTATCAAGGCGACAGTTCTAAACTCTTCAGAAGCTCAACTGAGCTTGAAAGAGGATGGATCCTGCATGCACCTAACCATGCCTTTAAAGTAAAACGCCCTATGACACCATGCTTTCTCCCCTCTGCACATGGAGGCTCTTGAGGCAGAGAGAACTGGGGAAGCAAATTATTGTTTAATAAGCACACTTTGATTATGCCTTCTATTTGACTATGAATAATTAACCAGTTAAATACTAAATAATGAACTCAGTAAAATAGATTTTTAAAAACCCCATAACTGTCTTCTATATTTATCTTCTCTCTTCATAAGATCCAAGCCCAAAGATGCTGACTGCGATTATAAAGGTGGTATCTATGATAACAATAATTATCATTTACTGAGCACCTACTATGTTCCTGACAGCTGAAACTTTGCATATTTATCACTATTTGAGTAATCTCACGACGTGTGATTCTTAAAACCATTTTACAAATAAGGACACTAATAATCAGAAAAATAAACTTGCCCAAAATGAGCACGTTGGCTTACGGCCAAGGGTTAAGTGAGGACTCTTCCATTCCATCATTCCATTTCTATAACTGACACAAGATTTTTGAAATGCGGATCTCTAGTGTCTTTGGAAAGGGCTTCAGAAATGGGTTACATAGCAGACATGGCCAAGAATGTGATTATCTTCCTGTTCTTTTTGGGTGCCCCAACCCAGGCCTTCCTGTTGGTCACAATGAATACGCTCTTTTCCTTTAGATGTGTGTGGAAGAACAAGTTGCTGGGCACAGACCTCAGTTTCAGCATTAATTATATTTTAAATATTGATTATAATCTATGTGTCTATCACAGAAATTAGCCGTGTGGTGGCTGTGGGACTCCGTGATGACCGTGGAGTCACCTGGGTCTACCAAGAGCCCCTGGGCTGCTGTAGCAGCATGCACCCCAGTAACTGGTCTCTTTCAAACTCTGAAAATTAAGTATAAATTGTACTATGTAACATGGTAATGCTAGTTCTAAAACCATCCCTAGAATGAAGGATGGGAGTGATATGATTTCAGTGAAGTAATAAAGTCAATACTGAAAACCAGGTGAATCTAAAAGTAGATTTAAGAACTACATGATTTTTATCGTCCCTAATGGTTCCAAGTAAATGGAACAGGGACACACTGAAGGCAGGGATAAGAGCACAACATGGGTCGCTCCCACCTGCCTACCCCACAAGTAAGTGGAGGCCAACAGAACCACACCTATGAAAAGAAATCCTCCAAGAAGTCCAAACTTGAGGGACCTAACATGAACTAAAACTTTGGTGAGGGTTTGTGTGACTTTCCTCAGTGTCGTCACCTGAAGTCCAGTGTTTCCAGGGGACAGCTGAGCATGGAGAGAGGGCTTGGGATTGATGTCCGTATGGTAAGCAGTGTGATAGAGGGGACACAGGACCTCAGCCTTTTAATTAGTAGACGCTGAGAAAACAGGAGATGTGCTGGGGAAGCAGACCCGTGGTCTGAGCTCCTGCCTGGCAAGCACAAGGATTGGGTTCAATCCCCAGTACTGGATATGGTGGTCCATGCCTATAATCACAGCCCTGGAGAGGCTGAGACAGAAGGATCCCTAGGAGTCTCAGCTGCATAGCGAGAGAGACCCTGCACCACATAGATAAATACTTTTTAAAAAAAGAATTTAAAAAGAAACCCAGAGGCAAGAAGGATGTGCAGGTCTGAGGTATGTCTGGTGTTTCCAGATTGAGGCCCTTTGGGGCTTTGTATTTGTGAAGCCTGAACTAAATGCTGCTTCTTCCACAGAGGCTATTGGCCTCTACCCCATTTCATCCCTGAAGACTGAACTCAGGAGGACAGGGGACAGAGAGAGAGTGTGGAATCCCTGGCCCTGGGTGATGGTTCAGTGTCTCCCTGTGAGATCTTCTCATCCAGGGAGTGAGTGTGAGGCCAAAACGTTCAGACACAGCTGGCCTCTGTGTCTGTGGACTCTGCACCCACAGATTCAGCTAATCTGTGATTAAAATTATCCTGAAGAAAATTATCTGTACGGAGCATGTGCAGACTTTTAGTTCTTGTCGTGGTTCCCTGAACAGTAGGGTCTCGAGTGTTTGCATAGCGTTTGTGTTGTGTGAGGTGTGGTCACCAGGAGGAGATGTAAAGCATGTGAGGATTTGCCCATAGGTTACTGAAGAACTGTGCCGTTTCACAGTAGGATCCTGAACACCCTGGGATTTTGGTAGCCACTAGCATCCTGGAACCGGTCAGCCAGTGGTCACCAAAGGATGAGTATGACGTTCCCAGGAATCCCTTCTCGGCCTCATTTTGGCTCAAATTCATGATCTTCCTGGGGTTTCTGCAAAAAAAAAAAAAAAAAAAGACTTAGCTGTGACTTGTTGATGACCTCACTTTTTAGCATGTTCAATTATTTGCTTATTTGTATCCATGTCCAAATCAATAGCAGTTTCCGTTTGTGGCATTTCAGCAAGCTAAGTTTTAGGACTGAAAATCAGCTTTTTTAAAAAAAAAAAAAAAAAAAAAAAAGTACCGTTTTTCAGAAAGCTTTCCATTTCCATCAAAATACTAGTTGCAGTTATTTGTGTTTGGTAGTCTACCCTTCTGTGAGGCCCAAATTGAATGCTACTTCTCAAACCAAGTTATTCTGGGGGCATTAACCTCAGCAAGGGCGGGGACAGCAATAAATTTAAAGTCAGACACTGCACTCTGTTTATTATTTGTTAGATGTAACTCTGCTGTAGAGCAGTAGAATGATGACGATTTGAACTTCTGTTGATTGAGAGACCACCTCTGAGGTTTGGACCAAGGCCTCTTTGTTCTGTGCAGTCTGCCTAGCCTCCGTTGTGTCTACCCTGGGTCCTGTGTTGGCAGGCAGAGAGCAGGTCCTCCCCCACAAATGCCAAGTGTGGGTTGGTAATCAGGGTGTGCTCTTCAGGCCCCTCTAGCAGGGACAGTTGTTGCCATCCTTGTACTCCAAGGCTGGACCGGCGGGAGCCCTCGGCCCCTGCCGCCGTGCAGTGCTCCTGTGAGCTCCCAGCACCTAGAGGATTTGCGGCATAATAAAAATTACCACGTTCTGTTGGTGGTGGCACTGATCTGATAGGAGTGTCATAACACAAATAATATGTGTGAAAGAACTGAAAAGTTGATTATTCTGGTACAGAAACTGAGAGCGAAAGCCTTCTCTTCTGTACCTGCCACCACCACGCACAAGCATCCACTTTCACATTTTACATTTTTGTTCTCCAGTGGTAGAATAAATCCAGTGACTGATTTAGAAAAGAGTACATTTCTGAACACAAAGAACTCTGGGGGTAAGACCAGGCACTTGCCAGGCCTGCAGAGACCAGTGCCCCTTCCCTGCAGCCCTTGAAATTGGCCGAGGGTGGTGACATGGTGGAGAGTGTAAGAAGCAGTTTAATCTCTCTCTGTTCTGGCAATGGTCTCTGCATTTGGTAAGACAAATATGTCTTATTGCCCTCATCTTACAGGTGAGAAGAGAGGATTCTGGGGAGGCTAAATAAGTTCCTGTTGTTTTACATATTGTGCCACACTCTGGGAGAATTCTGAGAGCGTTCTAAAACATACCACCTTCTCTTGAACAGTTTATAATCTGGTGGAATTTTTTTTAAAAATATAATCTGATAGTGTTCTGTTGTGGTTTATATCTAATTGCCTCCCTCCAAAGCCTCACACATTCATAGATGGGGGTTTGAGGGATTGTGATACTGGATGATGGAGGGTGATGCTGGATGATGGGGGTGTGATACTGGATCATGGATATGTGATTCTGGATGATGGGGGAGTGATACTGGATCAGCCCCCTGATGGGCTTACAACTGGCTCTGATGGATCTGTGACCGGGATGTGACCTGGAGGATATGCCCTCATCCTCCTTTGATCCTGGATGCTGCCTCCTGCTTGTCCCTGCTGTGCAGCAGGCAGGAAGGTAGAAGCTGGCCTGTGTGCCGTATGGCTGCCTAAAAATTGGTATTTGAAGGGCAGAGAAAAATTAAACAGTTAACAAAGTGAGGTAGGCCACACCCTTATCACCTAGCCATCTGTTCCTTTCTATTGGGAGAAGAGTGTGTGTGTGTGTGTGTGTGTGTGTGTGTACTATACAGAAACTTGACATTTAAAGCCTATGCAAAGAAGAACTCTCCAGGATATGTGTCCGTTGGCTAGTTATGTATGTGTGCAGGGGGTGGGACAGGCAAGGCTGGATTAAGACAGATGTGTTGATTCTTAATCCCAGCGGTTAGAATATCTAATGGCTGAGGAACCTAACAGAACACTGAGGCCCTCTGCACTGGGGGGGATAGAGGGTGACCTGACTCCTGAGGCCTAAGAACAAGAAAGAACAAGACAGAAGAAAGGACAACACGTCAGATTGATGACACTACAGCTAGCTAACTTCAGGAGAAGAGGCTGTAAATATTGTTACCTGTCCTGCAGGTGGTCCAGGGAGTGGTGAAGATGGCCCACTAGGACTGTAGTAGTCCTCTCTGGTCCACAATTTCAAGAATCCACAGAGTACACAGGCCTAAATTAGTGAATAGAAAGTTCCAGAAATGAAGTTGCTGAGTTTTCAGTGACACGCTGTTCCACGTGGTGCAGTAGAACCTCACTCTGCCATGCTTTGGCTGGTGTGTCCACACTGAGCACACCTCTGTCCTGCTCTCACTTAGGAGCTTAGCTATAATTAACACAAGATTAGCAAGTGAGTTTGTATTGTGATAAAACTGACCACCAAGGGGTCTCTCAGCACTTGTGACCAAGTAACTCTACTAGTATTTACTAATGGCCCCAGAGTGCAAGAGCATATGGCTGGCAATTCAGAGGTGTCAAAGGAAAGTTCTCAAATGCTTCCTTTAAGTGGGAAGAAGGTAAAAATTGATCACAGGTTTGGATGTGCAGGGAAAACATATAGAACATATAAAGTTCTGTAGTAGACACAATTTCAGACCCCATCTGTGGGGTCTTAGAACATGGAATTACTGGGGATTACTGTAATCAGTGATGAAATGATAAAGACCAGGGGCTGGGGAGATAGCTCAGTGATCTATGCACCTACCTGAAAAGCCCAAGGACAAGGGTTCTATCACCAGTACCAGATGCCATACCAGCCCCAGAACCCCAAGCACACTGTGCCAACCACTATGCTGGCCACTAAAACCGAGTATGGTGGTGCACACCTATAATCCCAGTGCTGGGGAGGATGAGGCAGGAAGATCACTACAAGTCCAAGCTACATAGGAAGACTCTGTAATGAATTAGTTAATTAATCAATATAAAAAATATTTTTTAAAAAAATGTTACAGACCAGGACGACAGGTGGTAGAATCATTGGAGACAGTGGACAATGTCCTTGTAATAAAATTGTATTCTTCCTCTATAAAGATGATATGAAGTAAACTAAAGGAAATTTTAGCAAGAATGATAAACTTGACCTTCGCTTATGTTTTAAATTATCACCAGAAGTAAGGCATAGGTAATGGTTTTTTATTAAATACTTCGGGTTTCTTTATGCTGGTAGTGGTACCAGAGATCAAACCCACAGTGACAGTGCCAATCAGCTATATCCGTAGCCCACTTTTGTCTCTTTATTTCAGATAGAGTCTCACTAAGTTGCTCAGGGAGGACACGAGCCTACAGTCCTCCTACCTCAGTTTCCCAAAGAGCTGTATATAAAATCTTATTGCTGCTATTGTTTTGACAATGATCTGTTCCCATGAGAAAGCCTAGGAGCCTTTCCTCCATTATAAAGTACAAGTCATCTTGGATAATCCTAATCCCTTACATACCTTTCTGTGTTAGCAATATATAGTTTGTGTTGACAACCATGAGCTAAATTACAGATATTTGCCAAGATCATAGTCTGTGTAAAAAAGAAACATCTTTTCCCATTGACTCTCTTGTCCCAAGCTTCCACCAACTAAAGCTCAGAAAGAAATTACATTTCTTGTTTTAGGGACAAGAATTTTGAAATTCAGCTTGATATAAATCAGAGCTCTTTTATGAATGCTTGTACATGCCGAGAACTCTGCTTTTCCCTTATATGCATTATCTAATTTAATCTTCATGATTAAACCATGGGATAGTTAAAATCCACATTTCCCCTGGTTATAAAATACCACAAGCTGAAATCTGATTGATTTTAAAGACCCACGCTCAAAATCACTCTACTGAGCCTGCAACTTACCTAAGCTTGCTAAGCTTCTAAGTGACAGAACAGGAAATGGAAAAGTTTATTTCCCCGTGTACCCTACTGATGAATTTTAATGGGATGGATAATAAATCTACAAAGCTACTCCAAATTATAAATTGCATTTTATTGTCTATGTGTATTACATAGTGTATTTCATATATGCATTACATTACAAATAGTCCATGCAAATAATTCATATGTTTGGAGAAATTTTTATAGACCTAAATGTTCTAAATAATTATGTGTTGCCTCTACTGCTTTTCATGTATTTAGTAGGATTCATTCAATGAAAAAAATCATATGGAAATGCTTAGCTATAATTAACACAATATTAGCAAGTGAGTATGCATTGAAATGTGGGTGCTTATTTCAATTCAGCAAGTTTATATTAAGCACTTTCTAAGGAAGACGCTCCAGTCTACACAAAGATAAGCAGATATCAGCCCCTCTTGGGAGGAATTTATAGTCCTTCTTTAGGATTTGATGTTTATCAAATCAAATGCTCTTCAAAGATATTATTAGGACTCCTGTTTGGGGATTATGTTTAATATAATTGAATGCTCTTAAAAGAGATTATTAGGTCTCTGAGTATGATTTTTTTATTTATCACAGAGGGAAGGGCACCCAAAGAGGGGGAAGTGGTTGGACATAGATTGTGGTGCATACTAAGAAATAATCAAAACGGAATACAGGAGATCTTTCTTAGTATGGAATACAGGGAAAACAGGGGCTTTCCAGTGTCATCCAATGGGAAGTCTTGTATCATACTAGATAAAAGAGCTGCCAGCAAATCCCGGAAGACATAACTGATGTCTGAGAGGAGTCATGGCACATGGGGGCCCTGAGCCACATGCTGGAAGTGGGGACACCCATGCAAAGCGAGTGTTAATAGAAGCAGGGACAGAGACAAGTTTGTCCCAAGTGTGCAGATTTGTAGATCAATGAAAAGACATGAGGTGGAAAAATTAGTGTACAAGGATAATGTCTTTCAGAACAAATGCAAAAGAGAGAAAAACAAATACAGGACACAGAGTAAGGGGATCCTCGGCCATGGTTCAGCGGTGGCATTTATGGACTGAGTGACCTTTGACAAATCAGTTAATCTTTTTGAGCTTTAATTGCCTTACCTTTAATATCAAGATGATAATTATGACCTTCAATGCTGGGCATAGATGGAAGGGTTTGCAAGGCGGTATTCTGAAAACTGTGATGTACAGCAGGACTGTCCCTGTGGTGGGAACTGTCATTGCTATTGCTATGCTTATGATGATGTTCTACAGAGACTTGAGGGCAGTGAAGTCCTTTGCTTAGACTTGTTCCATGGAAAACTTGTTTGGCAGCAGTGTGGAGGACTGCATGGAAACCAATGAAAGAGAACACAGCATGAATTAGGTTAGAGGCCATGGCAGTGTGATTATGGTGGTCATTCAGGCAACAGAAAAGCAGGAAAGGTGGAACTGTAGCAGAGATGCCGTGCACTTTGGCATTCATGCAGGAGGGTCCTGAGCACAACCATCATCCCAGGCTCTGTCCTAGGTTCTTGGAATCCAGCCAAGCTACAGTGTCTCCACTTTTGAAATACCCTTCCCAAATCAGGGACCAAATATCCTCAGCAAGATCTATATGGGGCACAGAGAAAGATTGGATCAAACCTTGGCCTGTGAGGATTTCGTAGGAGAGGAGAACTGGGATTGGGTCTTGACAGTGCAGAAAACTGCTTTTCAGACAAGAGGAAGTTAGCAGAGGCCCCCAGCTTGTGCAGAGCAAGAACCTCATCTTAGTGACCTGGTTTCCTCATCTATAAAATGAGGAAGTAATGCCTAACCTTTGGGGTTGGTGGTAAATGATGATAAATAAATTGTGGACCATACTTTATATTTTAAATACTTAACCAAATGTGAATTACTGATATTATTAGGCGGGAAGTGTTAGAGGATGACCTAGGATGACGCCAAGATTCTAAGTAGGAGAGTGAATAAACAGTGGTGCCCTTAACCAGGACCTACAGTGTAAGAGGAGGACACATTTGTGGGATGATCAGTGTTAAGTGTGGGGAGGAGATGATCAGTTTTAAATTAACGTGGTGAGTTTGAAGCGACTGTAGAGCAGCCCGTGGAGAGGTTCAGTAGGCACCAAGAGTGGGCGGGTGCAAGTGGGTACATTGGAGCACTGTGCAATACTAGATGAGCTTCAAAACCACAGTAATGAGCAAGATCACCCGGGGGAAAGAAGGGAAGTAAGAAGTCTGAACACAGAACATTCAAAACAAAAGCTTTTTAATTTAATGCAGTGCCATTTGTTGATTCCCGATGTTATTTCCTGTGCTGTTGGAGCTCTGTTTAGGGAGTTCTTGCCTTGCCTGTGACTGTCAGTGTTTCCCGTATGTTGTCTTCAACAGTTTTGATTGATAAGTCGAGAGAAAGAGAGAGGGAGGAAAGGAGAGAGGGAGGGAAACCGTGTGCTGTTTTAGGAGGAATGGTGTCAAAACAGCAAGAATAAAAGGTCCTTTGAAGACGCCAGCTATTATGTGAAATGCAGAAATAAAGAATAAACAGAGGAGGGATAAAGGACAGGGAGGACTGAAGACCTTGACCGTTTGTCCATCTTCCCAGAAGAAGCTGGTGGACAAGAAAACACCAGAATTCAAAGCAAACCTGTGGGGTGTTGATGGACCCAGATCCCAGGGCAGGGGAACATCAAGGAAGGAAGGGCCTAGGACTGTAGTCTGGCCAGAGGGCAGCAGATGGGTTGGTCATGAAGGCCATGAAGAACAATAAATTCTTTCTCGAAGAACACTGAGACTCAAAGGTCCCAACATTTTTCAGTGACTGTAGAGTTAAGGTCACCTGTTGTAAGCAGATTGATAGGTCCTGGCCTGAGTATAAATTGATGAATTATTATAGTGCTCATCTAACATGGCTGAAGCCCAAGATCAACAGTTTATCTTCCCAAAATTTACTTCCTCCTTCAACCCCAGTCCTGTACAGTTTCCTTTCACCTTTTCTGCACCACAAGGGAGATCCCAATTAGTTCCTTAGATGTCACTAAACTGCCCCCTCGAACTCCACCCCTAGCAAGAGTGCGTGAAGTCTCAGCCTTCCACTATCTCAGGTCGGAGGATCCCCATCTCGTCCATCGATCCTCTTCATGTCCTCCTCAATGGTCGTAAAGGCCTTTCCCTCCCTTTCTTTTACTTCTGCCAGAAAAAAAGAAAAAAAAATCCTAACAAACATGAGGAGTCAAGTGAGTCTCATGGAGAGTCACAGAATGCAGGATATTGTTTGAGGGATTTCAAGGCTGAGACATAGAGAAGCAAGTGCAAGCATTGCCCTAGCCTGGGTGGTGGTGGTGGACCTAGGGTGCTTGTGCTGCTGTGGGCATGCAGAGCCCTCTGTTGGCACAAGAACCAGTCACCCCAGCAGCTCATATGTCCAGTTTTTATTGCCTTGTTGATATTTTGCAATAAATAAGTGAGTTTGGTGAGGTAGTTTGAACACTTGGTCTCCAAAAGTTTTGCCATGATTGCCCTGCCCACAGGAAGGATCCCAACTCGGGAAAATTGCACTTCCAAATCTATACCGTCGCCATCAGGCACGGCTCTGTTCCTCAGCAGCCCAGCTGTAAGATCCCAAATGCCAGAATAAGAGCCTGCACCCAAATTAGAGATTTTCAGGGATTTACAGTGGACCTAAGAGCCACTGCCTCAGGTGGGAGGCTCTTGGTGAGCATTGGGTGGTCTGTGCTGGGCATTAGACTTCGAGAACAATTTAGTGTGTTAGTGTTCTGGATGGGAGAAACAGCTTGGAGACACGGCATGGGGTAGTCCTGAGTGGACTGAGAGGAACCAAAATGTGGATTCTTGAAGACTTAAGTGCAAAGATCGAAGTTACAGTTGAGATTGTGGGGCTGGTGTGTAGCACATGGTACTGTCATGTGTATGCAAACGAACTTGTCATTTCCTTTATTCTTGAGTAGCTGGAGAACACGCAGAAATAGTTCATTGTTTGGGAATTGTTAAAATGGCCAGACGGGGGGCAGGGAGGACAGTGAGATAGCTCAGCAGTCTAAAACGACTGCTTAGGCAAGCTTAGGCAAAGCACACGGACCACAGTTCAATCTCCAGCACCACATGAGACTCCAGCTTCAGGGTAGGTTCGGCTGCCCATAAAAAATAAATAAGTAAAATAAAAATAAAAGGGCCGGCCAAAAAGCTCCTGCTTAGGCAGAGCACAGGGACAAGGGAGGGGGTCCAGTCCCCAACGAGCTATGCCAGCCCTGCCTGCAGAGCACACTAAGACAGCGATTGAAACTGGGCATAGTGGCAAGTGCCTATAATCACAGTGCTTTGGAGGCTGAAAACAGGAGAATCACTGTGAGTCTGTTCTACGTAGTCAGACCCTATAGGCCCTTCAGACCTTATATTAAACACATAAAAAAGAATACCAGATAGGAAATAAACATACACATATGGCATGCTGATACGCGGATAGAATCATCAAATAGCTGATGCAAACAGACAGGTTGTGTTGCAAGTCCAGTGTTTAATCACGAGTTTATATTTATCAGTTTCAGACCCTAAAAAATACAGAATCTAAGTTGTGGAGGCCCAAGAATAATTGTGAAGGAAACTACTGAGTGGCTGATGATGAGGGGAATGGCCTTGGGGACACATCAGACAGTCCCCATGGTGGGGAGGCAGGGGAGAAAATTGGCTCAAATGTTTATAACTGATGAAGTTCCTCCGCAAAGATTTAAGGCTGCTTCCAGCAAACACACACCTATCCTAGCCGGTAGTTTAAATGATAGGGAAAAATCAGAAACCCTATAGTGGAAAGAGAAGAAATGGTGGAAAGGGACAGCTGCATATTAGGATGAAGTTGGTAATGGAGGAAAATTGAAGCTGTCCTCAAAGCTTTCTGGGTAGCAGCGGTCTAGGTAAGAGTGCCCAGTTCCTGGACAACATGGCACACTCTCCAAAGAATCAGTAGGACCTCAACTTCCTGGGCAGAGATTGTATTCTGCACACAGTATGGCAGCTGTGCTGAATAGCTTCCTCAGCAAGAAGGCTCTGGGGGATACTTGGGAACCAAGTGGTTAAGGAGAGAGGGATGCAGAGAGTCACTGGATCAGCCTCTGCACTCCATGGAAAGTCCCAGTGACTGCAGAGGAGCAAAGGGGACACCTCAAAAGCTGTGTGTTTGGCTCTCCTGCTGCCTGCAGCACGTATGTCATGATGGGGAGAGAAGATGTCACCTCCCAGTGTGACCTTGGACGCACTTGTCCCTCTGCCATCTCTCTGTGGCTCTGGTGAGAACAGTGACACAGGAAAGCAGGCACGAAATCACCCTTTCATTATCACACGAAATCCTTTTTCAACATCCCAATACCTACCAAAGGGAGTGAGGCCAGTGTGCTCCCTGAAAGAGAGGGAGATAATGCATCATTCGCATCAAAGAGAACCAACTACTGTTTCCATGCTTGCTTCTGCCTGGAAGTGCAAGGCAGCCAAGCAACCAGTGCCAAATGTGTGTGTAAACACCATGACTTCCTGGTCACGAGAGGTCCGTTTAATGCCATCATTGGTTATGGATGTGCTAGAAGCGAGTAGCAGAGCCTTCCCCCTCCTCTCACAGCCTACTGGCAGTGTGTACCAAAAAGTATGTGGCAAGTTGTTGCACATGTAACTCAAGTTGTACTGGCAATACTGGCTTATAAAATTAGACATCATTCTCTCCTTTTTCTCAGGCACATGGTATGTTTTTACAATTCTCCATGAATGGCATTGCTACGGTGTGATGTGTGGAACTTTCTAGAAACTCACTGTTTATGTCTAATGTGATACCTCAGTTCTCCAGTACAGGCCCTTAAAGTTAAAGTTGCCTGTACACTCCCTCAGAGGCTCCTGTGAGTTCTCTGGAATCCAGTCCAGGCCTCTGTTGTACCGTGCTTTCCACAGAACTTTTACTAATGGGCTGTGGACTTACTCAGAGGTTTCAGTGCAGTGAATAGTTTCTTTTTTGTCTATGAAGAGAGGCTGGTGATAGCCATGCCATTAAGAATGGGTGGAAGTCAAGTTAGGAAAACACATCATAAAAGTGGGTTTCACATCAGTTTGCTCCTTACCCATTCTTGTCCCTTCTCACCTCATCTGAGCATGCGTGGGTAGCCAGCCTAACAGTCCTGACTCTGAGTCTTCTCTCTATCATACTATTGTTCATATTTATCTCCCCTCTTCCACCCACAGGAGATGACCTGGCTTCCGCCACTTTCTGCTATTCAAGCACCAGGCAAAGTGGAACCAAGCAAATTTCCATTTCCCAATAAGGTGAGCTCTTGGGCCGTGCAGGGGCGTAGGCTGTACCCACGTAGGGGACAGCAGGGGACAGTGGGTTCACACTAAGCTGTCTTTTGCTGGATAAATATCCCTACGAGAGTCACATCAATCTGGTCCTCGTGTGTGTTACACATCAAAAGGGCAGAATCCGGCTTGCTTGTATTTCCATATTCTGCAAAATGTGACACTCATCATAACTGGCTTTATTGAAAACATTTGTGAGGTTGAAATCCATCTTACAGTCATTTTATACACAACGGAATTGTATGGCCTGTTTTTCTTTCTGAAAGCTGTTATTAAATTAATGATGTATATTACAATGAATGCCTTAGAATTTAAGACATGTAGTATTCACTTTCACTTAGATATCTTTTTAAAGCTTATAATGTTTTCTGGGACTTTAAAAAAATGATTTATTTTCTAAGGAAAAGCACAGAAAAAAGTTCAGCCCCCAAATATATTTAAGTAGCATATGAATCTAATAGGCGTTTCTTTTAAATATCTTTTACTGTATAACTGATGTTAACTCACATATTCATTAGTGAAGATCAGGTGATGCAAGTGAAAAGGAAAAAGTCTCTGATGCTCCTAGCATAACTTCTCAACCTAAAAGTTATTTGCAAAAGTTTGGTGCAGAACATTTCAGTCACTTTCCTTGTGCATAGTAGGTGCATATGCTTTTGTACATTTTTTTTTCAGTTCTTAAATTGTGTACAGCGGTCCCTCACTTATCGTGGAGGTTACGATCCAGACAATTCTGCAATAAGTGAAAATCCATAAAGTAGCAACAGTATATTTAGTTTAGTATTTATATATATTTTAAGGATTAATAAACCCTTCCCACACTTAAAAATACTTCGAAAGGGGCCAGCCAGATAGCTCAAGCAGACTAAAGTGCTTGCGTAGGCAGAGCCCAGTAACTAGTTGGAACTCCGGCATGATATGTTGGCCCCACCCCCAGGGTGACTGAGACCGGGTGTGGTGGTTGTACACCTGTAATCCCAGCACTTGGAAGGCTAAAAACAGAAGAATCCCTATGAGTATGGTCTATGTAGTGAGACCCTGTAGACCCTGTCCTGAAATACATTAAAAATAGACTTCAAATGTCCTTATTCATTTTCTAAACTCATAAACCCATGTGATTTTAACAACTTTGTATACTGTATGGTACTGCAATATCCCACAATATAGTGAAAAATCCATGATGAATAATTTAGATTAGTATTGTTTGAAAATCTATGAAACAGTGAGTCCACAAAAGTCAAGCTGCAAAACAGCGAGGGACTCCTGTAGGACTAAAAGCATGTTTCCAACAGTTGCTTTTCCCAGATCCATGATACGTAGCTACATTGCTAAATGTCAGTGTTGCAGCATTCTAGAGTGAATTATTGAAATAAGCGTTCCTCACTTTAATCACAACGGTAAATTCCATTCTAAAAGCTGATCTTTAATTCCCTTTATAAAGGATATTTGAAGATCATTCCCTGTGAATCTATAGAGATTTTCTACATCGCTACAAGCAGCAGCAAAATGTTGTGTGTATGGATGAGCCATGATTTGTCTTACCAAGCTCCTTGCAGTGGGCTTAGAGGTTGCCATTTGTCATTACCAACACCGTAACCACGAACACTTTTGTAAGTGCTCCTTTGTATGCCTGATGTGGACTGTCCTCAGTAAGGTCACATGCAACAGAAATTATGGCACTGGAGCTATCAGGACCCGCATTTACACTTGGCTGTGTTTCAAGAGTCCTTTTTACGCATCTTAGCCAGTGATTAATATCATCTGGTATTCTATCGCTGTGCCTGTATGATGGATGAAAAGTTGATATCTCATTGTTTTAATTTGCATTTCCCCAATTACTCCTAAGCTCAGGCAGTGACTGTTTTTTTCCCTTGAAAATTGCCCATTCATATCCATTGCCACTTCATAAAAATGATTTATAGGAACTTCTTATATCTTATTCATTTGTCTGCTATATAGAATGTAACCATTTTTGTAACCTTAGTTGTTGCCTTTGATGCTATAAAAGCATTTAATTTCAGCATCAAAGGAGAAAGATGTGCCCTCCCCTAACATTCTAACAGTGGTCTCTCTTTTATTCTAATTTTTGTACTACAGCTTTTAGAGTTTTTTAAAAAAATATTTCATGTGTATGGAAGGTATGAATAGAATTCTGGTTTTAGGCTTTTCAATGGTTAGTAAGCCATAATACAACCATCGGTGCATCCAATCATTGTCTCACTCTAGTTTTGAGTATCTCCTAATAAATATATGAATTTGTTTCAGGATTCTGTTCTGTTTTTCCAATATATCTAGTTCTTTCCCAGTATCTTCTTTAAATCAGAAGTTGGTGAACATTTTCAGTAAAATACCATATACTAAAGACTTTAGGCTAGCATGAAGAATCCTTATGATCTTTACACATAATCTAACCAAAATAATGGCTGACTCTCAATTCCCTGAATTTAGTATGGTATTTTTTATCATATATACACATCCATTGTTTAAATTTTGGTCATATATCAAAGTGTGTTTCCTTACAGCATTTCCCAAAGGTATTTAATTCATTTCAAATAAATACTTAAGCATAAGCAATAGCTTAACTACTGAGGTAAAACTCAGATTTTAAATTATTAGCACAAAAATTTCATTTTATAGATTTTAGTAACAAATTGAAATTGTGTATATTTAAGATGAGCAACAAAATGTTTTTATATGTGAATATATTGTGAAGTAGTCATCGTAATCAAGTTCACATAATTCCTGTTTTCTGTTTTAACAATAACTACCATCTCAGTGAAATTCTGAAGACCTATCCTCAAGACTGGGCGTGGTGGTGCTCACCTGTAATCCCAGCTCTTGGGAAGCTGTAAACAGGCAAATCACTAGGAGTCTGATCTAGAAATGAGACCCTGAACACCCTGTAGACCCTTCCCCCAACCAAAACAAAAAAAAAGAAGAAGAAAACAAAAAACTTAGCCTCTTAGCAAATTTGAAATGTGCAACTCAGCAATGTATCACTGTTCCCACCAGCCATATTTCTGATATATCATGCTGCATATAATCCTATATGTTATTCTCCCTATGGCATATGTAGCAGTAACCTTTTGCTAAGTGGAACAAGCTAGACACAGAAGTGCAAATACTGCATGATCTTATTTAGGTTACGTCTAATCCCAAGTAGTCAAATTCACATAAGCAGAAAGTACGATTCTGTTTGCCAGCGGCTGAAGGGAAGGCTTAGAGAAAACCTTGATCAAAGGATGGAAAGTTTCACCCAAGCAAGAGGAGTAAGATCTAGAGATCTAACATTCAGAAATTCAAATATATGGCATTTTCTGTTTGTTTCTTCCTTGTAAGAGAGTATCCCTACTTTGAGAAAATTGTAATATATTGACCATTGTTATTCTCTTACTTTGTTATAAAATTCTGAGTTTTTTCAAAGTATGAATTTATATTAAAAGAAAAGAAATTCAACTATAGCTCAGAAATTCAGCTTTTAAGATACTAGACCTTAAAGTTCAGCTTTTAAGAAAGAAGTATCTTACTTTTCATTCAAAAAGATAACTTCGCTACCTATGCTCAAGGGCGCAGAATGTGAAATATAAATAGAGTGTATGTTATGCAGGAGTATTTAGGAGTCACATGCACTACATCACTCTAGATCTTTTGCCTTGCCCAAGAAAGAAAGAAAAAGTGATTTCACAAAGTATAGGAATGGTAGATGATTTTAATAATGCCTTTTTCTCTGGAAAAAGTTCCCTGTTAAGTACGCATCACTACCTTACACAAGTGAAACAAAGGTGCCATTTCCTGTTTCCACTACTTCAAATTATGGCACACTTTTTGACTTGAGGACTACAGGATTGCTTTACCGCCCTGAGGCAGAGGCCTAGACCCTTTCCCACCTTCTGGAGGCTGGCCTCACTCCTGCCTCTGCTCCCCTGCCACACCTCCTGTGGCTCCTCCTCCTTTCCTCATGAAGGACCCTTGTGGTTATGCTGGGATTGCTTGAACAATGCTCAACTTCAAAAATCTTTAACTTAATTGCTCTTACAAAAGCTCTTTTTCCATATGAAGTGACATACTTACAGGTTTTTGGAATTGGGGCCCAGACATCTTTGAGGTAGCTTTATCCTGCCTATTATAAAGATGTACTGATTTGGACATAGAGTGTACCTCTTCTGTATGTATATATTTATTTTTTGTTATTGTGGGGAATCGAACCCATGGCCTATCCACTGTAGGCAAGCTCTCTACCGTGAGCTACATTCTAGCCCTCGAGTACACCTCCTTTAGCCTTTATCTCAACAAATTAGCATTGTGAAAGCCAGACACTCAGTTAATTCATTGGACTATTAGTGGTTGACAGTATTATTATTGCTAATGGGTTGGACTAGGATTGTTTAAGGAATTTGAGGGGCACATCTCCAAAATGACTAATAATCAATGGAATTAAGGCCTTATTAAGATTAAGGGGGCCATTTGATCTCACAAAGGGAAGTCAATTTCACTGTGCTTTCCGATTTGCCAGTGCCACTAAATTAATTGGCTAAATACTTCTGAGAATTTTCTCATTTTGTCCGAGTATTGAAGGACATAATACATAGTAAAGTCAATTGATAATGAACTTGGCTGCTTTTTTTCCCTGTTCTCTAAGGACTTGATCTGGAGTCATATTTCCCTAGACAAACACTACCAGGCATTTCTGCCTCGTTCTTCAAATCTCAGAAGTAATTGAATTTGGTAAAGCAAAGAACGCGTGTCTCCTTTAAATTGGCTGCCATTATCAGGTATTTCAAGCAAGAGAGAAGCAAATGAATTTGCTTTGCCCTTTTCATTTTGGTGCAATCTCACGAGTTTTGAAAAGCAAACAAAGGACCCAGAAGTGTAGAATGTTTTCCATTGCCAGGAAGGGGTCTTTCCAAACTCAGCGACGTTTCACATGGTGGCTGAGGCTGAGGCTCAGGCTGAGGCTGAGGCTGAGGCTGAGGCTGAGGCTGACGACCTGGATGAAACCATTTTTGCCAGCTGATGTTTAAAGCCACGTACAGAAGAATTCTAGCATCATTACAGAAATGAGGCTCTGACTGCCTTTCTGGGCATCCACTGGAATGCGAATGAAAGCTGACAGAGTGTGAGGAGAAAGGCTTTGAAGTTGGAAAGTTGGTCCTTTATCTCCCTCCTTGGTTTGCTAGCATGCTTGTAACAAAATATATGAGCTCAGCCTTTCATGTTTCATGCTTACCTCAGTATACATCTTTAAAGCACTTAGAAGTTATGTTACTTTAGCTGTTTCAAGCTCTGTAGCCCAGAAATAAGAAGAGTGACCAGCAAGAATAAGGGAAATCTGGCCAAATTAGAGCATCGTTTCCTACAGTGATCAGCTTAGCATGTGGCTCCAAAATGATAAACTAAAATTTTTATTTCTTGCCTTTTATAATTCTGATGATGGACTGATAAGCAAGTTGAAGAGGTATAATTGGAATTTTTTAATTATTATACTGGGTATTGAACCGGGGCCTTTGAATTAAGTTATACCTACAGCAAACCCCTCCCCCTTTTTAAAATTTTGTCTATGAGTCTCACAGAGTTACACAGTTGTCCGGGCTGGACTAGAACTTGCAATATTTCTGCCTCCGCCTCCCAGAGTACTGGCGATACAGTCATGTGTCACTATGCCTGGCTCCAGAAAGTCACTTTTAAGAAATGCACTCGGGGCCCGGCGGGATGGCTCAGTGGTCTAAAGCACCTGCTTGGGAGATCTTGGGCAGCTTCAGAGACTGCGGTTCGATCCCCGGCACCACATGCTGCGCCAGCCTTGCTCTCGGGGCGGGCTGAGCCGGCCATAAAAAAAAAAAAAAAAAAAAAAAAAAAAAAAAAAAAAAAAAAAAAAAAAAAAAAAAAAAAAAAAAAAAAAAAAAAAAAAAAAAAAAAAAAAAAAAAAAAAAAAAAAAAAAAAAAAAAAAAAAAAAAAAAAAAAAAAAAAAAAAAATGAGTGAATAAACAAAGGCTGTGAAACAAGAAAAATAAATAAATAAATAAATAAATAAATAAATAAATAAATAAATAAATAAATAAAAAGAAATGCACTCACAGGATAAATGTCGTTCACCATCAAAAACATGCCTGAGGACCTCTGTATTTCATCAATCTAAAGCATTGTCTTTACACCTTTTTAAGTCTCAAAACTTGTGTTAAAACTGACAGCACCTTAGAATTAATTGGCGTCAGTTTTCTTCCAGGAAGGTGCAGGGGATGCTACAGGTTCATCCAATGTGGATGACGTGTGACCCTTGACAAGACAGGCTGGGCGTCTACCACGGTGCCTCAGGGAAAGGCTCTCATGGATGCCAGGGTGCTGGGTGGTTGCCATCTTCAGCAAAATGATGAATATGAACTTCACTCCCCTCTAAATACCACATGTAAAGGAGTTTCAGGATTCTCAACTGCCAGAGAAGAATTTAGGTTTGGGGACTTCAGGATTTAAGGAGGAGGAGATGTAGGTGTTCTTGTGAGTCACTAGGACTGGCCTTCTCTTTCGTGCACCTGACCTACAGAAGGACACACACTTGATGGAGGACCCGGGCAAACCAAAGGCATTGAAATAACCTTGGAAATGTCCTGTTATGCCATGACCTGTAACTTCTTTTCTTAGTTCCCTTTAATGAGTAGGTGCTGCAGAGCCAACCTTGGACCAGGGTAGTCCTAGGAGTAGCACTCTGTCATTTTCCAATGGTGTACTACACATAGGTGCAGTTTGTTAGCTCATTTGTACTTTCGTAAAGCTTTTCATTCAGAACAAAGTCACACTTGGCAAGATGATGAGTGACATGGTGGGATGCCCCTGCGCCTCAAAGGCCAACGAGCAGCCTCATCTTCCTGACACGCAGGCTGATGTTATAGAGTGAGCTTCTCTGGAGCTTACTTGTACAGAGCCTGGAAGGAAGGAGGGAGTTTTCTAAACAAAGACAGAGAGCAGCAGGACCTGTATTCCAAGGAGTCAAAGGGAGGGCAGTCTTCAAGCTGAAGAACGCGGGCTCATCTACCACAGTGCCACACTAGGCCCCAGCTTGGAATTGTTCATCTGCACATCACCTCCGCTCCTCACTTGCTGGGCTTCCTTTGTTATCCTCAAGGAGCTGAACAGAACCCTGTAAATGAGGGACCCAGCTGCTCCTCAGGCCCTCCTTATAGAGGTGGAAGCCAAGGAAAGGTGGCCTTTAAGACAGAAGCTCCAGGAATGTGGGTATCTGGGTGGGTGGCAGGAGACAAGAATGGAAAGAACTCGGTGGCCTGACCCTGTGGAGAGAAAGGGGCATTTGTCTCCCTCCCTGTGCTGTGACTCCAGCTCGGCCCTGGACCTGCAAGGATGATGGACCTGCAGTACGGTGGGGCTGTGGGCTTCCACAGCCAGCCAAGCAGGACTACAGACACGGAGTGAAGGCGCTGCCCTGTGGTCCTCAGCTTGGAGAAACCTCTTCAGACAACTGATACCTCCTCGAGCTGGCTGGCCAGGCGTCATTGTGACTGAAAATGAAGCAACATTTATGCCCGCAGAATGGTCCTGACTGGGGACAGCAGGGTTTAGTGACTCAGGGTTCTGGGGTTAATATTTGTTGGTTCAAGGAACCCCTCAGAAGAGATCAGCTAGAAGCATGAGATGGAATAGCAGGCCGCATCTTTGATTTGTATCCTTGCCCTTCTTGTGGCTGACTCCTATAGTGGTAGGAATATATATATTGGATATATGGATATATATCCATTTTCTGCCTCTCTCCACTCACCATGTAAAAGAGAAATAATGAAGAATCATGAATTACACAGGTATTTTAGTTAAGATCAGAAGTTTGGCTTGAATACCGATCTTAAAGGCTGTAATCACAATAAATCAGATCCTCTATAAGCTTAGCTTTGGCTCTCTGCTGAAGTCTTTGTCAATGGTCGGTCCTGGCTTGAGTTTCAGGATACACCAAGGGAAAAAAAAAAAAAAAAAAAAAAAAGTTTCCAATCCATTCATGAAAGCAAACAGACAAAGGAAAAAAAAAAAATTTTAAATGAGCTGGCGCCTATAATACTACATCTTGGGAAGCTGAGGCAAGAGGATTATTGCAAGTTCAGGACCAGCCTGGGCTACAAAAGTAAGCTCAGACCTGCCTAAACTGCATAACAAGACCTGTCTCAAAAAAAAAAAAAAAAAAAAAAAGAGCCAAATCCTGGAAACAGTCTCAATGTCCATCCCCATATGTGGTGGTGAGCTTCCTGTCTAAGACAGGACACCTCCAGCAGCCACAATCTACAGACAGCCCAGAGGCCTAAGTGACATGGACTGTACCAAAACTAAAACTAACTTCTGCTCAGATACAAACTCTAGATTAATAAGTACAGAAGAGGGCAGCTCACCTGGAGAAGTTAGCCACCAATATCTTCTTCCTGACTGCATCTACCTAAAACAGATCCAAGCCATTTTCACAGATTACATTTCAGCACATTGCTTCGGGTACAGTATTTCATCTTTGCACAATGGTTCACAAAAGCTGAGTTAAATTCCTTCTTTTTCCTCCTGATGACTAGCTCATTATCACCAACCTGTGAAGAGGTCTACCAGGTACCTGCCTATGACTCACTATGCCTCATACAGCAGGAATCCTTTCCCTCCCTAATTTTGTCCCCCAAATCCTACCCACAGACCTTTCATTTTTTTACTGTGCCAGTGGAATTCCTATTTAAAACACACATTATTACTTGGATTTGAATATGCCACAGGTTCCATTAAATGATACTCCTACCCATAACACGGTATTCACGAAGCAAAAATCTGATAAAGTATGTTAAGTCACATAATAGGAGTTAATTCTGTTTCACTGGAGTTTTGTTCCACATACTGGAGCTACAAGGGAGTTTTATTGGATTTTATGTGATGCTACTTATTTTTTTTACATTCTGACCTTCTCAGGTCATTCTTTAAAACTCTCCCTTTTATTTCATATTAAATGAGTATTTTGCAAGGAAAGAGGATGTGGAGTCTCAACACAGAATGTCACTTTTCATCGTACTGCAAGTCTGGTTCAGTTCCTACCTGAATATTAACTAAACTGAAAATACTGTCTGTGGCCAGGTCTGTGTGTATCTGCATAATCTGTCGCATCCACTGCTGTGAGGTGAACAGCAGTTGTTCAGGAAAGTGTCCCTGGAGGGATGATGGCCAACCTCCCCTGCACAGACGTGGTGGCCATCAAGGGCCAATCAAAAGGAAATGAGTTAGATCAATACATAGAATCGATGAGTAAATAGAAGACGTAAGACCATAAACCTCATAGCAGAAAAGAGGGCAAATCTTCATGGCTATCGACTTGGCAGGGGGTTCTTAGATTACAAACCAAACAGCACAAGCAATAGAAGAAAAAGGTAGACAAATCGAACTTTATCACAGTTTAAAACTTTGGTGTATCAAGGAGGAAAAGGACAGCCACCAACATGGGACACAATGGTGGTAAATCATATCTCTGATACAGTGTAGTACCCAGACAGGATAGAGAACTCTTCCAACTCAGCAGCACAAAGGCAGATGGTCACATTTTAAGATGACAAAGGACTGGAGTACATTTTTTTTCTCCAAAGATTTAAAAAACAGCCAACAAACTCATGAAAAGAGGTGCAGAGTCATTAGTTTTTAGGACAGTGCAAGTCCAAAACCACCATGACACCTGTTTACATCCTCGGGAAGACTTAGGATCTTCCATAGGGCTGGGGAGCTAGCTCTGTGGCACCAGTGACTGCATGGCAAGTACAAGGTTGTGAGTTAGAACCCCGGTCCCACAAAAAAAAAAAAAAAAAAGGATCTTCCATAAATGGAAAGTGACAAAAATGGGCAAGGATATGCAGACACCGGGACCCTTGTTCTTTGCAAAAATAGCTCTGCTCCTATGGAGAACATTTTGGCATTTTCCAAGAAGTTTAACATTGGGTACCTATGGCTCCCAAATTCTACTTCTGGGTATATACAGAAAGAGATTAAAAACAGAGGCCAGTCAGGTACATGCACAACATGGCCCTAGAAGCCCTGTTTGCAGCGCCTCTGAGGGTAGCCACAGCCCAAATACCCATCAACATGTGGTTGAATACGAATACATGCAACATAATATTATTCATCCACCAAAAGGGATGAAATGCTAGAATGCGCGACCAGGATGAACCTCCAAAATGCTGTGTTAGGAGAAAGAACCCAAACACTGAAGGTCATACACTGTGTGAGTCTATTTAAACAAAATATCCAGAGTAGTTTAATCCATACACACAGAGGGAAACCTATGATTACCAGGTTTGAAGGTAGTGAAGAAACTGGGAGACACTGCTTAATGGGTAAGATGGTTTTGTTTGGAGGAATGGAAATAACTTTGCAGCTAGGTAGAAGTGGTGGCACAACTGTGTGTGTACTAAATGCCACTGAGCTGTCTCCTTCGAAATGCCTAATTTACGTTATGCGAAATCCTCCTCAATAAACAAAACAAGAAGTCAATATTGCAAAATAAATGCGATTGTGAGCTCCATTCCCAGAGCCGCTTTACAAGCACATTATTGTACATGTTCCTCATTACAGTTGTTGTTAGAGTTATGAGCAGCAGATAGGGTCTGAATGACCAGTAATATATCTCACATTCAGCTTGGGCTTGGAAAGTCAAAGTAAGAAAATTAATTGATTTCCTTTTTGTTGTGGTTGTTCTTTCAGGACTCTCAGCTGGTATCCTCCGGACACAATAACCCAAGTAAGAAAGGCTTCTCTGCTGCGCTGTGGGTGTGGCGGGGGAGAGGGGAGGGTGGGACGATGTGGTCCACAGTAGGTTTACAAGAAACTCACTGAAAAACAAGACTGAGTGGGAAAAGTGCATGTATGGATGGTAGGACTGAGAGTGATCTTGAGTGCCGACCTGCAGAGCAGAAAATGGTGAATTTCAAAGTGAGCGTAGGGTACTTGCCGGTTAGCTCAGTTGCTTAAATGTCTGGTAGGGCAAGCCCAGACAGGCACAGCGGACAGAGGTTCGATCACCAGCTCCACATGCTTTACCAGGCCTGCCATTAAGGCAGCCTGAGCCAACCAAAATAATAATAATAATCCTCAAAGTGAGCATAGGAGAAAGGAACTTCATGTTTATCGTAGTCCGTAGTATGTGAGCAGGGGAAAAATTGAACTGCAAATATTGAGTTGTGTAAATTAAAAGGAATAGGCAAAGAAGCGACTCGAAGCCCTCTAGATAAATGGCCTCAGAATCTATGAAGAAAAGTCAGCACTTGCTAGACATGCGTAATGTGCACTATTCCAGAAAAAGACAAGCTAGGCTCTGTAGGAAGTAGCTGCCTCCTGGCATCAGTGGCCAATGAAACACATGGGCTTGGTATCAGAGAATGTGGCATTCCACAAGGTAGTGTTTTCATTCTCTTCTTTGGCACTACTAATTGATATTAATTTGGTCTGGGGCATCAAAAATGCATAAGCTACGCTCTTCACGTCCCGAGACAGCTGACAAAGACAGGGCTTTGTTACTTTCATAAGCTCAGTGAGCGCAGAGCACCCTCTGCCAGTGGCAGTTGTGTCTGAAGATGAGGACCACTGCGAGGTAGGAGAGAGGTCTGTGCATGCAAAGCTCACCCACTGGGTTTGAGCATCAGGGAGAAGAAGCGTTCAGGCAAAAGCCTATGGAAGTATTGCCAGAGAAACGCGGGGTGGCAGGTAGATGGTAACCCCAAGTGCAGGAGCATCATTCGGTTATCCTACCCTCTGCTGGGGTTTGCTGTGGCTGCAGATGCCAGGGAGGAGTTTTTCTAGGACCTTTGCTAAGACAGGTTTCCCCTCACTTTGTGAATCTTCAGTATCCTTCCATTTTGTCAGGATGTTAAATAGCCTGTTGAATATTTAAATACTAAAACCGGTGATGTGTATTTACATTTAGTAAAATTATAAGAACACCTGTCCTGGTGGCAGCTGCTCTTAAGCTCATCCCCACTCCCTTCAGAATCCCAGTCACTGGCCTTACTAACCGTGAAGCACTAGAGATGAAATAAATCCACATCAGCTCTGAGAACATGCCAGCGTGTCCTCAGCAAACCGGAAACTGAGCTGCGTTTCTGGAAAGTAGACAGGCGGCCTACAGACAGACAATCCTGAGCCAGGAAACTCATCACTAGGCAGAGCAAGAATCAGAGGGTGGGAGGTCACAACCCTCCAGAGCCCCAGTGGAGACACTGGGTGGCCAGTGGAAGCCTGTTAGCCTTGCAGCCCAGCCTAGCTGACGCTCATATAGAGCTTTCAGTCTGACTTACCCCCAAAAGCTCCAAAGAACAGAGACACTGGTATTGTCTTCAAAAATGAAGTCAGCCAAAACTAGATGGGAACTGCTATGTAAGGGAAACAATAAATTCTGAGGTAGTGCAAGACCTCTAAAGGATACAGAAATAAGTGGCAGAAGAAAAGTCAACTTTCTCAAGAGGGAATAAACAAGTCTACAAGTCCAAAGTAAAGTAATTCTTGCTTTATTCTGTTTTTTTGGTTTTGGTTTTGGTTTTGGTTTTGGTTTTGGTTTTGGTTTTAGTACTGAGTACTAAACTCTCCCCAGGAGCTACAGTCCCAGTTCTTTTGATTTGGACGTTGTATTTTCAGACAAGGTCTTACTAAGATGCTAAGTTCCACAGTCTGGCTTCAACCTTGAAATCCTAGGGCTGGCCAGATAGCTTAGCAGACTAAAGCACCTGCTTAAGTGGATATAGGGACCGGGGTTCGATCCCCAGCGCACTGTTCCAGCCTCACCCCTATGGCATGCTGAGCCTGTGACTGAGACTGGACATGGTGCATGCACCTGGAATCCCAGCACTTGGGAGGCTGAAAATAGGAGGCTGACGAGGAGTCTGATCTGTGTAGTGAGGCCCTGTAGACCCTGTACTAAATATATATTTTTTAAAAAATGTGACAAACTTGTAACCCTGCTGCCTCAGCCTCTCAGCCTGCTGGATCACAGGCCCATGTCATTGCTTCTGGCTTCTTTCCTAGTTGTTGGGGGTGGGCAGTGAAGGGAAGTTTGGCTGGAAGTTTCTCTTCTCCGATCTTCCCGTCAGCATGCCCTGTCTTCTTATAAACAAGCCCTTCAAATCAGCTGTTCCCAGAAGAAGTATGTTAGGAGCATCTGTGAGTATCTAACATTATTTGAGGGGCTGGAGATATAACTCAGTGATGTAAGTTCCTGTCTGGCAAGCAAAAGGTCTTGAGTTCAATCCCCAGTACCAAGAAAAAAAAGAAGTAATGATAAACCTCTTATTTGAACACCCAAGTAAACACCCATGAGCACTCAGAACTCTGGCCTTAGAGGAAACCTAGCTAATTCAAGAAAAGGAACCAAAAAGTTTCAAGCAGAATTAAAATGTTGAGAAAGATCTGAAACTGTTTATATGAAATAAATAAAAAGTGTGAACAGACTAAACTAACTACTGAATAAATAAACAAGAATTAAAAATAAGATTAACAAAGTAAAAAATAAATAGAATTTTATGAAACGCACTGATAATTGTTCAAGTCTAGGACATGGAACATAGAGTTAAAACTGAAACACAAAGCCAGAAGTGGTGGCACACATCTGTAGTCGCAGCACGGGGGAGGCTGACGCAGGACGTTCACTGTGACTTTGAGGCCAGCCTGGACTACATAGTAAGTTCGAGGCCAGCCTAGAATATACAGTGAGATTTGGTCTCAAACAAACCAAAACAACAACAACATTTAAAAGAGAATTAGTAAGACGCAGATAATCAGAATGGGAAAATAAACGTCCAGCTAATAGGAAAGCCAGAGAAAGAAAAATGCAGAACAATAAATAATAACAGAAATGAATAATGTTCCAAGTAAAATGACCTACTCACAGCAAAGAAGTAAACAAATAAAAATAAACACCATATAAAAAGAAATGACTAGCCAGGCGTGGTGGCTCACGCCTGTAATCCCAGCACTCGGGAGGCTGAGGCAGGAGGATCGGTGCGAGTTCGAGACCAGTCTGGGCTACAAAAATGAGCTCAAGGCCAGCCTCAACTGCATAGCGAGACCCTGTCTCAAAAAGCCAAAAAAATAAATAAATAAATAAAAAGAAATGACTATCTGCTAGACAAAAAAATATATATATATCAACAGTGGAAATTATACTGCTCATTCTGATGTTGGAATTATCCAACCTAGACTATAAAATAGTTGTTACTTTAACTTCCAGAAATAGAAGAGAAG
>PVJA010000253.1:0-35200 GCA_004027025.1 Myocastor coypus
TTTTTTTTTTTTTTTTTTTTTTTTTTTTTTTTTTTTTTTTTTTTTTTTTTTTTTTTTTTTTTTTTTTTTTTTTTGTCTTTTTGAGACAGGGTCTCGCTATGCAGTTCAGGCTAGCCTTGAGCTCACTTTTGTAGCCCAGGCTGGTCTCGAACTCGCACCGATCCTCCTGCCTCAGCCTCCCGAGTGCTGGGATTACAGGTGTGAGCCACCACGCCCGGCTCATTCTCTTTTTTAAAGGAAACAGAGAGGTCTTATGTAAGCAGAATCTTATGTAAATGAGAAGGGGATCAAGAGAACCAGGGTATTTGTAGTAGGACAATTTATCATAGTGAAATATTGGAAAAAACCCAAAGGCCCATCAGCTGATGAATGGATAAAAAGGATGTGTGATTATACATTGTAATATTACCCAGCTATAAAGAAGATAAATTCAAGGTTTTATAGGTAAATAGATGCAACTAGAGACTACATTCCTAAGTGAAATACATTAGACCCACATGTGCAAACATCATACGGGAGAGGAAGCAAACATAAAAAGACTTAAAGTGTGTCATGTACCTTTTCCAACTATCCATAATGAATGTAATCCTTATGTATTGAAATATTAATAATAATAATAATAACAAAAATGGAGGAAGGGGATCCAGAGGTGAAGGGAAGAAAGAGAGTAGAGAGAGGAAGAGGAATTGAAAGAAAAAAGATAAGTAGTTGAACTTACTCCCTAAAACAAATGCAAACTTCATGTACAGCAAACGTGTTGTATTAAAAAGTCAAGGGAATCCTGAGACAGAGCACAGACTGACTAAGCAATCCAGCTTTATTGCACATATATGAAATGGCCTCATTGAGTAGAGAGATCACAGCCAACAGAGGAGAGTCTTGTTGGTTGCTTCTCATCTCCTTGATAAGCTCTGAGGAGGCTGGCGCTCTGCCTCGTGGGTGTCTTCCTCTCCAAGTCCTGCCTAATCAGGAGAAAAATAGCAGACAATTCCAGCTGTGGGAGATCCTACAAAACACCTGGCCAATGCTTCAGCATTTTCCAAGTCATCAAAACACAAGGAAATTATAGGAAGCCATGATAGCAAAAAGGAACCTAAGGAGATTTGACAACTAACAATGATATGGTATTCTGAAGCAGTAAAAGTACCTTAAGTAAACCTCAGGTAATCTGAATGAACTATGACTTCTGCTAATAATAATGCATGAATGTATTGTTCATTGATTGGCACCTCTCAAATGGAAGATATCAGTAACAGGGGAAGTTGGATACAAGGCTTAAAGGAATCTGTAATACTGCTTTTTGCAATTTGTGTGTAAATCTATGACTTTTCTTTTTTTTTTTTTGTCTTTTTGAGACAGGGTCTCGCTATGCAGTTGAGGCTGGCATTGAGCTCACTTTTGTAGCTCAGGCTGGTCTCAAACTCGCACCAATCCTCCTGCCTCAGCCTCCCGAGTGCTGGGATTACAGGCGTGAGCCACCACGCCCAGCAATCTATGACTTTTCTAAAAAATAAAGTTTTTATTCATTTAAAAATATGAATTCCAGGCATTGCACCAGGTATGAAAACAGAGAAGACATGGCCTTGTCCTCACAGAGCCCACATTTGTGAGTTCACAAGGTACATGAAAATATAGTTTAGTATTTAAATGAATTATAGGCAAAGGCTCTCAGAAACCTAAGACTAAAGACTTCTAGCTCTGTGTAAAAGCAGATGCTCTCCACAGAACTTCCTTGAGAGCCCTTTGGGGTGCTGGACTTCTCTTCTTATTTCTGGGCCAGGGTTCTCCTGCCCAGGAGACAAGTGTAAATTTAATGCCATGCTCCTAAAATGTCCTCAGCTAGCGTACCACAAGGAAATTCTCACCGGTGCCTGACGCACAGGTTCTAGCTGTCTGCCTGCCGCCCATCTTCTCGCCTCTCTTGTCTCTCTCCGCTTACCTACAGTATTCTCAACCACTTCTTCTGAAGCACCGTTTACCTCTGTCTTTATTTCTTGGTTTTTTCATGAGGCACGTTTCACACAAAGCAGTCTGGCAAAGTAAGTTTCTTAATACAGACACATTTCTCTAGAATAACCAACTACATGAAGAAATCTCAGGTGCTCATGGCCAAAATAGTAATTTCCTTTTTCTGCTCTATCTGCTTTAACAACAAGTCCAGTATTTCAAGTAAAAGTGGAAGCTATTAAGCAAGGACACAAGAATATCTTCTCAGTCACAAGGCATAAAGCAGGGGACTTTTAGAAAAACAATGTTAGAAGTCCTCTCCTGTGTGCCTCTCCTTTGCTATAGGAGGAAGTGCAGTGTTCATTACCTTCTTCTGGCAGCTTCTGGGCAACTCAACTGCTTCTCTTGATTTCATGGCAACATCTATGCCCAAAGTGGCCTGTTGTTTCAGAGTGCCTCCTTTGTGCTACTTGACTCAGTCGGATCAAAGCATTGTCCACTTCTTTGCGATTGAATTTGGACTAGAAAGGGTCAGTGTTGTTATGGCTATAGACAGAGGTGCCCCCCAAATTAGTTTTGTCGTTGTTGTTGTTGGTTTTGATGGAGTTATTAGTTCTTGTTCAGGGCAGCTTCCCTCAGTTATTCATAGCCATAACTCATAGCAAATGCCTCCCTCATCCTGAGATGGTGAAGGGGAAGCCCTTTCCTCATGCCTCTCCCACTTGGAAGGAAAGATCAAACAGTGTGTAAGTCATGAATCCTTTGGTTGCAAGCTGTAAAACCTTGACCTTAACAAGCTAAAGCAAAGGAGAAAATGGAGAATGGGTCAATACACCAGACCAAGGGAAGAACTAATGGATCCAGACTCTTGGCAAAAGAATTATGTATATTTTCCTTCTGGTCATCTTTCTCCATTTGCGTTTGAATTATTTTACAGGCAGGTCCTTGTCACCACCTCAGATTCTCATTCTCCTGATTCAGCATCCCCAAGGGAAGGGTAAGGTTCACTTTTATCTCATTTTTGTACATCAGTCACAGGGACAAGCTCGAAGCGGCTTCTCCGGCATCACAGACTTTCTCCTGACACCAACTACTATTGCTGTAGGAGTAGGGATTATGGTTGATCTGGGAACCTATCTGTCCCTGAGGGGAGTGGATTAGGGAACTATGACAGCTTCACAACGACAGGAAGTAGCTGTCAGGCAAGCAACCCACTCCTGAAAGAGTGCTGCTGCTTTTCCGAAGTGGGATAATGAGTGAAGTAAGTTCCTGGGAAGGCCCTGAGAGGGAAGAACAAAATTGGTGGATCTTGTAGGTTGCATGCTTTGCTCCTTAGATTTACTTAGCTGTGTCCTTTGCTTGGGAAGAAGAGAAAGGAGCCCATTTAGTAAGGTGGACTATAGGATCTAGGAGCATGTGACCTGGATAGAATGGCTATGGAAATATTTTCAAGGATTATTGCCCTCTGCTGGGTTAGGGGGCCTCAGCTGGTCCTGAGGACCTGAGACTTAGTAGGGACAAGTATGGTGTCTTCAGCGCACTTAGCCCTCTGTGCACAGGAAAGCCTTCGTTGAATGGGCTTCTTCATCTGAACTATCTGGTATCTGGAACCTTGCAGTTGGCTCTGTGTCTCAATTACTCTTCTCTCGTTGCTGGGACAAATACCCAATGCCCCAAATGAGTTTATGGAGGTTGCAATCCATACAAAGCTGGCTCCAAGGAAGACTGGCACAAGGCAGGGGGCAGCAGTGCATGGTGGTAGAAAACAGCAAAGCAGCAAGAGCAAACGGGAAGGGGGGTGGCAGCAACGGCAACGGAGAGCAAGTCCGTCTCCCTTACATTGCATTCAGGCTATCTGCCCCAGGCCGGGTATAGCGCTCACTCCCCTAATCTCAGCAGCACTCACACCCATAATCCCAGTGGATCATGAGTTAATCACAAACTCTAGAAGTCTGCCCATCACTGCATGAGGCTTTGGGGGAGGGGGACAACTAGACATAAAGCATAACACTCTGACTGGTACTATTCTATCTTGGGCTCTATAAGTCTGAAAAGGGAGCATGAAAAGGGTTCCATTTCTCACATGCCTAAGAGGTTGGCTGTCCCACTTCCTGAGGACCATCCCTAGTCCTGAGTAAGAAAGCAGCTAAAGTGGTAGCACATGAGGGTCTTTCTTTTTCTCTTATTAATGGTTGCCTTGGATTATGGAAGGAACTCTGCAGGTATGGATGGGCTTGCTTCTATTTCAAAAGCAACAGTACATTCAGACACTAGGGAAAGCTTTTGAGAGTGTAATGTAAAGACTGCTGTCAGTGGTTGTTGTAGCTGCAAGCCCTGGTAGGGACTCTGGAGCAAACAGGTGCCATCTCGTTGTCAGCTCAGAGTGGCAGAGTAAAGTTAGAGTCGAGCCTGAGTGAACCTGGGTAGAACGTATTCACGAGCCGTTTGTGGAGGACCTGGGGTCAGGGTTGAGGGGCTGCTTGTCCCTGCTCTCAGGGAGCTCATGAATAAAACCACCAAGTCAATAAATCACACCTGACTGTAGAAAGAGAATAGATAGGAAGGGAGGTCCAAGCAAGGTAAAAGTCACTGACTGGGTTTGATGGAGGGAGACATTTTCTTTCCAGGCAAGGGTGAGGAGTAGTTGGTGGGTGTGGGAACAGAAAGGGGAAAGGACTATAATTTTGTCACTGGGATGTATCAGTAACCTCCTTGGAATCCAAAGAGAAATGTAAGAAACATCAGGAAAGTGTTTACTTTGCCAAATCACAGAGGGAATGTATAAATGTGCCCAACTGAGAATCTGCCTGATTGGGGAAGATAAATGAGAGGTCTCAACCTGCAGTCTTTACCGCGCTGGAATTTCCCTTAAGCACAGGATGCATACAGTTAAGTGTGAGGGGCAGAATAACTTTTTAGTGTTTGTGTGCTAGGTAACCCTAATCCAGACTTGCTTGGCATCTTGGCACTAAACAGATGACCTGGGGCTTTCCTTTTTCATGCAACTTCATTGGATTAAATAATTATCCATATCACATTGCCTGATAGAATAAGCACCATTGCTACTCTCCCTATTCTAGCTCATCAGAATGTAGCAGAAGAGGGACTTTCTGTTGCTCAGGCAGAGTCATGGGCATACCCGGGCTGCATTACCAGCAAGAAATTAATCTTGGGTGTGTGAAAGGTCCAGTTGCCTTTAGAAATTCTCTCCCAGGGCCAGACCTTGGTGAGGGCTTCTTAAGCTCCCATCCACCACCTTTAGAAAGACTCCTCCTTACTCCAAATTTCTGCAGTGGGAGTAAGGAACTGTGGACAGCTCATGGAATAGGCAGAGCCCAGAGAAAGTGAAATCCAGGAGGGAGGGAGTGAGGAGGTGGAAAGGATGAGAGTTAAAATGACAGGGCAAGCCGGGCGTGGTGGCTCACGCCTGTAATCCCAGCACTCGGGAGGCTGAGGTAGGAGGATTGGTGCGAGTTCGAGACCAGCCTGGGCTACAAAAGTGAGCTCAAGGCCAGCCTCAACTGCATAGCAAGACCCTGTCTCAAAAAGACAAAAAAAAAAAAAATATATATATATATATATATATATATATATATATATATGTATAAAATGACAGGGCACAAAGTGGTGAGTCTTAGCTGGTCCACAGTGCTTGGTTCTATGGGGAATGCTCTGAAAATCTAGGATGAAGGGCCCTCTGTATCGAATGCACTGGGTCATGTTGACAAAGGCAGCAGTTCTTTAACTTTAATGTCAAACATGTTACCTGGGGATCTTGTTAAAGTAGAGATTCTGATTCAGCTGGTCTTGAGTGGGATCTGACATAATGTTTCTCTAACAAGCTCCTGAATCCTGCTGCTGCTGCTGCTGAAATATTGCCTATATCTTGAGAAGCGCTAAAGAGAAACTGTACTGAATCCATGTTAAAAAATGTTAGAGTCACTTTATTTAAGACGATTGAGATAGGTGTCAATACTATTGCAGTAGAGGAGAAAGACTGAACTCAAGTTAAGCCACAGCAGGGCTAATTCATAGTCAACAGACAAGGGGGGAGAGGGAGAGGACAGAAAATTGCCAAGAGGAACTTAGGTTTGCAGGGATTGTAGAAGAGGAAATTGGCTGGCCATCAAGGATAGGAAATTTTTGCTGAAGTGACCTCAAATGATTCTTGCCAAAAGTACCTTCAGCAGATCAAAGACATAGGTTAGTCACAAAGTGTGCTCTGAGAAGCCCAGCTCAAGTTTGGCAAAAGTGAACATCGTTGTTGGCTCAGAATTGACTCCCACATCACTTGGTGACTTCATTTGTTTGGAGTGAGTACCACTTCTACTCATATTAAAGGAACAGTGTTGTAGTATGTTGTTATGTTCACAAGAAATCTACATGTCAATTAGGAAAAAGCCAATAAGAAATACTCAGAGGAAAAGCTATGTGGGTTGCCACTTGGTGGCTTAGTTTAGCGAAAATGGCAATTCAACGTGCTTGAGAATTATTGAAAATCTCTAATCTAGCCGGATGTGTTGGCTCACGCCTGTAATCCCAGCACTCAGGAGGCAGAGGCAGGAGGATTGGTGCAAGTTCGAGACCAGCCTGGGCTACAAAAGTGAGCTCAAGGCCAGCCTCAACTGCATAGTGAGACCCTGTCTCAAAAAGACAAAAAAAAAAAAAAAATCTCTGATCTGGAAAACCAAGGAGGCAGAAAAGCCAACCAGTGTGGGTAGAATCTGGACCCTGACTTCAAGCCAGGGTTCATGCACATCCCTTCCACATGCTAATTCCAGCAGAGTTCTTGTTCAGTCCTCGCTCGGTAGATTGACATTGCTTGAAGAAACATTTGTGAATATAAAAGTAATCTACACTTCCTACCTGCACTAGCATATTTCCTGTTGCTAACAACAGAATACTATACTGGGTAAGTTAGGAAGAAAAGGAATGCATTTTGGCTCCCAGTTCTGGAGCACACAGCTGAAAGGTCACATCAGGTGAGGGTCTTGTCACGGGCAGCATCTTGAGGTAGCACAGAGCATTACACTGAGAGAGACGCACATGTGCTTGTGTATGCCATTTCTGGTCCTTATTCCTCTTCTCAGATGGTCACCAGGATTCAACAAAGGGGGCTCACCTTGTCAATTTTATCTTGTCCTAACCATCTCCCGAAGGCTTCGACACTGAGGGGAGCAGATTGTTTCCCTATCTCACAATAGGGATTGCATTTTAAGCAACCTCAAAGAACACACTTAAACCCTATCTAAGCCGCAGCATCATGGATGAATACACAGGCTCATGAGTGTGCACACATCCATCTCATCTCGTACTGTTGTATAATTTGCTTTTTAATGGATTACTCAACTGTGAACATTCCCCTAAGGAGCATGTGGGGCTAATATGTGATGAACACTGAGAAGAGGCTCAACAATTTCTCAAACTTTCCAAAGAAATTTCTTACCCAGAGTGATTTGCCCATTCAGTACAAGGAGGTTGAGGATCAAGGGCATCCCACCCCAGGGGCTGTCACTGTGTGTCTGCAGGGCCACCAAAGACACAGTGCGTTCTCTTTTAGCCATGTTGACAAACCTCCCAGTGTCTTCCTCTTCACCCAGCTCCTAGGACATCACTCATAGATACTGCAGAACAAAATGTCCTGCAAACTCTGCTGTCCTAGGGAATCCTTGCAGCCTCTCTTTGACATAGAGAAAGGAATGTGGGCTTCATTCTTTTTCAGCCTGGGCAGTGAGAAAGCTTCAGCAGGGAGTGCAGAATGCAGAAACTTTGGCCCCCAGGCTCTGGGGTGATGCTTCTTTTTTGTTGTCTCAACCTCCTTCATCCCAGGCAACTTCTTGTACCTGAGAGACATCTGTGACCCCTTCTTTCCTGTATTTGTCAAATGTTTATTTCTCACTCACTTTTCCATAAAAATTCATTGTTTCTTTGTATTTTTCCAAATTGGAGGTTTTCATTTTTGTGAAGCAGAGGGAGAAGACATGGAAAGAAAGGACCTCAGGATTTGGATCCTAATTTAGAAATTAGGATCCTTTCCCCAGCACTCAGTAACTTTAACATTTGTACTTAAACAATGGTAAAGCAAGAGAGGCTCTTCTTAGATGACCTCTATTATAACTTTGGGCAATTCACAAACTCCCTTTGGCTCCAGCTTCATTATTTGAGGAATGGAGCGGGAAACATTCCACCCTGCCCACATCAAAGAAATAGGTGAGTGATGTTGTATGGAGTATCAACTGCTAGTCACATATGGGTTACTACTACTTATATTACGTTTTACCTTTTCTGTCATGATCAGTCTTACAGAAAAAAGCACATTTAAAAAAGTGTTTTAAAGCCATTTCAACTGGCTAAGTTAAAATGGTAAAAACAGAGGAAAAAGGTTATGCCATGAAAATGCTGCTTACTGGTAGTCCCTTCTCTGAATAGAAGCTACTTTCAATTAGTTTCTTTAATCCCCAAAATATTATATATGTATATATATAATAAGCTTAAATATATATGTGCATATATGTACATATTTATTTTTTTAAAATAGTAGCCTACTTTTGTATCTTCCTTGTTGTTAATCATACAGTAATCATTTCATATTAGTACATCTTACTGCATAGTATAATTGCATATGAAAGACATGGAGTTTATTTCAGTGGTTGCCTATTTCCACCCCTGCTGTAATGACTGCCCTGAGTGTTTGTATGTCTGTGTAGATGGGTTTATTTCATGAAACTGTAGAAGTGGGATTCTGGGTTTGGGCGTATGAACACTTTACAGTTTAGTGGAAATTGTCAAATTCTCCTCTGGAAAAATGCCAACAACTTACATTTGCACTGATAGAACATTGCTATTACACCCTCACCAATACTGTGTATTGATCTGTATTAATTTGAATTTATCATGCTTATTCTTAGTACTTTCTGCTGCTGTGATTTTTGAGTGAACTTGAACACCTACCATATATATATATATATATATATATATATATATATATATATATATATGTATATTGTAAAGTCCTGGATCTGTGGTCGACTTACATACGTTCTTTTTGCAATTGGAAGAACACACACTAAGAGGGCTGGCTTAGATTGGCTTAGCTTCTTAAGGCTCGTCTGTTCTCCCTCCCAAATGCCCATGCCTCTATATCTCTAGTCTCTATGTCTCCCTGCTGCTCCAGCAGGCAAAGGAAGCCTAAGCCATGTGTCTGCACCTGCACACCCATCCATTTGCCACGCCATGTCAAAGCTGAGGGCATCCTTTTTGTGTTATGACTTTTACTCTAGGTACAGGAAGTACTTATTCCTCTTCACCAACTCTCTGGTAGCTGAGGTGAGGCAAGTGCCTTCCAGATGGGCATGTGAAGACATGCCTAGTAGTGCAGTCTGCATGTATATGTCTTCATGGCTCTCAATGGAGTCTCAAACCAGGCAGCATTGTGTGGACAGAACACTGCACTGGGACCTTCAAGATAGAGATGCAGCCATCTGCATCTCTAACATGGACTTTCTGGGAAATACTTGGCAAGGTCCACTCTGTCTCTGGGGCTCACTTTCATGACCCAGGGACCTTTAAGATCTATTATTGGTGGGAGGAGACAGGAAGAAAAGAGGTTTGGGTAGAAAGAGCCTCTGCCTGCTAAGCACGCCTGAAAAAGCCTCTTCCATGCTGATGGCTGGCTTGTAGCAGAGCATGTCCTGCACTGAACTGATCAGAAGCTGCTAGGCTCTGGGACTCTTGTCCTGTTTAGTCACAGTCTGGGTGCTGCTCCGAGGGTCTTGGTCATGGGTTGGCCAGTAGGCTGCATCCCTGAGGCTCTGCCACTGAAGGCCACAGCTGCCTGTGTTCTTCTTGGCAGACTTCTTGAGATAGGACTGCACTGTGAGGTGACAGCTGGCTTCTTGGGTGTTTGGCCAGAATCTGGGGGACATTCTGGGTGCCTCCAAGAGTGCTGCAGATTAAAAAGGCATAATTATGTAGGTTAAAGCAATATTATATTATATATTATATACCTGTCCCCATTATTTCCTAGCCCATTAAATTATTAAAGTGCCTGCTGGAGGTAATCTCTTTCTTACTGTGAAATATTTAAAAGCATATTTCTTCCACTGTATATGGATTCTGTCTAATTGGATACTTATCTGGACACATGGATAGGATCAGTTCTAAAAACAATGAGAAAAACTCACATTCTAGGAGTTTATAGGAAAGGGGCACAATATTTCATCAGATTGGTAGCCCAGACTATTTTATTTTAAAGAGGAAAACCAATGAAAGTGCATAAAATAAAAACAATCAAAATTTCAAAATAAGTAGGAGAGTAACAGTGGTTGGTGCATTGCTGACAGTTATCTTAACACACACACACACACACACACACACACACACACACACACACACAGTTTCTATCCTTTTTCTCTCCCTCTTTTCTCCTTTCTGCTGCCCTAGTTTGTCTTTCCTTTTGAAGTCTCTTTCCATTTCCCAGTATCTATTGTATACTTTGGGTCTAGTTATTCTTTCACCGTCTGACACTCAAGAGACAATATGATGTTTGAGAGTATTTTACTTCACTTATGAGCGTGTTCTTAAGTTGCACCCGTTCATCTGTAAAAGTCTCAAGCTTACTCTTCTATATAGCTGAGTAGTACTCCATTGTATGAAAATACCACATTTTAAAAATCTATTCCTCAGTTCATGGGCATTTGACTTGTTTTCAAGAATCAGCTAGTCAAATTGAGATTGCACCAATTTTAAAAGAAGAAAACCACATATGGGATTTTCAGTGACAGTGATGTTACTCTTGGTCCTCTGAGCAATAGATGTTAAGCCTAGGTGAAGCATACCAAGACTATATGAGCTAAAATGTGTGTGTGGGAAAGTGTGGAGGGAGTTTGGGAGGTCTAGGAGTACGGTCAGATTGCCATGCAGGTGTGAGCTCAAGGGAGGAGAGCTGGATTGAATTTGGGGATTGTGAAGTTGTGGGGCAGTTGGGATCAGGGTCACCTACCAGGGAGCCCAGCATCTCTTCTGAACACACTTACCTTAGTGTCCTGTGCTGCCCAGCTAGTGCCTGTGGAAGTGTGCCTGTGGGTGGCCTGCCACAGCTGCTGTGGCCTCTGGTCAGGCTAGGTTTCTTGCCATAGCTGAGGGTCAAGAGATGCATTCTTATGGCCCTTGCCATCTGACAGTACCATCTATGACTCAGTGCTACATATGAGTAGTCATGCCACTTTGTTGGGAAACTGAGTGACAATTGTGCAAGGCTATCTTCCTGGAAGAAGTTTCCTGGGATCTTCTTGATAATAAACATTTTGATATAGGCTCGAAGTGTGCATCAAAGACCCCTGTGCCTTCCCTGACTTGGTTATTTCATGGGACTCATAAAGTTGGAATGCTCTCCTTGCTTAATTCTCCCAGAACCCCAGAGGCTTACCTGCAGACACTAGGGCTGCCCTGCATCTCATATCACTTTCCACTTTTACCCGGAGCCACAAAAGCTCACATTCTCTGGGCCACACCCTGCCTAGAGTGAGGAAGTGGGGTTCCTTCCAGCTTTTTCCCTCAGGGATTTTCTGAGTTGCTGGAGTCAGCTTAGCTCAGGCAGAGACTCCCTGGGAAGGGCAGGGCACTGGTGTCCAGTGTAGCTGTGGTAAAGGGCATTATTTCAGGAGGCGGGCAAGTACCCTTGAAGGCAGACCGCCACGCACTGAGGATGGTAGTTTGCACAAAAATGCTCCAGGTCTTCACTCTCTTCTGAAGCCTTCAGATAGGCAGTTTGGGGTAACATTTAGCCTCAGCTTTGGAGTTCCCTGAGGACCCTTCTTGCCAGTAGCTATAACCCCAGGCATGTGCTCTAACTTGGTCTTTGCGCCCTTCCTTGTCTAACTTTCCATGACTCCTCACATCCTCCTCTCAGTGATCTGTGATTGCCTCCTCCATCACTTTGTGGTGTGATGATCTGATTTCAAGGAAGCTCAGGTCTGAAAAACCTGCAAAGGGTGTTCTAACAGCTTAGGTGGCTGCTCAGACCTTGCACAAGTTGTATGTGAAGTGACGGGACTCCTCTCTTGGTCATTTCTGTCCATATTTCTGTTAAACGATATGGTGGGTACATCAGGGCATCTCACTAGGAAGGACCTAAACTTCTAGTTTTGGTGTGGCTGTTGCAGACAAAAGGAGACTCGGGTTAATAGCCATGATTCCTGGATGGCTACCATACATTGAGGTAGCAGTTAGACATTTTTGTTCCCTGCATCTGACTCATAGCCTAGCCATCTGTTTTTCTTCAGGACTCAGGTTTCTTGCTTCTTGACTATTTGCTTATAGACTGTGTCCTTACCTTTGACTGTTATTAGGCTTCCTTGGTTCCATGTTTATTAAGTCCAAATGTGAGTCAGTTTTGTTTTTTGGCAATGCTGGAGAACAACCCAGGGCAAGTGTTGTACTATTAAAATGTACTACTAGTGCCTAAACCTCACTTTCTAAAAAATTAAAAAATTGTGATAAAACATACATAACACTTAACATCTTCAACACTAATAAGGGTGTAGCTAGTGCATAAGTACACTGACATTTTTATTCCATCCACCCACAGAGCACTTTGCAGCTTTTCTAATATGAGCCTTCATCCCTGTTAGACACCAACTTCCAGCTTCCACCTCCTTCTAAATCTCGGCAACCACCACGCTGCTGTCTACAGGTTTGACTTTTCTAGGCCCTTCATGTACGTATGATCAGAGTCAGTCTTTGACTATTTTTGTGACTGCTTTATTTCATTGCTTTAATGCACTCCAATTTTGTCAAGGTTGTGGCATGCTTGCAATTTCTTTCCTTGCAGAGGGTGAGTAATGTTCTCTTGTGTGTATGTGCCATGCATTCTTCATTCACACATCTGTGGTCGTTTGGATGTTGCAAATAATGCTATTAGGCACAAGTTTCCTCAGTATAAGGCTTGCTTCCAATGCCCTTTCTTCCTCAAAGTCTCCTCAGGTCCCTTAACAAAGGACACAACAGCGAACACAACAGCAAACAGAGGTGTGGCAGTTATCATTATGTCCCATTGGTAAGCAGAGGAGCTGTCATGTGTTGAGCACTCAAATTAGTCACTACTGAATTTCTTGATTTCTCCCTATTATTTCTCCAAAAGATAAAGAGCTACTGAATTTCCATCATGAGTTACTCCCTTTTACTTTATGTAGCAGACAGCTATAATATTTTCTACCAACCCCAAACTCCTTTGAGAGGTGTTCAGTAAACATTGCCTGAGTAAATGTGTTTGTCCCTATCTATGCTCCTTGACTATGTGACACTGATAACTTGCTACCCAGGTCTCATGTTTCTCTGACATCTGTATCTGTTCTGGGCAGCTGGAGAACTGACAAGCTCTCCTGGCCTCGGTGGCTCAGGTGCATACTACAGCCAATATCTGCCTCCAGTTCTGACCTGACCTTGAACATTCTGACTCAGATTTGCAATCAGGCTCTGTTAATGAGTCAACCTTATCTACTGATGATAAGGAATGGGAAGGTGTGTGGAAAGCACGGAGGGCTTGGCTCATGCAGGTGCACAGTAAAAGGAAATTATTCTCCTTAAGTAGAGTATTTTTGTTATATGAAACTTTATATATGCATACATTATAGATGCATATCTATATTCTTCATGCTGTTCTTTCCTCAAAAAATTAAAGTATACAGCATTGAAGTTATGTACAAAAATAATTAGAAAAGAATAAAGATATCAAGGGTAATGTTTTAGAGAGAAGTAGGTTATAATTTCCAAGTTCTGGGACAATAGTTGTAGTGAAGAAAAATAAATTTAACTGTGAGTCCCAAAGAGACAAAATAAATAATAAAATCTCCCCTATCTCTTTCTTATTTCTGGGAACAGAAGGAAGAAGATGGCCTTCTTCATGTCTTGATTAGTGAGTCCTGGAGGAGGACCTGACTTTTGATACTTGCTGGTGAGGGTGGAGTGAGGACAAGAGGAAAGGGGGACTGCCGAGGAATGCTTTCCTCACTGTTTCATGCCTGTTGGGCTGAGGTTAAGATGCAACAGGAGAATTTCTCTGTTCTGGAGGCCAAAATATCCTGTTCCCTTTGCAGCGGTCATGGTGCTTGGAAGACCAAAGCTGCTGCTTAAGTGAGTTGTAAGGCTGATGATAGACATGACATCTATATTAGCAGATGAAATGTTGAGAGTTCACGCGTATCCAGGCTTCACTGGTTGGGTCACTAATATGGATGCTTAGATGATGTGTTCACCTCCCCTCTACGTCTTCCTGTGATGTGTTGCTCAGGCTTGAAGTTGTGACTGGACTGATCACGTTCAACAGCCTGTCTCCTTGACACTCTCAGAATGGCTGACTCATTCCTGTGCAGTAAACAGCAGTAGAAGTACTCCCTGGGCCTCTCCTCATGCCCGACTGAGAGCCCGGAGACTCACACCACCGCCCACATCAGCTCCAGGATCACAAGCGTATCCTCTTTGCTGCTCACACAGCAAATGCCTGAGGTTTCACCATGGAACATTTCATATTTAGCTTAATACAGGGTCTGCAAATATTTCCTATTAGGCCCAGACAGTAAATATTTTCAGCCTTGCAGGCTATCCAAGCTCTCAACTCTTCCTGCTAGCATAAAAAACAAAAAATAAAACAAAACAAAAAAACTACAGACACAGAAATGGGAGGGCATGGCTGTGTTCTACTAGAACTTTATTTATGAACACTAAATTTTAAATTTCATATAATTTTCACACATCATAAAATATTATTCTTCCTTTGATATTTTCCAACTGTTGAATATGTAAAAGTCATTTGTAGCTTGCAGGTCATACAAAAACAGGTAGTACGGCAGCTTTAGTCCACGGGCCATGGCTTGACTACCCTTGCTGTTGACTTAGATGAAATGTGGAGCCAGTCCCTACATATGACCCATTGCTGGAATTTTCTTTTGCAAGGAGGAGTTGTGTTCTTTGGTGAAGGGTAGGAGTAAGGAATCACATCAGGTGTGGGGCATCTTTCAGTCCTGAAGTGTAGAAGTCTCAGGAGGTGGGATTAGTTGAAGCTAAATAGAAAAAACTTTGGCCACGAGTAACAGATTTTTATTTAAATCCCATCTGAGCCACTTCCTGTCTGTGTAGTCTGGGGCCAGGCATTTGATCTCTCTGAGCTTGCTCCTTCACCCATGACACAGGGATAATATCTTCACTAAGGCTGTGAGGACTGACCCTACCAAGTACCTATCAATACTCGGGGTTTGGCATATTGTTGGTTCCCCTATAACTCTGGGCTGCTTATTATCTTGATTAGTTGTGTGTAAAGCCCTAAAAAATATGCTTTTGTGTAAAACCCTAAAAAATATGCCCTTAATATCTTGATTAGTTTTGTGTAAAGCCTTAAAAAGATCGATGACCTTTTGGGAAATGAGGCTGCAAAAGCTTAGAAGACAGAGCCCTGATTACAAGAGCAGATATGGGGGCCAGTGGGAACCAGGGGCCTTGGGGACATACGGGGTTTAGGAGCAGGATGGTGGGTCACCAGTATTCCCAGATGAATGCTGGATGAGTGGTGGCATCCAGAGGCACCTTGCCCAGCTCGGTCACAAGTAGGATGCACTAGTGTACTGGGAGCCTCTAAGGACACTTTGTACTTTGATACAAATTTGATGAGAAGTGTGTGAGAAGTGAATTATGCAATTCATGGTCTGGTAGAATTCCTTTGATTTTAAGAAGCAGATGCTTACGTTGTGCTTATAATTTTGAGGTGAGTGGGTTTAATGTGAAGACCAGGACAGTGCTGTCTGATGGGCATTTTGCAGTGTTGGATGTATTCTCACATGCATTTTCCATATAGTAGCCACTGGCCCCTTACAACTATTGGGATATGAAATGTAGCTAGTGTGAGTCTGAACTGTAATTAATATAAATTTGTATTTAAAAGCTAAGGGCCATTCTATTGAATAGTGCAGGTAGAACTTTTGAAGAACGTTCTCAGCAAATGTTTCTCATTCACTATCCACCCACCAAACATGACTTCTTCCAGTGCATTCCATTTCCAGTTCCTGAAATAGAAAGAATTGACCAGTCTGGCTTGTCTTTGTATAATCTCTGGATCCATGACCTTTTGGTTAGGTCCTTCTGTCATGTCATGGTGTGGCCTGGGAACAGGGTCCTACCTTGTGAAGACAGCCTCACAGCAGCAGGGTTTGGATGAACAGATTTTCTTTAAAGAGGAGTGGGGAGTCTGTAGCCCAGAGATTAGGGACCAGATCAGTGAAGAGACAGAGCTCTTGTGGCTTTCCACAGGGCAAAGGAGTTTACAGGGCCTTAATTAATTAATTAGACTTTTGATGGAACCACAGCTGTTAACCAGGAAGAATGCTATGCCTTGGGGATAGCACAACAAATGAGACAGATGTAATCTTATTTCCAACTGCATGGATTAGCAAGGACAGCAGAAGATGAAGTAAGTGATAACACTGAAAGGAGAGTGACTGGAGAACACAGAGCTCAACATCCCTTGTCCCTTTGAGAGAGCCTAGGAGACTTCTGGGAGGAGACACAACATTTTTCAGTATAAGGCAGGGAAGCCCAAGTGCAGGCAGAGCCCTAGAAAGGAGAGAACACCATGCTGTCAGAGCTGGAATGCATTTAGTGAGGCTGCATTATGTGTTATGAGACCATGGCCTCGGGTCCTGCAAGGCTGGTACAAGCTACAATCCACTGCCGCCTCCTGGAGATCCCTGGCACATACTGATGGAGACTGTGGGAAGTCCTCCGTAAAGAAATTTTAATCCTGTTTTGTTAAACTCTCACACAATTTACTTAACTGCACAGCTTCATTTTCATCCAGTCTTTTTTTAGCATCAAGCAGAACCAAACTTCCAAGGAGCCCAAGTGGGGAAATCATAATCAGAACGTTTTAACTGTGTCCAGCAGAAAGAGATTTTATTCAAGACGGATCGTGCTGTCCAATCACATTTGCTCTGGGAGTGAAAATAGATGTGTGTCTTTCTGCCAAAACATCTCTTGGCATATCCAGAGCCAGATTCATCAGGCTGCGCACTGGCAAGGCCCTTGATTTCCCCAGAGCACCTCCCTGGAGGGTCTACGTGCAGCCTGACTGGAATTCATTTTTCTGCTGCCATTCATGTGAGAACCAGGAACTCAGTTTCCTTTCCAATTGCCCACCTGTCTGGAAATTCCCTTCCCATCAGATACTTCATGGCCTGCTGTGAGAGATGCTTTCCCCTCAGGGACCCGTGCTGTGAGGACGGTGCTGTCCTCTGTTCTCTCAGCCAGTCCTCAGGGGCATTCCTCATGTTTTCCTATGGACAGTTGCTTGTTCATCCAAGTGAGCTGCGGGCTCTTGAGTGAGATTCGCTTCTGCCGCTGACCATGACGGTTGTTATGGCTGGTGTTTAGGTGTCCCCTGTCAGCCTCATGTGGTCATAGATGGGGCTTACTCAGAGGTGGCTGGCTCTGTGGTATGTGACACCAGGATTGCTTCATGCTTGGGACAATGATCAGCTCAAAGACACTAGGGCTAAGGGTGTGACTGCTACTGGTTTGAATAGCCTGGATAAAATAAGAGGAGCAGAAAGACATCATTAAGGCCTCTCACCATTTCTCTCTTCTGCCTGCCAATGGCTGTCTCTCCTCTGTGGTGCCCTCTGCCAAGCCACCCTGCCCTGGACCCAACCGGCTATAGATTGAAAACTCTGCAAACTGTGAGCTCAATAACCCTTTCCTCCTTTCACTTTGGGTGCTGGGTATTTTGTCTCAGCAATGAGAGAAGTAACAGAGAGAATTGCAGACAGGCAAATCTGCTTCTCTCTGCCTCAGTTTTCTCACCTCCGAAAAAGAATTTACAGTACCTGCTGCCCAAAATCTGTGAAGCTTAAGTGATGAGAACATCATTTTAAGTGTTCTAAACATCCTGGAACATCTATAACAGCACTGCCACAAATCAGCATTGTATCACTTTTGCAAGAAAGGATTACAACTCTAAGTGTTGTCTTGGATTTGATATAAAATTGCCTCCTAGAACTGCTTTGTGTTGTTGAAAATAGAGTTTGAATGTCTTACAGGGAAATATTTTTCTCTAAGCTGTATTAACTCTTGATCTTTTTGAATCTGGGGTGACTTTCCCATTATTTCTTTTCTTCCCTTCCTACTCCTCTGTGTCTTTTTTCTATTTTCTTTTTGGTAACATTTTATTGACATATAAGTCACTTGGCATATACTTTATCAGTTAAATAATATATACACTTCAATGGATTTTTATATATTTGCAGGTGGAGGCATCCTTCAGCAAATAAATTTTAGAATATTTCTGTCACCTGAAACCAAGGCTAATTACTTATCAGCAGTCATTTCTCATGTCATAGACAGCGTTTTTTTGGGGGTGTGGGGTGGGCATAGTGTTTACCAGGGATCAAACTCAGGACCTTGTGCTTGCCAGACAGATGCTTATACCACTTTATACCACTGAGCTATATCCCCAGCCCAGTCCTCTTTATGTCCCCCCAGGTCCTTATGTTAAAACTGTAGCCCCAGATTGGATTTAGTATTAGGAAGTGGACCCTTTGGGTGCTACTTAGGTTTCTGTATGGTCATGAGGATGACATTAATGTCCTGATGATCAGAGAAAGCCTACTGCTTATGCTGTCTCCATGCACGAATCCAGGAAGGCTACGCGAAGACCAGGAAGGTAGCCCTGCTCAGGAACCCAGCCTTGGTCTCAGCCCTCAGCCTCTGACATTGGGAGAAATACTGTTTGTTGTTTGTGAAACTTGGTCTGTATCTGTGATATTTTTGCTGCAGCAATTTGAACTCACTGAGAAGTCACACTTTTCCTCTACCTTTATCCCCCTCCTAGTCCTTTCCACCCATTAATATACTTCCTGTCTATGAAGTCACCTGTTCTAGATATTACATATATGTGAAATTGCAATGTGTGTAAGTCTTGTAACTGTCTTCTCTCATTGCTTTCCCATGTCATATCTGCGGTAACACTATCCCTACGTCACTCATTTTAATATCTGAATACTATTCTGCTATATGGTTGGATCATGTTTTGTTTATTACTTCATCAGTTGATGGACATTTGCATCACTGATGGATCTTTTTGGCTACTGTGAACAATACTACTGTGAATATTCATGTACCAGTATTTGTTTGAATACCTGTTTCTAGTTCTTTTGGTTACATAGCTAGGAGTAGAATTAGTGGATCATATGGTAAGTCTACATTTAACATTGTGAGAAACTTCCAGGCTGTTTTCCACTGTAGCTGCACCACTTTACATTCCTGCCAGCAATATCCTGTTGTTTCTTTGATTTTTCATTACTTCCACCAGCCGGCTTACTTGTAAACAGGTATCTAGACTTTATGGTTTATTATTGATGCATACTTATTTAAAAACCAACAAAAAAGGAAAATCTTTCAAAAATTTCGCATGAAGAATTAGGTACACATGTTGAGGTAATTATATTTTATTAAAAAATGAGACAAAAGAGCCTGGTGGAGGTAGACAACAAATGTTAGCAGGTTAGGACCATGAGACGCACCCTGACTCTAAGCTCCTTGCAGTCAAGGAGTTTAAGTCGAGCCTTACCTAGGTCTCCTTCAGAAAGCTTCGCAAGAGGCTTGGGGTAAATGCTCACTTCTCTTTTTTCCATTTGCTCCTTTATGCTTCTTCACCTCTGAAGTCACAGTGTATGTGCCCTAATGGCGTGTAATTGAAAATGCAGAAAAATCATTTAAATGCTACAGTGGGTCCTTCATTCCACCAAATGAAGGGAAACCCATAGGAGCAGCTGCACTTAGGTCTGATGCAGAGACTGCTGTCTTGAAACTCAGGCAATTGCTTATGAATAATGATAAGGGCTCACCACCCTTGGCAAAGGAAATGCCAGGGGGTAGGAGAGGACCTGACGGCCTTGTTCTCAGAAGACGTGTTCAGGAGTTTTGGGGATTTTAAAGAACACGTTCAGCTCTGCCATGTTTGTTTCAGTGTGCTACATTCTTGAATTCAGGGAGGTGCTGGGACTTAGTTTGGCCTTTAGTAGGGAATATAAGAAAGCCAATAACAATCATAGGATCACAGTGCATGGAGGGGGGCAGCACAGAGCAGAGAGCTCCTGGAACTGAGGCCAAGTGCCTTCATCTTCTAGAACTGCTGTAACAAGTGACTCCACACTTTGTGGCTTAAAACAAGGGAAACGTCTCCTCGCAATTCTGAGAGCATCGGCCTGACCTTTAGGTGGCAGCAGGGCTGCGTTCCTTCCATTGGCTCTAAGAGGAGGCTTCCTCTCCTGCTCCAAACTGTAGTGGCTCTTGGTGCTTGCTGGCCTGGGGCACCGTCACTCCACTCTCATGGCACCTTTCTTATCTTCCTGTTTCTCCTTTACATCTCCCATAACGATACTTACCTTTGGATTTGGGACTCGTCCAGATAACTCAGGATGGTCTCACCTTGAGATCTTTCACTACATCTGCAAAACACCTATGGCTACATTCACAGGCTGGAGGGACTGGAATGTAGACCTAACTTGTGGGTGGCTGCCTTTTAATCCTCTATGCCAGGGAAGGCTCCTTGTTGCAGGTGAGCAGTTGAGCTAAAGGCCACAATAACCAATTAGCTGGGTGAAAGTGCAGAAGAGGGTTGGGGGTGGGGGGACTTCCCATCAGAAGACTAAGGTCTTGCACATGTGGAGGAAGATGCCTGGAGTGTATAGTGTGTGTGTGTGTGTGTGTGTGTGTGTGTGTGTTGTGTGCATGTGCAGCACAGTAGAGAGAAAGGAGAAGTTATGGATGAGAGACTCAGACAAGGACTAGATCTCAGTGGGACAAGGATGGCATAATAAGGACAGAATGAAGAAACTATTGAAGAATTTTAAACAGGGGAGACATATGAACCAACTGGCTGCTTAGCAGGTGCTCTGTCAAGGGGGATGTGGTGAAGTTGCTGGTGGAGACACTGGTTAGCAAGCCTTCCGCTTTGTAAACATGCATTGACTTGAGCCTGCCCTTTCCTTACTTCACAGATTTTATTTTCCTGCATTAGCTCGTGATTTTGCTGGGCTACAGGATGCGATTTAGCATGCTAAGCCAATCTATTTACTTGTTATGCTCATCACTAATAGGAAACAAGATGCTGGCCCCACAAGGGAAGCTGGCCCTGCTCAGCTGACAAAGTCCCTTGCATCAACGATGAAAGATTGTAAGTGGATTGAGCAGGTTGATGGTGTCAGTTCCAATTTGTCGAGCCACCAAATCATGTTGTCAACAATTAGCATCTACAAAATATGAATATACATACATCACCTTTTCTGTAAAAGCCTGAGGAACTCTGGCAGTGGCTCTGGGTACGACACAAACTTGTTCCTTTGTAGCTGCTGCTGAAATTAAGGCTTGAACGATTTAAATATTTATTGATCTTCTTTAGATTTTGAGATTTCACAGAGAATGAAAATGGAAAGCTGTGCCTGCAGAATCCTCCCCTGTAGAGATACTAGAGCAGCTATTGCTGAGGTGATGGGGTGGTGGTCAGTTCTGTGCTAGGAGAAAGGAAGGTGCTTTAGATAAATGCCCACAACAGAGGCCAAAGGGAGAGCTACAGGTGCCTCCTCCTTTACAAGGCAGTGGCCAATGGGCTCAGCATTGTCTGGTTCAGTAGTGGGAAGGCCTCGGCTCTCAGGTGTCCTTGTTGAGGTCCACCCTGCATCCTTCCTATGGGATCCACCCCTTTGGCAGCCCTACTTATTTGTTGATGCTGTACATGTATCCTGACCTCTGCCTACATCTAGCACTCTGAGCCAAGTAGCACAGATGCAGACTGAGTCCTGCCTTACTCAGCCAACCTCTCAAAGCAAGATCAGCCAGTGGTAAGGGTGGTGTAAGCAGGACGAGATCTCACTAACCAACCTTATTGCTGCCACTGGAAGGAGCTTCTTTGGGAGCATGGGTGAACCCAGGGTGAACCTGGGTCTGGAATCATGTGTGTGGGGTTAGACACCATGCTCAGTCCTCAGTAGATGTGGAAACTTGTGAAAAACTCAGCCAGGCCTCAGTTTCCTCATGGGTGAGGTGGGTACACAAAACTCTGCCTTCCTAGGGATGCAGCCCCCTGCCTGTGATGCTCGGGGCACAGTGCCCTGCAGAGACGAGCTCTCATGAGTGCCATCTACCATTGCTGTTAGCCAGTCCTTGTGAGAGAAGGGGATTTCCTATACTTTTGGCCTTGAAAAGGCTCCTAGGAGCACATCTCAAGGAGTCTGGAAGGGAGAGCTTGGTGAGCCACTTCTCTGAGTTCCCAGGTGTCCTTCAAGGAAGGTGGACAGGTGAGCCAGCCCCATGTCCCAAACCGTGGTGAAGCTCTTCCGTGATTTCTTGGCTCTGGAGCTGAGTTTTCTACCTGTTGTTACAAAGCATGGCCTAGGATATCTCTAGCCGAGCAGTCCAGAGCCTGTGGGAACTGTCAAAACTGGGATTGGAGCATAAATATGAAATGACAGGCAGCTTCATGTGCCGTTATTAAACTTCACAGCTAGAATTTTTAAAAGCAAATTATCATGTAAAAATATTCTTGTTACGTTAAACTGGAAATGAATATGACTTATTTATTTGCCGAGATCAGATCATTGGAAGCAAAGCGAGGCTGTATTTTCCCACTGCCAACTGCTTTGATGTATTCCTTCAGCCCAGCAGTTTGAATGTATTAGTTAAGATGCATCAGCTACAGTGAGGGTGCCAGCCTCCTAAGAATGGGTCAAGAAACAGAGATTTAAAGTAGGAATCAGAGTCTTGAATGATTCTGGCACTCAATGAAAAGAACATTCCACTCATGGATAGTGTGGATTTGCTGTAAGTGATTGATAAATGCGCTTATTTATGAGAAAGGAGGCACACCCTGTTGCGCTGCATCTTCCAAAGGACGCCTGGGGCTCAACGTAATGGCCACCAGGTGTCGCTGTTGAGTCATAGACTCACTGCCGCAGGGGTTGAGCCTCCCGTAGGTCAGGAAAACTTTCCCTGGCCAAACAGCCCATTCTTTATTTTATTTATTGTTTTTTTAGAATTTATTTTATTTTATTTATTAATTGTTTTCTTGTTTCAGAACCTTTATTTGTTTATTCACTCATTTTTATGGCCGGCTCAGCCCGCCCCGAGGGCAGGGCTGGCACAGCATGTGGTGCCGGGGATTGAACCGCAGTCCCTGAAGCTGCCCAAGCTTTCCCAAGCAGGGGCTTTAGACCACTGAGCCATCCCGCTGGCCCATTCTTTATTTTAAATATCTGGTAAACTTCAGATCCCTGGGAAGGCTTAACTGAAGTCCAGAGAGTACTTTCAAGTAGATAGGGAAATTATGGCCAAGGGAGAAAATGCAGCATCTGCTCTTTGCCTCTTCAGGGCTTCATTCTCCTTGTCTCGCAATCACCCTTGCACGCCTGGGCTCTATTAGGGCACTGAACTGGTCAGACACGTGCAGTCCTGCAGAGCGTCAGAGCCGGAAGCGCCCCGGGCTCCTGCAGCCCTGTCTTAAGGGCAGACATGTCTGGAGGAGAGCAAGCTTCAGTTCTAGGCAGAGGCTATCTCATCAGGTTGTTGAGTGACGCTACAGCACAGGTGGTCTACAAGTGTAATCTCTGACCCAGCAGCATGATACAATGTGGGAACACGTGGTAGAGCAGTTCTTGGCTTGCCTCTTAGACCTGAGTCAGAAAGACAGAGTGGAGGCTCTGTAACCTGACTTTCACAAGCTTCCCAGAGGTCTCTAAACTTGACTGAAGCACAAGATCTAGTGATAACAGTAATGGGAAGGTCTCATTCCTGCCTGCTTTGGCTTCGAGGCCCTCTCCAGGCTCTGGATCTGAAGAGGGTGGCCGGTGCACAGCTTCTCTTGAAACTCCCCCCCCCACCCCCCCATTTACACAATTCCTGTGGAAAGTGTTTCTCTTCTGGGCATGCTTTTGTAGGGCTGAGGCAGAAGGACGAGTATCACAAATGATTCCCGTGCTTCTGGGACCTGATATGGAGCCAAGGAGGTCACCTGCACTTGTCCCTTTCCCCTCCTCGGCTCCTGCATCTTCCTTAAGCCTGTTTCCCACGGTCTTCACTTTGCCATTACAGGGTCAACTCAGTGCGAGTGAGCGTCTGTGGTATGATGGGTGACTCCACTTATTCTTGGAATTCTTGCCATAAACTCCAAAAAAGAGACTCTGTACATCGTCACATTTTTACAGGCCGGGAAATGCCCAAGGTCACATTAGAGAGGACGTGTGTGCATGGGAAGCATCCCAGTGGCCCCACTTCAAGTTAATGGGGCTTTGCTAGCCTCCCTGGTCTCTGCATTTTAATTGGGCCATCAAGCCCCAAGGGGGAAGCCAAGTACAAATCTCACGTTCCTCTGCCTGGCTCTGAGAACAGAGCCTTCGGGACAAGGGTGGTAGATGTTGCGCGCCGCCTCGCCAGCAAGGAGGACGCAACACACAGTTCTTCCTTCAGCGGTTTATTCAGGACCCTTGTACAATCTCGGTTGTCTTTCTTCCTTCTCCCCCGAGCACCCGCGGTCTTTCTTCTCTCTCTTTCTTGCTTCTCCCCTCAGCACCCGCGGGCTTCTAACTAAATACTCCCGAGCATCCAATCCCGGTTACCCACGTGGCACTCAATGGTAGGTCCACATACGCGGAAGCAAGCCAAGGGTTTCAGCCTTGACCATATATGGTAATAAACAACGGGTGGAGAGCACTCACCCCTCGGGGGTGGAAGGCGGAAGCCGGCGCCATCTTTAGGGTACGGCAGTACACGGCTCTCCACAGGTAGAAGAAATTCTCTGTGGCTCACAGAGTTTCTCCCAAGACACTCTTTTTGCTGCATTTGGGAAGTGACTAGGTTCTGAATCAAATATTGTGAGGAAGGAGATTTCCCTTAGCTTCAGCCGTCACTTAGCATATCATTTTCCACCTGTATTTAGGGCTGCTTGCATCCCTTCACCATGGTATCTTCTAGGGCTTCACCTGTAAATGAAAACCTTCCTCTGCTCTTTGAGGTCAGACTGGCCTTTCTGAAATTTCTGATATGCTAGCTCCTCTGGTTTGCATGCAGGTAAAAAGATATGTGCTCGCCTCATTTTGCCATTCTAGTTTGTAGAGGAGACTTGACCCAAGCCATGTTTTGGTACACACTAGTGAAACAGTGCTTTACCCATTTCTTACTTTATCAGTGTCTTTTCTTTTCTTGCAGCGGCATGGTCAGGAAGCTGCTGGAGCACACACAAGCAACACTCAACATTTCCTCTCCCTAACGCTGCTGCTCCAGCAGATGCAGCTTTGGAGCTTTAGAATGTTGGTGTTGTTCTACGCTCATCTCATGGTTAGCCTTTACTCCTCCTTTCTGGGTGGTCTATTGTGATCTGATCTTAATTCTATTCTTTTCTTTATGAATGAGGGTTTCATTTGGTTTTGTGGTTAGGCATTTGCCAGCTTCACTTTTCTGTATGGTTTATTCTGCTGGGCAATGACCTGATGTCCATGACAGCACTGTTCTTAATTTTTCTGTATCACTCGTCAGGCGTGGACTTTGGGATTGGGTACTCGTGGCTGCAGAGCTTGGCTTTGCCTCTAGCAGGATCTCGTGGGTCTGGGCCAGTAATGTTACCGTTCTTAGTCTTGGCTGAATGAGCCAAGGTCAGGAGTGCAGAGACTCTGGCTGATGGTCTCAGCTGGTGGTCCTGTGTTGCTGTTGAGCTCCCCTGTGGCAGCGCAGAGAGAGCAAGCTCCCATCTCCCTGTGATCCTAGGCAACTGAAGGAGCTGAGGGTGGTTTCCCTGTTATGCACCAGAAGTGACGGTGGCCAGGTACAGCAGTGCCACGGCCAGATATAGAGTTCTTCAGGCGCCCTTTCCAGCTCTCCATCAGGGCCTCGCTGGGCTTCTGTCCTTCCTCACCTCCTGTATTCCCACGCTTGCTTATTGGTAGCATCTTGACGAACAGAAGGTGGTTAGAAGTGAGACACTCGGAACGCTTTAGCGTGTGCAGTATAAGTTTTCACTCTTTTTTGTTGCCTTCCAGTGAATATGCAACAACAACCAACCCGGAAATACATAATGATTCTGTTTTATTCCAAAATCCTTTCAGTTGAAAAATACTTCCAGCCACAATACCGAGTTGGGTCTCCCATTCCTGTAGTGTCTTTTCTCCATTATGAGCAAATTGGTGCGTGCTTAATGACTGTTGATTGAATAGCTTACTAAGAAAAGGCCTTGGGTTCTAGACTTAGCTCCTGTGAGCACAGGCAGGTCTCTCAACCTCTGCGAGTCCCCTTTTCTACTTGTAAAAAAGTGCTGGTTACTTATGAGTCTCAGTTCACCCTCTCCAGAGCAGCTCCTGACATGTGGCTGCAGGTGTGAGAGACTTATTGGGGAAGGGGCAGAAGTTGAGCAAAGCTGTGATCCCAGGTACAATCCTAGAGGCCAAGGCCAGCTTGACCCCATAAGGAAGTGCTGGAGGGCACATTGTGCCTCACTTGTCCCAATCTGAGGCAAGGGCCTAGTCCTGTCATAGTCTAGCACTATAGTCACTGGTTAAGACTTGGGTTGGACTGATGGAATACAAATTTCCAGACACTTGCACCTTCCCGCCTATTTAGGCAAAATGACCCCCAATCACCTGAGGAAAGCCCTCCAAAGCAGAGCTGCAGCTTGGAAATGGAGAACACAAAAGTCTGGGTACAAGAGTAAAAAGGAAGATGGGTAGGGCACTGACATTCCTCAAATTCTAGCTTGTCTGCCTTTCTGAGGAGTTATTGGTTACCAGATGAAAAAGTATGTTGAAACATTTGAAAGTAGTAGTTATTATATGCAATAAATTGTTTTTTAAAAAAAGATTTTTTAGAACTTGGAAGGCCCAGAAAGGAAGGAATGTTCGTGTTAGTCAGACATTTTGGTTCATCAAGAATCACCCTGACAAAATTTCATGTCCTTCAAGAATTTCTAATCCAATACCAGTTTTCAAGGAATTCTAATTTAAATGAACATTGCAACAATGGGCAAGACAATTTCGTCTCTGTTTGGCACTTTGGAGGGCATTTCCCAGTCTTGTAGGGCCTCCGGGTGGTGACTGCCATTGCATGAGCCACATGCAGACTGCAGCTACCAGGGTGGCATTGCCTCTCCATGGAGTTATGGCAGAAGTTCTGGCTGTCCCTGTATTTACAAATGGCTCAATGCTGGCACATTGCCAATTTCTCAGACTCAAAGCTTTGATCTTTCTTCAATTATTTGATGGGGCCAAAGCAAGATAGATACTCTTACCTGAGTGAATTAGATAATTTTGACTCTAAAGACACAATCCCTGGGATGTGCCTAAAGAGAGCCTCTCAGCAGCTTCCCAGTGGCCCAAACAGAAGCCTGGAGTAGCTGTACCCCAGCTCACATGCCTTCTTGGATGGATATAGTGGTTACATTGAACTTGCCATGGTAGCTGTCACTGCACCTCCTGGAGTGAGCAGCTCGCTTCCTTGTTACCTTTGGCAATGGTTCTTTAAAACATATTCTGTCCCCTACCACTCACTGCTGGCTTGGAGATTACGCAGTGGCCACACTGTGTATGAGGATGCAGGAAAACTATAAGAATACCACATCTGGGGAAAACATGAAGGAGAGGCAAGGTCATGACTAGAGTGACTTGATAATGAAAGGCAGGCAGAGAGGAGAAAGGGAGAAGGAAGACCCATGCCTCCCCCTATTTATTTTTTATCAAAGTCTCAGGACCTGACTACAAATTACTATGATGATTTCTTGAGGGTTTGCAATTGCCTCATGTTTACTATTTTTATTATTTTCTTTCTTTTGCTTTTTCTTTGTCATGAAGGCTGGCAGGCTGGCAGTAGAGACGAGGTATTCATCCCATAATTCACGTGACATTTGCCACACCCTTTCTGTGGGCCAGGTACTTTGCTCAGCTCTGAGGCCATGGAAATAAAGACAGACATAACCCTGTCCCCAAGGCTCCATAGGAGTCGCAATCAAGAAGGGAGATGAATCTATTCATAGTCAAGGACAAACCATTGCCCACCAAAGGGAAGACCATGAGAATATGGAGGAAGGGTGAGTGGAAGACCTTGAGGGTCTTCTTTTTCTTCTTTTAAGCAACAGCTGTGGCAAGCTTAGACCCACCCTAGGGAAGGCAGGGATAACTAGGAAGAAGAGGCAGAACCAGTTGACTCAGAATGGTACCTACCAGAATGTTCCAGGGACTGCAGCAGGGGTCTGGCTGTTGTCCATGAAAAGCCTGTGCACCTCCTTACAGGGCACCCAACCAGGGTCATGTAATTGAAAGAGGTGGTGCCATTCCACATCGAGAAAGCAAAAGATAGATTAAAAAAAAAAAAGTAAGAGTGGATGCTAGGAGTACGGAGAATGCTCTTTTTCAAATGGGGATCAAAAGGCAGAAGGAGTGGGGAGCAAGGGGCCAGCAGGGGATGATGGAAGAATTAAGATGCGCCATGGGCATGGGCCTGCTTGCCACAAGGAGTGGAATCATGTAATGCAAGCACAAGGTAGTGAACACTGTACACTGAAAATGAAAAGCAACAGAGGCCTGGCCCACCACTTCTGCAGGTTATGCCCCAAACAATCAGGATTTGGTGAGCGACTACTAGCCTCCCTAATTTTGCTCTTGTTTGTAACAGGAGAAAGACAAGCCTACCCCTTAACTACACAGGGCATCCCACTGCCAGCTTGCCTCCCTACACTTGCTCCAGGCTGAGCACACCTGGAGTCATCCTTTTTAAAAATTTATTTATTTACTACAAAGCTTTCCCTCATCCCTCATCCCTGCCTGCTGGTCAGTCTCTACCACACGCTCGTAACGGTGCCCGATGCCCTTCTGATAGCAGCTCTGCATCAACAGCCCTTGCTTGTTTTGGGTGCTCTTTTGCTTCCAGTGTCGATAAGGCCTGGGAGTGGGTGCCGCCACTAACCACATAGCGTCGTTCTTTCCTGACCACCTGGCCTGGACCTATAAAGCCTGTGACGTTTGTGCCTGGGAAGGGCTTCTGCAGCCCCAAGGAGTCATAGAGTTTGATGAGCTAGAAGGCAACGGCGGGGACAGGTCAGGCTCCAAGATGCCTGCAAAAGCTATGCAGGGAGTGAGGAGAGGGAAAGAGCGCCTTTCCAAGGTGGAAATCTGGTTCCAAGCCAGCAGTGTTTCCACCTTGCCAGACATATGCGCTGATAATACAGCTCCTGAGAAGCTGTGTACGCGTCACCTTTCTGTAAATCGAGTCCTACTTCCCCCAGGATTTACACCTCCCCTAAAGTGCTGATTTATCATCATTTCTTCCCTTGGCAACCCTCCTTATGACTTGTCTCTTGGTTCTAGCCTCTCTGGCAGATAATTAACGAGCTCTTAATACAGCTTATGGGCACCAAAGGGAAGGCACTCTCTAAAAATGCCTTTCAGGGGATTTTTTTTTTTTAAAGTGAAGAATCCCTTTGTCATGCAAAAGAGCATCACAGCATTTGGCACACACTGCTGTTTTGAACTTGAGGACTGTTCAAAGGCTGATCAGGTCTTTGTGTGCTGGGTTATGTTAGTGCAAAGTTAGGCTCCTGGCAGTGGCTAAGAGCACTCAAGGTGGGAGATAGGGTCTCATTAAAAGTTTTTATTAATTTATTGATGTTGTTTGTTCACTTGTTGGGTCAATACTCACATATTGGGCCCCATGAGGATATAATGTGTGCAAGGCAGACGTGATTGTCATCCGTGTGGTGTCCACAGCCTGTTGGTGAAGACACACAATGAGCGCATAATTGTGCAGAGAATGAGTTCACTACATGTCTGATAAATGCTACCAAGGGACCTGTGAGGGAGCCTGGTGAAGCCTGAGCTAGTCTCGGGGAGGAAGAGCAGTCAGGGAAGTGGCAGTAGAGCTGAGGTCCAAGGATGAGTTAGAATTGGCCAGAGGAAGGACACTTTGGGCAAGAGACAGAACGTGTGAAGGCACTGAGGCAGGAAGGAGCCCAGCCCTTCTATGAGCTGTGAGGGGACTTTGGGGAAAGGAGAGTGGTCCAAGTGATGGTGTGAGAAAGTAAGTCCCTGAGATGAAGGTGGGCACCATGATGCTACTGATGGGCTGCTTTTTGAATTGTATCCTAAGAACACTGATTTAGTTGGGGTTTTTCATATTTAAAATTTTAAAGAGTAAAAATAGCAGAAACAAAGACAGAAAAACAGTAACAAGCAAGAGTACATATAGTACAGAATTTCAGAACAAGAACAAAAATTTAACAATGGTTGTATTACATATTTTCATCATGACATCTGTTTAGAATAATAGAAATAGGTATGTGAGATTGATCAAATAATTAAACATTAACACTTTCAATAAACCTTATTTTTTTTTAACTCTTCCAAATGCATTTTGTATTTAAGTCACTCTTCTAAAAACATTTTATAGGGGTTGAGGATGCAGAAAACGTAAGGTCCTGAGTTTGATTCCTGGTACCCTCCAAAGTTTATTTATTTATTTATTTATTTATTTATCTGTCTATCTATCTATCTATCATCTTTTGAGTCCTTGCACTAGGACAATATTTGCATATGTGGGCCTGTTTTATTTCACTTATGAGTATATGTTCAAGATACATCCCCTTATTTATGAAGTCTTCTTGTTTATCATTCCTCATAGCTGAGTAATATTCCATTTTATGAAAATACCACACCTCTTTCAAACATTCTTCAGATGATGGGCATTTTGGTTGTTTCCAGGATTTGGCTATCACAAATTATGCTGCTATGAACATAGATGTACAGATGTCACTATGATATCATGTTTTCAGTTCTGGAAAAATTCCCAGTAGGGGGATAGCTGGATCGAATGGGATTTCCAGTTCTAGTTTTTAAGGAGTCTCCACACTGACTTAGTTGTTGCTGAGCTCTTGTTTTCAGCAAGTGGCCCAGGTGATCCTCATGATTGGACATCTATGGGGACCCTTGTGTAGGCACCAGAGGTTTTATGGGCTCCTCTGGGCTTGCCCCAGGCCTTGGACTCTCCATCAGGATTCACTCCTTGGGGCAGTGCAATAAGCAGGAGTGATCAGGTCTGCTGGGAACCTTGCCAGAGCTTCTGTGGGCAGAGGATTTGACTAGCGCCTGCAGAGGGCTGATATATCTTCCCAGCTTTGCAGCTGGACCAAGGGAGAAGTTGCAATGGCAGGAAGCCCCATGGACATGGATGCTCGCTGCTGGAGCAGCCTCATGCTTGCTTCAGCAAACTTAGGAAGTGAGGAGAGAGTGTTTCCTAAACCTAGGACTGCAGCTCTCAGTGTTGGGTGAAACCTGCTGAATCAGGGCCAGCTGCTGTGACCAGCCTCTTGGGGTTGGGGAGAAAACTCCCTCCATATTAAGTTCCTCAAAGTGAGGATGAAGGAGTCCCTGGGTCAGCACTGCTCTAGTTGTGTTTTTGAGTTAAGCTCTAAGGCAGTGGCTAAGTTTGAAACAGAAGCAAAACCTCACAGAAATTCAACAAGGAGCTTTGAAATGTATTTCTGTGAGCTGTGAGCTCCCTATTGAGTGTCATGTGCAGTGTCCTTGGGTCTTGGGCCTTGGACTTCCACCCAGCTTATGGTGTCAGGAGGAACAGGGGCCATCTTGAATGTTCGGGGCTTGAGGTTTCAAAGAAAGTAGGCCTGGTATTTTGGGGTACAAGCTGGAGAAAGAAGCTTCAGGAAGTCAGCGCTTGGGAGCTGATGATTTTGTCAGTCATTCCTTCTGCTGTGATTCAGGAGAGCTGCGTAGCTATCACAACCCAGCTCCTTGGAGACTGCGACTTGGCCCAGATGACCAGCCTGCGCCAGGGTGCCAGGCGCTTTGTTTAGGCAAAGTCTCTACCTTTGGCTCCTCTCACCAACTTCCTGCAGGCTGTGATTTGACTGCCTAAAAGGACCCATTAAGCAATCTGGGCTCAGGCCGTGGTGGGGAGTCTAGAGTCCATTGAATTATGGGGTCTAAGAGGCTGCAGCTGCTCGTCCTTCTAGGAGATCCTGGCAGGTCTGAGCAGGGAGGACACTGTTAGGAGCTGAAGGAGTCTGTCTGCACGGCTGGTGCAGAGCTGCCGGGTAGCTCTAGGAAGAAGTGAAGTGGCACATGTGTGCTGGTCCAGGAAGTGGCCTGCGAGGTCAGCTGTGGGCATAGATTTGGGAACAACGTGTGTGTCAGCAGAGCAGAGGCCTTGGGGCAGGACCCTGGAGGGTGGTGGGTGGTTCTTGGCAGCATTGACGGTATTGTGAGATGTGAACCCCTTTCTGCTCTTAGAAGGAATCAATTGACTTTTTCAATTGCTGCAGCAGTGACAGAAGATGTTGACAGGTAGTTGAGGGTGCCTCTTGCTGCAGAGACCAGCTGAGTTTCTGATTCAGATGGAGGTGTCACCTGAACCAGTTTAGGATTAAGTTAAAGAGTGAAGAATCTCGAGTGGCTTTCTTGGGGTGTTCATCAGTGAATAAGCAGACAAAAGTGGCTTCTTTGGGGGAACGAATGCTGCTCACAAACCAATCATCAAAGAATGCCATGGGCTGTGCTGGAAGAGCAGAGGGCAGTGGGGTGGAGTGTGCTGAGGCAGAGCTCCCAGGTGGGTAGAATTTGATGCTGAGGCTTGTGCTCTTATGGAACAGAAAGAGCGCTGGTGTGACTGCGCTGAGACACTGAGGAGCCAGACTGCCCTGGGTACAGTGTAGAGATGAACATAGTGTTTATAGACAGCCTGGGTGAGCTGGAGAAAAGAGTTTGAATTACATGTGTATGTAATGTGATACTGGGGGCTTCCCATAGGAAAATGACACAATCTTATTTGCGTACACTTAAAGCACTACTTTTTCTTCTGTATTAGTTTCCTAGGATTACTGTGACAAAGAGACAAGCCACACATAGACAGGCTATCATAAAACAACAGAAATTTAGTTTCTCAGTCTTGCATGTCAGAAGTCCAAACCTAACGGGCAGTGGGCTTGGCTCTGTTGGAGCCGGGCGGTGGCTGAAGGGCTATTTATATGGGCGAGGTCCCCAAGGAAAAGAAGGCGTGCAGAGCTGGCATCTGCATTGTTTGGCTGGTATACTCTGGCCATTATCAAGCATTAGACTCTTGTGTGCTGTCTGAACTGTGTAGTACAGGCATGGTTGTCCAAGCTGAAGTGTGCTTGTATAAATGCATACCATTGTATGCATGGGCTGGACTGGAGGACCGTGGCCTGATGGGTCCTCAGATGCTCTGCGCTTCCAGGCTGTCTGCTGTGGTTCCCTGCTGGCTCCTTCTGAAGGCCTTGAGAGAGAAGCTCTTTGATGCTTCTCCCTTCTAGTTTCTGGTACTTGCTAGAAATGCATGGCCTTCCTTGGCTTGTAGCTGTACCACCTCCATTTCTTCCTCCAGCCCCTCTCCTCTGTGCCTTCCCCATGTTTTTGTAAGCACACTATTCATTACACATAGGGCTCACGTGACCTAACAATAGAAGCTTGATGCCCCTAGTGATGTCCGTGAGACATTTTTTTTTCCCAAATAGGATTAATTTTAGGTAGATTTATTTTTTGAAAGGCCACCATTCACTACACTATAGCTATTATGGAAGAACTGAATTTAGTGTAAGACTGGGAGCAAAGAGACAAGCAAGGAATCACAGGAGCTGGTGCTAGGAGGTTGGTAGGGCGGATGTGGTCTTGTCAGGTTCTCTGAGGCTCTGCATTATGGTTTGTGTCTAGATCCCCCTCCCCCCCGCAAAGCCTCATGCAGTCATGGGGCAGGTTTCTAGAGTTTATGACTGATCTGCGGTCTAATGCTGAGGTTATGAGTGGGAGTGCTATACCCACCCTGGGGCCAGGCAGCTTGCATACAAGAAGGGAGGGAAAGAGGAAGTTGCTGTCTTTCTCCTCCCGCTATGGTCTTGTTACTTTTGTTGTCTTCTGCCTCCATGGCATTGCCCTCTTCCATGTGCCATTCTACCTTGGAGCCAGCCAAGTATGGACTGAACCTTCACAAACTGAACTAAATAAACATGTCCTTTCTTAATTTGGGGTTCTGGGTATTTTGTCTCAACAGCAAGAGAAAACTATCCAAGACACTCTGTCTTGATGCTTTTAGAGAACTGGTAGTAACCCTATTTCTACCGTGTAGGTGATCAGGAACAGTAAGTGAAATCATGCATGGAGAGTTCTCAGTATCATTGTGGGCCAGAGAAACTTATGCCAAAGTGGGCCAAAGAAGGTCCACATCTGGAGATAAGCCATGCACTTCAAAAGAGGTCAGGCCGGGAGGAAATTGGCTGCAAAGATGGAATGACCAGGAGTCTGGGTGAGTGTGAATAGACCCAAGCATTCTACAGAGAAGAGGTCTTTCCTGCTGCTAGATGGCAGCCCAAGGATAGAGCACAAGATGAGCAGAAGTCCTCTGGCTGGCTTAGGAGGTCGAGCAGGGACTGAGAATGTGAGTGTGTGCTGTAGGTTTCTAATTCCTAAACCATCCTAGAAAATCTAGTGTATCTAGGTAGGCATCAGGCCTCAGGTCAAGGCTGGACATGAAATACAGGCTCAGATAGATGCAGAAGCTATCAACAAGGTACTGACAAATAGAATGCAAGAAATCATACATCCTGACCAAGTAGGCTTCACTCCAGGGATGCAAGGATGGTGCAGCATATGCAAATCAATACATGTAGTACACCATATAAACAGAAGCAAAGATGAAAATCACATGGTCGTCTCAATGGATGCAGAAAAAACCTTTGAAAAAATCCAACATATTCATGATATAAACTCAGAAGATAATAGGTATAGAAGGAGCTTATGTCAATCTCATATAAACCACTTATGTCCAACCTACTGCCAACATAGTAAGTGAGAAAAAACTAAAAGCTTTCCCTCTAAGATCATAAAAAGACAAGGATATCCACTATGACTGTTTCTGTTCAGTGTGCTGCAGTACTTCACTTGTCAGAGCAGTGGAGCAAGGTAGAAGAGAATTTGCTCATGTATGTGTGTGTACATATAGGAGAAGTGGTGATTATTTACAGATGACCAGCTCCTCTGCATAGTAAATCATGAAAGTTCCCTCAAAGACTCCTCGAATTAAAAACTAAATTCAGGAATGTAGTAGGATACAAAATCAGTACACAAAAGCAATAACATTCTTGCATATCAATAATGAACTCACTAAGAAAGAAGTTACAAAAACAGCAGCCTTCACAATAGCATTAAGAAAAATGTTT